>JARHVA010003460.1:1037500-1637500 GCA_037957365.1 Torreya grandis | reverse complement strand
CGTACCCTAGAGGAAATGGTATCTACAAATACTCCATGTTGAATGGATAAGAACACATGTCATCCAATTTAAACTTTTTGGTCTATTTCCCAACCTAAATGGCAACAATTACATCCTTCATCTGTTGTAATTCTTGGGATAGGAAACTGGAAGGAAAATTTGTTTGAGGGAGAATATGGGTTTGGGTAGATGGTTTGGAGGTCTTAAGTGGGACACTTTGACTAGGGTATAATAGAGATACCTATTCGAGTACATTAGTTTGGTTGGGGAATGGACCAGGAATACACATACGTGGATTAAGATGTACTTGAAATTACACAATTGGTTGCATGATATTTTGGTTTGGGTTGGTAATAACGGTTTGACTTAGAGGAATTTATGGTTGGGATGAAGGGATATAACTATATTGTTCCTGCTATGGTTGAAAAGGACATGCTACCGACTAATCAAACCTTGTTGTTGAGTGTGAACTTGTGCTCTAAGACCCTATCTCTAAATTTGTGGCACATTTTGAACCAACAGTTGTCTAGTAGGTAATTGAGAAATATGGGGACCTCTTTGTTGCATGAATCCCTGTGGAGAAGTAAAAACATGTTGTAGATTTAGCATTTGTCGCTAACCAATATTTACATGTTGTTGACTAGTCATTACTTGGTTTTGAATTGATATATTAGTCTATGATTGAAGTGGTATGTTCATCATTACCTAGTGAAGTGGAACATTTTCTACCCCTGATTGAGGTGCTAATGTATTTGTGCTCAAACAAGGCATGTACTAGGACTCTTGGCCAAAAAGCATCAAAATATAGACTTTGAAAATAGATGAAAGGTTTAATCTAATGGATTTGAAACACTTCTAACAAACACTAGGCATTTGATTCTTGGACATGAACCTAATCAACTACGTATAAGGTATGAAACAAAAGGCACTTTTAGAAACAGTTTATTTTCTCATAAATAATGGTATAAAACTTGGTTCTTCTGACAAATAAGCTAGATAAAAGTGAACAATGTAACCGTTCTAGATAAAAGATCACAAAAGTACACTTATATTGTTCTAAAAATGTAGGAACAATTTTGAACTCTATGCAAGAGGGTCTATGAAACAATATTTGAAATGTTTTGGGTAGTGTAATGATGCTAGAATACCCAAAAGGTGTGACAAAAAAAATTTATATCAAAAACTCTCTAATGCAAAGACAATTTCTCATAATTTTGACAGCATAACACTACTTTTCTTGACTCAATATGTTGTGGTGCATAGACTCAAAGTTCAAGTGTTTAGCACAAAATAGATTAAGTCTATAAAGTGATGACAATGATTATGAGCTTTTAATGGCCTTCAACCCAAATTGGAAATTAAACCTAAGTTCCATCAAGTTCAGTTCAAATGACGAACCCACTTAACACATCAACCCTATGAACTTATAAAGGTGTAATTCTGAATTTAGACTATAAGTGAAGGACTTAAAATAATTTTGGTAAAGGTCTATACTCAATTGGGTAGCATAATTGTACCAAACTGGATGATATGATTCTCAAGCTTTTGATGAACTTTGAACAAAGCAAATTTATGATCTCATGTGGGCAGCATAATGCTTCTTTGTTCAAAGGAAAATTAGGAATATGGATTTCATTTGAATTGTTTGTTTACACCAAGTTTTGAGTTTAAACAAGACTTTAATCTAGGATGAGACCAACTAATTAATCACTCTTAGATCCTAAACTAACAAGGTTGCTTGGTATTATTGGAATTCATCAATATACATCATTTGAAATGATTTTAAGTATTCATCCAAAAGTAAATGCACATTATATAGTAGGGTTTTTACACCCCCCCTTCTCTCAAATAATAGTACTACAACATGGACCTTGAGGTGCACCTTACACCAATAATAATTTCATGACAAGTGGGGATTTATCTAAGATCTAATAAGTTTTTAAACTTTCTAGGGGAATCAATTGCACAATGACTCACTCTAAATAATGCAAAATAAAAGCATGGATTTTGGGTCTGTATCACTTGGCTTGTTGCAAAAAGGTCTAGTCCTTTTTTCAACCACTAAATCTTGTTATTCATTTAGTGTAGTGTGATATCCAAAGTGCCACTACATCCCATGTGCAACTCCAATCAGGAGCCAAATGAATTCAATGTTAGGAGATGAAACCCTAGGTCAAAGCTTCCCTAAAGAACTTGTGAGAGGTGATGAAGTCCCCCTTGTAAGCCAAGTTTGCATAAAAATGAATAAATCGTGAAAGTAGAAAGACTTTAGGGTCATTTTCAAGGTCACCTAAACTTTGATGAGTTTTTGGGGAGTGTTTTAGATGACTTTATTTCTAAGCCTTATACTAGGCTACTTGTAATAGGAATGGCACTT
The DNA here is from genome assembly GCA_037957365.1 of Torreya grandis. NCBI lineage: Eukaryota > Viridiplantae > Streptophyta > Pinopsida > Cupressales > Taxaceae > Torreya > Torreya grandis. The sequence continues at coordinate 1,635,123 of JARHVA010003460.1, read as the reverse complement.
TTGATTCTAAGGGTTCCCTAAAGGGGAAAAATGGAAGATCATACACGCAACATCCCTCATTTTTCCAAAAAAAAATTAATCTAAATAACTAAGTAAATACAAAAAGCTTTGAAAATGTGAGTTCATTTTAAAGACCAAATGGAAAATGAGGTAGTGTTCATTTGACCCATTGGTCTTAGTTGCAAAATTTGAAAACATTCACCATAAACATCTAAATTTGTTATTTTAAACACCAAAACAAAGTTCCTAATTGATTTTTAAGCATGCAAAAGGTGATCAAAAACATGTTTTTCATAAATGTCAAGCTTGGTCCTCCAATAAAAATGTTACCATGTCCTTTAGCCTTTAAGCTCTTTTGGGTTTGAAATAATGAACTTTAAAAAAAGATCTCTCGGGTCTATGTTGTAATAAAAACACAATGACTGATGTCAGTTATATAACCGTTGATGGTTACATTATATAATTGATGATGCTTATATAACCAACATCGGTTATACCAATGTGATTGATGATAGGTATCCAGTCGATGTCAATTTTACTAATCAACAGCGGTTAAGCTATCAAATCGATGTCAATCTTACTAGCTGATGTTGGTTACTATGTAAACCCATAGCAAAAAAAATGGCAAAATAAAGTTAGAAAATCAATTTACAAGAGTTTTAATGGTCCAAATGAATATTTTAAAGCTATAAGATGATCTTATTCATGTGTTGGATGTGTCTAGTCCCATTAGGTATGCCATATGTGGATCTATAAATTTGACTCAAGAGAGGATGGTTAGTATTGTTTTAGTTCCAAAATGAAAACAACATGAAAGAAACACACTAACTAGCATAACATCTCTAGGCCTAGACACTAGGGAGATCTTAGTTAATAAACATGAAGAAAACACACAACTAAAATGCAAAAGAAACTCTCTTTACCTTCCTTGGATGCTCCAAAATGCTTGTTGTAGTGGCTTGCTCAACTTGTGTTCATGAAGTCCTTGGCAATGGAAGCTTGGCTACCTCCATCTCTCCTTGGCACCTTTGGCTTGGGGCTTGGCTTGGATTGGCTTGGTTTGGCTTAGAATAAATTTTGCATGGTAAAACTAATTTCAATGGCTTCTTGAAGATATTTGTGCATTATAACTTTGCACCAAAATAGCTTAGAAATGATGTGGTAAAGCCTCTTATTTATAGATTTTTGGGAATGTCTAGAATCAACCTGAACCATCCATCCTGAGATTGAGATGTATAGTTGAGGATTAATTCAATTTTTGGAATTAATTTTATAATTATCCTCATCATGACATTGGAAGAAGGGGAAATTAATAGGCATGTAGGGCATCATAGAAGCATTGATGAGGCATGGAGTGCATGGATCCTGATATTTGTGTCATTTATGGCCTAGGGATGTCTTCCCAAGAAATGAGGTCACCTGATAATGCAGATATTCAATATTTATTTCCAAAACAAATTATTCAACAAGTTTCCATGGAATTCTTAATTAGGCTCTAATTTGGTTTAATTAGCTCTTAAGCATACTTAAGCACTTTGTGCACAAATTACTCAAATTGATCAGAATAGCTTATTATTGGTCTAAATTTTGATAGATCAGAATTGGAAGGTGATGTCAAATGTGTTGGAACCATATTCCCATTTAGGATGTTACTAATAACAAATAACAAAGGCATGCATCTTGTGTAAGAGATTTGATAGGAAAGAGCAATTCAGAGCACCTAGGTGCAAAATTGGTATTTTGACTCAGAATGATCTGATCAAAGTTAGTTGGTTCATAAATTACATTACCCCATTTAGGGATACCCTAGCCAAAATTGGCACTTGAATATATTAGTTTCACATCATTTAGCATGTTTTAGTATTTTTAGGCTAAATTATGCATTTTGGGTGGAAATTTGTCAAAATCCTAATTGGAGGTTATCGATGGCTAAATTTAGGTGTCTACACTTTGGACAACTCTTCCACTACTACAACTTCTAGTTTGTCAAAGGAGCTGAATAGCACCCACTTGATCTACTCGATTTCTTCTCCCATGCAGATCCCATTCCAAAACATGTACTCACCATTGTACATCCATGGAAGATCATTAGAATGTAGGGGAAACATGGAGGGAAGATACCTTATTTTCTTATCTTCCTTAGGAGCACCTTCAATAACATAACTCGTCTTAGATAAACCCTCACTGACCAAAATGAACTATAGAATTAAAAAGAGGATGTTTTTCTCTTACCATCTAGATAAAGGAGGCTAATAGAGATAAGTATGGGACTGAAGTAGCGAATAGCATAGTTGGAAACAAGTGATGCATGGAAATTAGTGAGATAAATCTAATAGTGATTGGCCACCACCTGTAAACCGAAATAAGTCCACACATCTGCTATTATGGTGGGGACATTATTATGCTCATCTTTCATATCATTTATGTCATGAATAAGTTTATGAATGATAGAAGGTTCCATGTTATTTTCAAGTGCCTCCTTCAATTTTGGAATGTTGTTCTACTTATCATAAGGTGGCAATCCATCATGAATGGATATCATTTGGATCCTATCACTGATATTATGAATGGAGTTTTTAGCATTGGCTTGGATTATATGGTGGTGATTGAAGTCAGTGTTGAGGAAGGTGATTAGGAATCCATCTGAGATGAGCTTTCAAGTGAGTTGCATCATGGGATTAATGTGTCATAAGAAGAGTGTGAGGCATCTTGCTATTAATGGTTTACCCACTCATATTTAGGTTTTCAAGCCACTAAATTCTTATGATTTAATAGGGAAGGTTGAGGTTCAACCAAAGAGCTTGAGTACTCATTAAAATACTCAAAACAACATGGCACGAGTACATAAACATTTTGTTGTGTATGGTTGGGAGGAGATGAAGTCATGTTATGTCTTAATTTTTAGTAAACTAAGATGAAAATCCTAAGCACCTAATGATGAAAGGTTAATGTTTGAATCCCGTACTGGCACAAATTTATTTATGGTTTTATAAGGTTTGATGATGGTTTAGTTCCTCCTAAACTCACTACTATGGTTTTTATGTTGATAGTTGTTCTACAATAACAATCCCTGGTAATGGATTATAACATTTAGTTGTAGTACTTTTCCATTGCTAGGATGAAGAAATAAACTTTATATTTTAAGTATTTATAGTAAATACTAGATTACATATATTTAATCATTTTTTGGGTCATTGAAATATTTTGGTGATAGTTATAAATTACAATGACATATGTGATTATCATTAGACTTTTCATCATCTTTACTAGTACTATTACATTATTTTTGTATCCGATATCATGAGTACAAAAAGCGAAATAAGGTCAATTGTTATGGGTTTCAAGTGAGATACAACTACCAATTTACATTCTTTCTTTTTATAATACTCTACTAAAATCAAAAATTACGCACTCCCTTCCAACATAACTTACACCTTTGAGATAACTATGAGTACATCACATAATGAAACTTTAGTTAGTTAAATGAGAATTCTAGAAATTAGTAAACACATTATTATACTAAAAACATAATATACTTATAATATAATATATTATTATTATAATATTATATTATATTAAGTAAATTATAATAATATTTATATTATAAATTATATTTATATTTATATTATTATTATATAAATATTATAATAATTATACTACAATAGTATTATTTAAATATATATTTATAACCATTTTATTGTTATTATTTTAAAATTTACATAAGTCACAAACCATGTAATATTTATACAGGTTGAATTTTATATTTTCCATTGTGAGCTCATATTTTGCCTAAAGCCTAAAATGTTTGACAAATATGCACTGGTTTGTTGGCTGGTTTGTTGGCTCATTCATATGGTGAAAAAAAATTAATCTCCCACCTATAGGTGGTTTCACTCCCCTTGTCAATAGTCATATACCTATTCTATGTAGCAATACAAAATGCATTGTTATTAAGTGGGAAATGTAGCATTAATGTAAAAAATTCTGAATATAAATATGCATTGAGTTTCATATTAGAAGATGTCATTGGTACAATATGGACCATAACATTTGATGATATTGATATTGTAATTATGGGTATCACAACACATGATCTACAAAATATTTTGTCATCTCTTGATAAGGGTTGGGAAATTGTTAAAAAAATATTCTTCTGCACGTATCATTTCACACTAGCAACAAAATTGGAGATGCATAATGACAAGTAACATAAGCATTGTACCTTATTGAATGCAACTAAAGATGAATCTACACCACCAAATGAATATTTAATTGATGCATTTGATGTAATTCAGTACCTATATGTACTTATAAATTCCAACTAATTGCAATTTGCATGTGTTTATATGTATATGTATGTGTGTGTGTGTGTGTGTGTGTGTGTGTGTGTGTGTGTGTGTGTGTGTGTGTGTGTGTGTGTGTGTGTGTGTGTGTGTGTGTGTGTGTGTGTGTGTGTGTGTGTGTGTGTGTGTGTGTGTGTATTATATATATATATATATATATGCATCTTGTAAAGAACATAATTTTTTTTCTATATTATATTTTCATAAATGCTTTTAATAGCATGCTTCCAAAATTGTCTATTGTCTTATAATTACACCCATAGCGATATTCCCCTATAGCCATAAATTCTTCATGTTGATATCCATATAATTATAATCATTCTTCTCTATTGGTTACCTTCAAATAGTTACATTTCTATATAGGATATTATTTTCATATGTAAAAAATTAGACTATGCATACCATTTGCAATAGTTTAGCATTTAATTTTCTATGATGATCATTGCAAACATTTATGGTGAGTGAAAAAGCAAATAAAATAGCTCATTTGAGCCATACAATGCACAAGGATCAAATAAATGCACGTTAGTGGATTTATTACAATGCACAAACAAAAAATATTGACCCCCCATTTAATGATGATGTTATTAAGCAACCTCAAAAAAAATCCATGAAAGGATACATATTATTAAAAATGAATAAGTTTACATGTTACTTGACCTGATGAATAAGATCAATGCACCGTACATGGAACTCGAAAGAATGTGTATATTCTTTCATGAAAAAACATACAACTAATATAGTAAAGGACTAAAAGACCCATAGGTTATATATTTCTATAAATTTTGAGAGATCCATAATTTATTGTACTATGTTATGTATTACAAGTTTTGAAATTAATAGCATTTTTTTGTTTTTTTATTTATAGTATAGATCCAATTGAGAATCACTATGATCTGATTGATATATCAAACACAACATCCGTTGACTCAATTATTATCCCCCTCAATGAGGCAGATGTTTATGGTCCATTCAAAATTGCTACAAAAAATAGCATGATGGTGTATGAGACCTCTCTTATTCTAGCCCATAATCAACTTACCTCCCTTATAAACTTATATAGTGGCTCTCATACACCAAAACAATATTTAAAACATTTAACCTATAAAGAGTATGGCCTAACTATTAGAGGTACAATCACTAAGAGGGAGGTGAATCAGTGAGCCCAGATAATCCAACTTTAATTTCAAACCTTTCAAAATTATTAATCAGTTACCACAAGCATTCATGAATAAAACACAGCATTCATTGCAATGAACAAGAGAGACAATGCAAGATCAAGCACATAACACATGACATATGTGGGAAACCGTCTTGGGGAGAAAAACCCACTAGAACCTACAATGGGACTATTGTCTTATAATAACAAGAACCAATTGAAACTGATCAAGGAACTACCATCCCTTATTTTAGTGAGACTACAATCCCACAAGGATCTACTACACCTGTCTAGCTAAGCTACCACAACAACTAGACCTTTAGCAAGTTTCACCTTGCAAGGAGGCTAAAACCCCCTAGATGTTGAATAACCACAATAACACCTATAAACAATTCCACTTTTGAATTTATGTCTTCAACACTTGATGATGGACCTCTGATTTGCACTCTTCACCTTCACTCTTTCACTCAACTCTCCCTGTTGGTCAAATCACATTACATACTTGAGATAACACACATAGATCAATTAGGACACATTACATATCCCAACTAACCCCACTCTTCAACCCTTCATTCATACTCACTTCATCACACCTTCAACCTGTAATAACTCTGTCATAATACTAGAAACATGACCAAATGGTCATATGCACAATCCTCTCTCTGATCCTTAATCCATCCGCCAAGCTCACACAGCCTTCAACTTTCCTTCACTCACAATACACACTCTTTCAAATAGCCTTTAGGGCTTACTCTCTCATTCTACCTCTTCTAGGCTCATTAGGCCTAATGACATGTATATCCACCTACACCAACTTAATCAGATAATCATGATTGATCTTCTTCACTCTCTAATGGTCCTCAATGACATGTACCTTTTCTTTCAAAAGTTCTCACCTTTGTTTGGCACCACACAAGCACCACTTAATATAAATATAGAAACCATCACATTTGGTTTCACTATTTATAGATCCTTCATGATTAAAAACATCTTGGTTGGTCATTAGCATCTACGGGTCACCCTTAAGCAACTACACCTTTCAATTAGGCCCTTGTAGGCATTATAGGTTTCATGGAGACTCATTCACTCCTCTAGCACTCCATTGAGTAAAATAAGAACACAAGACCACTTCCAAATGTATAGGTCCACTCCACATGACCCATTAGTCATACTCAAATGATCACAGTCACCATTACACTCTTCTACGTATGCTCAAATAACTTAAACATTGACCTTGTAAATAGGAACATTAATAATGAACACATAGTCAACTTATTAATCATTGTTTATACTCAAGATATGTTTATCACACCTCTAAAAACCATACAAAATATCCTTATGAACTCTAGAACACCTTTCAGTAGCTAAGTCATCATGAAACATCGAAAAAACATCAAAACAAGCTCGAATAACCTTCTTGGGTCACTTAGAGAACACATTCAAACACATAGTTAACTTTGGAGCTCAATAAATTTGATTGTACACACTTTAATATCTTTAAATATATATTTCTAGATTAGCCTTAGATTCCTCTACAAATTCACTTTTTACACCATGAGCAAATTCTATATAGATTGAAAGATATAACACAAAAATTGAGCACTAGTTTTTCCTTCACAAATTTGAATATTTAAATCCAAATGGTCATTTAAAAATCATCTCGTGCCCTTGATAATTATACCAATCACACACCATCAATCTTACTATAAGGAACTCAACTTTTACCTTTCATTACTCATCGCTGGATCCTCATCTTGACTATTTGACTTAATGCACTTTGTCGATCGTTTATACGTAACTCAATCTTTATCTATGTTAAACATTGGACATCTTGAAATCATCTCACTCAATACACATCATTGATATGTATATGTACAAACATATACTCATTGTAGATCTTAGAATAAGCCTAATCTTTACCTCTATTCAATGTTAAACTTTGAACACTTGTCCTCATTTCACTGCTTCCTGACACCTTGGAATAAATATATTCCATTGATCCTTTTATAAGGAGTTTGATCTTTAACTTTGTTAACCAATGAACACTTTGACTCATTTGACTCAACATGCACATATATCTTCACTATATGATCACTCTCAAGCCATTAGATCTTCATCCGGTCCTGATCTTTAACATCATATAAAATAGACTAAGTATGGGGACCATTGCTAGCTGCCCGGAAGGCCAACTTTGCATAGTCATATTTTTACCTCATTCACTTGCATGTTTTCAAATTTAAACCATATAAACTAGGTAAAATACTAAACAAATCCATATCACCATTTCTTCCTTAAATGACCACTCATATGAGATATGCCATCACCAAACTGCTTACTCAATTTTTTCTTGTACTTAGATAAATAACATAGTTGAGCTCAAATTTATTTCACATTATCAATCTTTGATGCAATGAAACACAGACCGTTAGATCTGCCTTTGTAAATTTACCAAGTGTTGAAACTTAGTGCACTTTTGTCTGAGGGACCAACTTTGCACCTTATTAACTTTGGTTACACTTAGTCACATGATTTGAAACTTGAACCATGTGATCTCCTTACATAGGATAATCCATCCATATTTCAATATTCTCTTATAACCCTCACACATGTGAGATATGACATCATCAATATCCCTCCTTAGATTTATATGTCATAGAGCCAATTATGCCTAGATGAACATAATGAAGAACTAGATTAATTCCACTCACTTCCACAAGCTCTCTAGTCACTATTGACCTCTAAAAGGACCCCTTACACATGTTCAATACTTCAAACTCATCCCTAATCATCTCTAAATAGTCAAACTCTGAATATCAACCAATCCTTCTTCAAGCATACTTCAGACAAGCACATGGTGCACTTTATCATTATCACTTAGACTACCAAGGCACTTTATCCACTCACCTAGAAACCTCCATGACATCATTGACAATTCTCTAACACTAACATCATATTATCATAGTTTTTATTAACTGATATTTAGGCTTTGGTTTAGCATATTTTGATAATAAGGGTATAATGTGAACTTGAAAGAGTAATATAATATGCTTATGATCCCATGTAGAAGGCTTGCTAAATTAAAATATATAAAAATATTTCCAAGTTTAGTGATCCAAAAAATATATATATATTGTGTGTTTACATACATGTATTTTGTAGAGAACATGGTTGCTTTTGTTATATCATATTTTTTATAAAATGCTTTAAAAAGTACACTTCCAATATTACTTATACATTCACATTTACACCCACAATGTTGTTCATTTTTACCCATAAATTTCTCATGTTTTAATGCATATAAATAACTTGATTATCATCTACTACTTACATACACCATGTGAATTTTGATTTTGTGATAATTGCATAATTGTAATGTTATTCCTCATGATTAATTACTTACTTATTTACACAATATATTATTTTCATATGCAAAATTTTAGACTCTAAATAGCATTTGCAAAAAATTATAATTAAATTTTTCCTTCATTATCATTGCAAATATCCATGGAGAATGAGCAAGCAAACAAAAGAGGTCATTTGAGTTATGCCATACACAAGGATCAAATAATTTCACATCATCAACTTAATTACCATGCATAAAAAAAACTATCAGCCCCACACTTTTTGATATCTCTATTGAACAACCTCACAATAAATTATGTGAAAGGATATATCATCTTTATTCAATACATGCATGTTTCATATCTAAGGAGCTTTATCTAGGGATTCAAACAAGGATTTTCCATAGTGTACATACGTATTGCTGATGTGTTGTAGAAAGAAAAAATAATCATTTTTATGCTTTAAATAACATGGACCTAGGTATACAACCTAAAATTTTATCTAACCTCACTCAAGTTGAGTAAATGATCATCACACGAGTTAATCCAATATTTCAAGTAACCCATGCACTTGATGGACAATACCAATACAATGGTAACACTATTAGATTTCCTCAAGATATATCTTCTATTGTTAAGTTCCTGCCACATCAAGCCAAAAATATTGACATCTTGGTGATAAGAATAATTGGCTCAAAAAAAACCATATGATTATTTTGTAATTAGAACATGTGTCATGTAGACATTACAATATAAAATGGAATATGACCATATTATAGATGTTCAACTTGACTATCAAGCAGTTATTGCACTCCCATCTGAACCTACCAATATCTCTTATGCTCTTGACTATATTACTTTAGACATGGGAGACATACAAAATAATAATATATACTCTGATGGAGACACAAATGCACCTACAAATCTACATGATTATCAAACATTGTATTTTTTAGAATCTCTTCCAAAAGCACAAAGAGAGGTGGACCAAATAAGAGATTAAAAAAAAAAACCAACAGTTACCTACCATCTAAAATGAACTGGCTAAATGTTAATAACTCACCTATCAATGAATACAACATAGAGAGATTATTTTCTATGGAATTTCCTTATCTTTTCCCAATAGGAATTTCCTTGTATCAATAACCCCATATTAGGAAAGTCTAATTACATGATTATGTTACATACTTACTCCAGTACTAGGATAACTAGTTTGAAATCCATCCATGTTTTTTCTAATTATTTTTAAACTTAGTGATGTGCCATAAAAGCCAAAGAACATCAACAGTATTTGTAAAAAAAAAATCAAGGACAATTTGCCAATCACAATGTCAGACTTGTAGCAACATCAAACACATTACCTGATGTTACTATTATGGATCAACTAATGCATTTGAGATCAATACTTAGAGGTACACGTTCACTTTGGTCCAAGTGTAGAAATGAACTAGTAGATATGATCACACAATTGGGACACCCAACATTTTTCTTCATCTTGAGTTTGGTAGGCACCAAGTGGCCAGATCTACATAAAGCCATATTAGGCACCCCTCCAACTCTCTTACGCAATGGTAGTCATTGGAGAAACCAAATTCTTATTGTCAACCTACATCTTGTATCTTTATACATGGATAAAATATATGTAATCTTCTATTAATAAATCCTAGATAAGCATCTCCATAACAAGGATTATTGGTATAGGTATTGATACTGAAACTATATTTCATTGTACATTAAAAAAACCCTATAAAATAATATTTATTTAATTATAATTTTACAATTAGGTATGAATGGCAACACAAAGGATCTGCACACATCCATGGATTTCTATGGTTAGAAAATGCACCCAACATTGATACATTGAATTGGAAGGACCTTATTTAGGTGGATTCTATCAATCTCTTCTTTAATCACTACATGATAGCATCTAATCCATACAAAAATGACATAATCCATGATAGAATACATTGTTCCAATCTTGACGATCCATGCTTGCTCACCATAAATGAAGTATTTCATGTCAATGCTCAAAATGATTATGAGGATCTTGTAAATCAGGTTAAACATCACACCAAATGCAATGAATATATAATTTTATAGAAAGGGGCACTACTCTGTGATGCAAATACAAAGCATCATGGCCACTACAAGCAATGTCAAGCATGTTTATCGATGATAAAGGATGCAAAACTTACCTTTCAACATGTATTGATGAAAGATTAAACATCCACAATGTAAGCATGATTTCAATATGGCATGAAAATGTTGATTGCCAACCAGTTACCTCCCACCACAACATGATAAAATATATAGAAATTTTTCATCTAAATCTACCACCATATTTTAGCTATAATATTATTTACAGTTGTAGTTAAATACTCAATAATGATTTCATACAATAAGTTCCTCATAGAAATTATTTTTGATCATGACATAGGTGCATAATAGACATGCCACATGCTACAAGAGATACCTCTAATGGTTTTTAGTGGAACATTCATTACCCTTTCTATTGGAAAATAACTCTTCAAATGTGTTTCTAAAAGCATATGAGGAAGGAAAATTACTATCTTTCATTGATGCGTATATAAATCACCCTTCTTTTTTACACATATTTCCACTCATTGAGGCCGCCCGAACATGGTCTTTCAACAATCAAATAAAATCTAATGTGGATAAATAAAATAAACCAAGCAATTGTTCACATATTCCCTCATTTCTTTATTATACCTCTTAGTGATTCACCATCATATGAATATTCTTGTTGGTCAAAGCTCCTAATATATAAACCATTATGTAATATTATAGTGGACATTGGTTTAACTATACAAGACATTGTTACACATTGGAAAAAAATCAAGGATTTATAGATTCCATGGCATATTGAATAGATATCTACAAAGGAACACAATAATGTTGAATCAAGTAGTGATGTTAGTGACACTTAACAAGATGGACATATGGAGGTGGAAATTCATGAGTGGGAACTATTATCACACATGCACCCATCAAGAAATAATAACATAGATGGCATCGACATGATTGGAATCTGTTATTTAGATGCCAACCATAATTAGAATCATTCTAAGGTGTTGTTCATCCTACACACAATAGCACAACCATTTATATATGCTCAATGTACAATCACCTATAATACATATGCAAAGTGCATAAGTGAACCACTTCTGAGTAAGCTATATGGTAACCAACAAATAGCCTTCAACATTGTTTTATAGCATGCCCAAAAAACTAGAATATGCTTATGTCAAGAATATCATATTTCATGCTTCAAAAATAACAAGAATATTTCAAAGTGTCAACACATTTGTATGAAACTAACAAATTGGATAAAATAAATAAGAATCAAATGCTAAAATCATTAAACATTCCAATAGTAATGTGTAAATAAGAACAAAGTAGACAAGTAACATAGAACCATGATACTCACCTCGAGAAAACTATGCTTTTAAGTAAATGACAAAATATTATGTTGATATCCAATATATGGGTGAAATTAGGGTTTATCAATGGAGTCATCGAAGAAATAGTTCACATTTTCTACCTCTCAGATTTAAACCCACATTCCTTACCTATATACATGGTTATTGCCTTCAAAAATTACTCTAGTCCCCCATGACATATTTTAAATCCAATAGATCTTCCCATTACTCCTAGTACATAGGGAAATAATCATCAAATGCATATCAAAATGACATGGTCTCAAACCATACATAAAGCATAAGGAATGACTCTCAATCTAGTAACAATAGATATTGGCAATATTGATCATCAAGGGTTCACCTTCACTACGGTATTAAGAGTTGGCTTACTATCCAACATGTATATGAAGCCTTCATTTTTATTTGACTTCTATGTAATAATGAATGTCAATCAATGCAATACCTCTTCTATATCATTTACAATAAATGTATGTTTTCTCAATAAACACATAAAAGTGTATTATCACAACATTTGTTTTGATTTTTACTAATCCTCACCAAATTGACACTAATAAACACTTAATAAAATTAAAATAAAATAAAAATAAAAATCCATCCTAGCATTCCTTGCATCATCAGGGTCGCTGCTAGTATAAAATCAGAGAAAGCATAGATTTTATTAAATCTTTGGTTAGCACATGTTCGATTTCAATTTCTCTATTTATGCATTAGATGTAATTTATTTTGAACTATAATTTTGAAAAACCTATATTCCATCCACAACAAACTTAAGAATGTGTTTATCACATTTTACAAGTTGCCACGTAGGTGTAGGTGGATACTTTAGTGGAATGGTGTACTTTTCTTTTAGGTTTATTCCCCTGCCTTCATCATGAGGTCAAAACTAAGGGACCTTTGAGATATAGATTTTAGAAAATATAACACAAATTAATATGGAAATGAGATTTCTCTAATGATGTAGGATTATCTACTTTCATTCGTAATCTTACAAAATTGAAAATTTACTTTATCGACAAATAACTACTTTGTAGTTTTGTACATGCCCTGATTTGTGTATAAGTGTTAGGATCCCTTCATCCTAGATTTTTTTATTTGTATTAGGTATTATTAATAAAATATAAAGCACATATGCTTTGTAATTCATCTTATTTTTTATTTGTAATTATTTAATATGTATGGAAAGTAGTCGTTATCTTTGGTAGATTAGTTTAAATAGAGAGCTTGTGTAAAAGGAAGGATCATCTATTGAATATTTTTTATTGATTTGTACTCAAATGAGGTTGTCCCTTTAAAGAGGCTCATGATACTTTGCGGTGTGATTCCATTATTTCAATACAATATTTTTATCTTCTTTTAGTTCAGTCCATATTTATTATTATTTTTTTGCTAGATTAATTTGTGTGAAAGAAGGTCCCTAACATGTAGTACATGATCATTTTCTAGGGATATGTTCTACAACAAATTCAAGAATATAGAGATTTGTGTGACTGTCCATTGTATGCTCTCACCTCACCTAATTGGGATCTTTGTGATCAAAAAGTAATAATAGACTTAGTGACACTAAGCTTTTTGCCCTAAATATGCCCTTTTTATTTCAAGTATTTTTTTTTATTTTTGGACTAGAAATTGTGTTCTAACATTTTTAAAACTCACAAAAAGTTGTGGTTATTAGTTAAATCAACTCATTGATATCAATGAAGTGATGGGAACACCCCCCCCCACAATACCTAAGCCTCAAATAATTATTTTTACATATTTTAGCATCTATGTACCTTTTGTCATATAGGAAGTGATTAGGGTTTTTATATCACCATATGAAGCCTTTGACAATCATTTATAAATTGTGATGCATTGGTAATAAATCATCCTGAGGAAGTTACTCACTTTGTACCTTGGAGATAAAATAGTGGGCTATAGTATGGTTCAATCCTCCATAGTTATAGCTCTAAAATATTAGGCCAACATTGTTTACGAATGTGTTAAATATATTTGTGATTTCACAAATCTAACACACATTCTAGTAGCATTCCCTATCATAACCCTTACACTCTTAAATACATCTGTGCAATGAGTTTTTGTGTAAAATATAATAACCACAATGATTTTAATGTTTAAGACTATTTTGGCATCCTATATAGACTATAGAATCTTAACAAGGTCATAATATTCATGAATAATTGTCTAAACATTATATAGTAAGCCTGTTAGTAGTTACAAAATAAAAAGTGTCTAGAATTTTTTTGAAGTTAGGGCATTTGTAGCTGCCTCATTACACTGATCATTTTGGTATATAACTCATGCAACACTTTATGTAAAATCTTAAAACCCCTTCACCCTCTCCACACCCTCCTACCCTCCCCCTGCCATATGGTGGAACTAGCCTGATCAACAAACATGAACACAACTTTATAACATTCTAACAAAACTATACAAGATTCAATCCCCAATCCTAACTATTTGGTTTAAATGCCCAATAAACAAACATGATGGACACTCTTCATTAACTAAGTGGTCATGACTACAAACTAGTTCAAGCAATAATTCTAAACACCACTCAAATTTTTGGTGAATGCCACATGGTCTAAAATTGGATTTTCCTAAATTTGATGGTAAATATCCTAACAATTTAATCTGTAGGGTAGAGAAGTATTTTCATTTGTATGACACCACATTCCTAGACATGGTACATATAGCCTCTTTCAACTTAGATAAAGTATTAGAATTATGGATTAGTTAGGATCAAACACATATATCCTAAACATAGCTCACATTACTAAAAAACATATAGAAAGATATGTGGAAGTTTGGGTACAATAATATACCACTAAAATTATATTACCTGCACTTAGATAGAAATAGAACAATGCATAGAATCTCTCACTTTCTCTTCTCATTTCTAGGAGAACTACATTAGCCTTAGGTCTGCATAGACTATGTAGGCAACACGTGGATACCTGGGGTATATTGGGTTAGCTCAGATGTACTTTCCTTTCTTTTTCAACCACTTTTGTGTTTCAAGGATTCTGGGATTCCTAACTATTTCACATGTAGTCACTTGTTATTTAGTTTCCCCATTATTATTTTCTTCATCTTACGCTCTCATCATTTTATGAGTCACCATTGTGTGCATTATTCATTTTAACAAGATACATCATTTCACTCTTGGCTTTTCTTATGCTCTTGTCATTTTGTGAGCTCTTTCTCTTTCTCCACCTTAGATGTAGTAGACACTTTAAATTCCTAATTAATTTCATTTGTGGATTCTCATCTCTTGCCTTT
The DNA here is from genome assembly GCA_037957365.1 of Torreya grandis. Classification (NCBI taxonomy): domain Eukaryota; kingdom Viridiplantae; phylum Streptophyta; class Pinopsida; order Cupressales; family Taxaceae; genus Torreya; species Torreya grandis. Next base: position 1,619,540 of record JARHVA010003460.1, on the reverse strand, counting down.
TAATGTGGTTTTAACCTAAATCATAATCTCATACTTGTGTGATCTATTTGTGTTGATGCTTTCATGATTGTGATTGTCATCCCTCTTTTCTCACATACTCACAATTTTACAAGATCATTCCCATATTCCTCTGCATGTTAATCTTATTTCTTTATCATCAATATTCTTTTATCCCATATCTTGGGAGAACTACATTGAGCTTGAATTTCACGTTAGATATAGCATCCATGAAACTATGTAGGCAGTGTCACTTGCCTAGTGCATCTGGAGTCAGCTTGTCTACCCCTTCCTTTTCTTTTATTCCCCCCCATTCTATTTGTTTTGTTTTGTTTCCCCCTATGGCCTATGGGTAATTTTAATTTTTCTTGTTTGTGTGTCGTTAGTTTCCTATAGAATAAGGGTAACTTTGTGCCTATTGTTTGTATGTTGTTGTACTGGTGTCATTGTCACTTAGATTAGGGGTCACCCTATCACAAAGCATAATGCCTCTCTTACACGTGTACAAATAATTTGTTTTCTATCTACACTAACATTGTGATTAACCATTGTTTGTGTTTGTTTGTTTATGTGTGCTTAGAATAGTTTGCTTAATTTTTTTGAGTTTTTTAGTTGTTTTTTGTTGTGTTCATTTTATTTATTTATTGGTGTTTTGTTGTGTTTATTAGTGTTTTGTTGTGTTTTTGTTTCTTTTCATTATTGTTTTGTTGTATCTTTATTTATTTTTATTGGTATTTTATTGTGTTTTTTTTGTTTATATTTATTTATTGGTGTTTTTTTTTGTATTTCTTCTTGTCTTTTGTATGCCTGTTTTATGTTTGTGTGTTTATTTACTTCTTCATTTAGGTTTTTTGTTTATTTTGTTCTGTTTGAATATAGTTTGTAAACTTTTTGAATTGGGCCTTACCTTATGCTTGAATCATTTACATTTGTATTTAATTTGTTTTATTATTTGCTTGTTTTTCAATACATTCTTGTTCCTTCTTAAATCTTGATAATTCATATCTTGATTTTTAGTTAGTTACATTTTTTTTTATTTTACCTTTTTTTATATTTTTCTTTACTTTGTTTTTTGTTCAAACATAAATAATTGTAACTCTAGTTTTTGAAGTTTTTATAATTATCATTAGTTATAAATATTCATGTTTAAACCAGTCAATTTGTAAAAGAAATACAATGTTATAATAAGTTGGTCATACTTATGATGCATAAATTCATTTTGCTAAATTAAACTCCAAGTGGTCCAAAGTCCAAAATTCAATGTAGCACCGAAGAACATCTTTGAAATCACTATCCTACATATATACTACCTCAATAGGATATTCTAAGCCAAACATTAGAAAAAAACAAAACTCTCTATGCAGGACATGCATCTCTTGGCATACAAATTGAGTCATGATGACTATTTCTATGATTAGTTTGGGATGAGCATCTCCTAAATTATCCTCTAGCATCTAGTCATACATAAAATAGAGCAATAAATACATCAACATCCATATGCCAACTAAGGAATTACATATCCTAACACTAGCTTATACCATCATATCATAACAAGACCAAAATAAATGTAAACATCATGAGACACAAAAGAATATTAAGAGTCCATGTACAAGTAGTAATGAGCCAAAAAAAATGAATGTCATATATATATATATATATATATATATATATATATATATATATATATATATATATATATATATATATATATATATATATATATATAATGTTTTATACATCAAGAGAATATCTATACATCTCATAATACAAAATGGAGGTACAAAATCAGCTCTGATCATGGTCATCCTTTTGGGGACTCTATTGGAAGCTCTAACTCATGCCTGATGTTGGTAATGGTGGTGAACATGGTGGTGGTGGCCCCATGACTACTCACTGTGACAATGGTTGTGCCACTGATAACTCTGACTTCGATGCATGTCTAGACCTGAAGGTCTTATTAGTCCATTAGGATCTCATATAATCTCTATATGATGGAGCTCTCCTCTCTGTGGGGACTACAATCTCAATAACCTTCACTCATACACAATCTCATATTTCACACGTAGGACATCATCCTTCATTTATAAGGCACCATCCTTGGCCGCAATCACATCAGCCAAGGCTCTCACTAAACTTGAACCACTGTATATCTTAGCTCATGATCCTCATCCCACTCCTCAGTGAGCCTCTCTACGTATGATACCAATCACTTCCTATCAACCCAATCTCCATCTCGATCACCAATCATTCTTCAAATATCTACATTATGAGTAGACAACCATGCATGTACCCCTACCAACTGGGCCACCTATCCCCTTAGAGTAATAATCTATGCATCCCTAGCTACAATAAGCCCATGTAGCTTGGTGGCCTCCCCTTGTGTAGTAGCTAACTATGTACATAAACTAGCTGCATCACTCTAGAGGCATGCAATATCCGATAGTCATGTAGTGATCTCTCTCTATAGCCTATCAATTAATGTTTGGTCCTCTATGGACCTACCTATGCTAGAAGACCCTACCTCCCCTGTACCTATGCCTATACTTATCCCAAATGACCCTACCTCCCATGTAATTGTGCTTGTACCTATCCCAAAGGACCTAGCCTTTATTGTCCTTGTTCTATGGCCCTCATCACCACCTAGTGCATCCCCTATATCTATATATTTCTTGTCTATACCAACCATCTCAGTATCATCTAGAGGATCTTATTATACATGAGCATGAACTACCTATAATGGAAGGGCATGTGGTATAGTTGGTTGAACCAACACCTGAACCTATATCTGTATTGGGGCCTGACCCCAGTCTCTCCTCAATCTCACCCATCTCTAATGTAAGACAGTTATTAAGGTTGTAGCCTGGTCAATCGAATCCATCAGACATCAGCCCACCATGTTGCATAGGCATCTATCATGCCAATATTTTCCACCCCACCTATATAATCCCATAAAATATGTTGAACCCTACCATAGTCCATCACAACCTAGTCTCAGGGCACTTGTGGCCCCTGCTCTCAGATCTCCATGGTCATATGAGAAAAATAATGGGGACCCTATGGGATATCTTGTTGAAATCCAAACTATCATTGGACTCTATCTGGTCTATATCTCTCCACTACAAAGTCATGGTGGGTTATGATATAACATAATGCAATCATAAATCCAATCATGAAAAGATCCTCAATCTAGAGCCACTGCATCAGCAAATAGGGTTACTAGATAAAATCCCCATCAACTACCTCACCTATAGCCAATCTATAAAATGGCAAGTCTCTAAGGTGGCATTGTAGACTTGGACCTATAGGGTACCACCCAAATGCCACTAGATCCTCTAGTTCCCTCTAATATCTTGACCCCATTGGCTTGTCAATGCCTATATGCTCCCAATCCTAAACTTGGAGAAGTGTGTTGTGCCTAATGCTCTGTCTCCTCCAGTATGATATCATATCCAAGTCTTTATAGTGTTGGGCCAACATAATGGGCCCCCATGCAAATGATGTCAAGTGGTCAAACATCTCTTGGACCACTCCAATCAAAGCAAGAGGGAAGAATTGCCTGCTCTTATATGACAATAGAAGGCCATTGATAAGAACCACCAATATAACTACCTCTATAGGAACTGTCCCCTGTACTAGTGCTGGTACCTATGTCAGTGCCCCTATTAATGCTACCCCTACTCCACCATCTAGAGTCCAAACTAGGTCCTCCAACACATCAATGTATATGGTCCCCTCGAAGACCTCTAGGTCAGTCTCTCCAATCAAATCCTCAAGGACCACTAGTCATCCCACCAACATCTAAGTGATCTTGCAACCCTACATCAGCACCCATAATATATGATGAACATCCTTTAAAGTAACAGTCACCTCCTCGATCAACAAATGGAATGTAGAGGTCTTAGAGTGCCACCTCTTTACAAGTGTTGACAAATAGGCCCGATCTATAAGAATTATTGGCAATCATGCCAAGTGATATAGCTCCATTACCTCTAGAATAGCCATGAACTTGTTAGTCCATATGCCTTGATAATGAAGTACTCGAGATCATCACTCAAAAGTGGTAATCACCCTGACTCGCTCCTATAAGTCATAACACAAGGAACCCAAATCAATCATTTTTATCTAATTATTTAAATCTACCTAAATTCTTCTAATTTTGGACCTAAACTAAAAATACATTAGCCCTTCTCTCTCTTCTTCTACTTCATGTCGGTCCTTATGGTAACTTTTCCATTTCATAGGGCAATCTTGACATTCCACAGATTGCCATCGCCATTTTCCTTTATTGGTTTGCAAAATCACCGATCTGTAGAGCATTCTTGTCAATCAATAAGGCATTCTCTCCAATTGATAGGATGATATCACTATTTCTAGTTATATCACCATTTGATTGGGCATTACCATTATTTGACTAATAATTTACACTAAAATTAGTGATTTCATCGATTAATTGGTGACCTCACTATTTTGACTCATGACCCTACTGAAGAGTCAGTGATATCACCATTCTTAATGGCAATCTCATCATTATCAAGGGCAACATCACCATTTGTAAATTTTTACAAACAATAGGATCATCAAGCCACCTACTTTTACCTAGCATTAAATGCAATAAATGTAGAAATTAAATACCAAAAAAAGGTACTTAGCGATGCTCCGCTCCCCAATGATCGTAGGTACTCTTACATGCATTCTCCAAGGTGTCAGTAGTGTAGGATGTTGGCCATTATGCTCAACTCTCTCGTGTGCAAATCTCAGAGCTCACAATTGCAATAGTGGAGGGTAAAAATGAATAATTTTTAACCCTAGGGGTAAAATATAGTAAAATTCTCAAAAATTTCACCCCTAGGCCTATAGTTTTCCCATTTATATTCCTTGGGTGCTAATTTTTGCCTATTTGTCTTTTTTTCTCCCTATTTTCTTCTATTTGCTCTATTTTTTAGCCTCATTTATTGAATTACGTGATTATTCTTCTTCTGATCAAGGACCAACCCGTTAAAATAAATTTTTCCACCCTCCCATTGAGGGGGCATCATGGGCCACCCAAATGTTGTTTGGTGCATTTTTGTAACCCAGATTCTCTATGACCTATGAAAAATTTAGCAGAAAGAGGGAGTGAATTTATTTCTTCTAATTATAGCGACCTTTTTATAGGTGTCGATTATCGTTCATTGATCCCTATTAGGGAAATACATTTTATGAAATCATTATCTTTTCTTAATTCACTTCGAGTCAAATTATGACCATGCAAAATGACGTCTTGGACCACTAAAATCTTATAATTCAGCCACACACGTCACATGCATGTGTCAATTCGTATCTATAATATCTTAACTAGGGTATTACCCTATATGTAACTGATATCTTCTAATTATACTTCAATCAAATTATAACTCAGTAAATTTACATTTCAAACCGGGTTGATTTATTATGCGATCAATTTCCAAAGAATTGTAGCAAACTAATTAAAATTATTTAAGCAAATCAAAACCAAATTAGAAGATTAAGTGGAAAATCCATGAAATTTGTTGAATCTCTGGGAATTCATTATTCAAATTAGCATCACTCATAACATCATCACAAGGGTGTCATCCAAAAAACATTAATGGAGGGAAATATCTAGATTAAAACTACCCATGCCTTTTTAATGATCTATTCTTCCAAATATTTATGATGATATTTATTGCTTGTCCCAATCAATCCATAGCCACACATCTTGATCTTAAGATGGATGGTCATGGTTTATTCTAAACATTTCAGAAAAAGTTATAAATAAGTGAGCTAAGACCGTAACCTTTAAATTTGAATTGTGTAATGTTATCATGCAGAAATAACTTCGAATATAATTTAATTATACAAAGTTACTATGGAAAGATACTATTATAGAAGCTTCAGTCGTTCCCCAAATCGACAAATCTAGGAACCAAAGTCATTGGTAAGCTAAGAGATGATGGAGGCACACACTATACCGCATTGACGAAGACTTGGAATACCAAATCTGGGCATAAGTATGCTTATTGACCATTTTTTAAGGAGAGTCACTACTTGGAAGGTATTGCTTGTCTTACTTTCGTAATTAGTTCCTTGAGTTCATTAACACCATCCCTCAAGGCAGTCAGCTTAGCACGATAGTTCTTTATGCTTATTTTGGAGTTTTCTCTACTAATGCAGAGACAAACTTGTTTCGTAATCTTATTTTACAAATTTGATGGAGTACAATGACAATTTATTTTAAAACAAATTGTGCTAAGTAAGACGCATGTTTTTTCTCATATAACTAGAAAAATAAAGCAATGAGATCATCTAATGTTGATCTTAAATATTATCTTTTATAAAATAACAACATACATTTAAAAAATATATTCCATAATACCACTTTATATATATATATATATATATATATATATATATATATATAAATACTTTTAAATTCCCTCTCCACTATCCCTAAGAAAATCACACGAAATCTCCCGTGACATACTTCTAAAACAATTTAAAAATCTGAGATGTCCATGTGAATTAAATACCTTGGCGGCAGTGAGACGAAATGAATTTACAAGTTGGGGGCCACGACAAAAAGGGAAAATAAAATTGTCCCTTTCGCCATAACAATGAGTGGATATCCGTTACCCTCCATGTGCGTGTGCGTGTGCGTGGCCCACCCCTGCAAACATCAAACATTTATTTAATCTTTAGTATTTATAAACATCCTTGCCGTATTTGCGTGTTGCATTTTCTTTTGTCGTTTTGCTGCACAGTTCACATTAATTATGGATACTTTTTATTTTGGACTGGAGTTTTGAATGTTATTTGTCATTATTTAAAACATCTATCTTCAATTATTATCACTTGTTTAATGTATTTTTGGAGATTTAAATTTGAGTGGTGTTGGATTAATATCTTATATAGATCTTTATTTACATATAAATGTATAGTTATTAGTTATATAATGTGTGTTTGAAATTTATAATATTGTATATAAAAAATGTGACACTAAATTTTATATGCTATAGTTTAGTGTTTTGATATGACTTACGTTTACAAATTTATTGATTCAAATTCTCAAAAAATGATTTTAAAAACAACTAAAATTTATAAATAAATATATTAAATTAAATTAAAAAATCAAATCAAATCAAATCACGAGAATAAAACTTGTAAGGTATTAAAAATATTATTCTTATAATAAAATTTTAAAGTATTAAAAATATTATTTTTCATAAAAATATATATTTAAAGTATTATCAAAACTTAATTTTTTAAGACCAAAACAAAATTAAAAATTGCATTTTTATACACACATTTTATCATAACTAATAAATTCAAAATTACAGGTAAGAGCCCAGTAATTGGAGGGTCCAATAGTTGTGACCTCTTTTCCATGAGTATAATATATTAAGATTTATTTGATTATGTACTATGAATTGTATAATTTTTGTAAAAGTCACTTAAACATTTTATAAAAGTCTTTTCATTATTTGAATAAATATTATATAAAATTTTATGTAAAATTAAAAGTACATATCTAAAATAAATTTCTAGTGCAATTTAAAATAAAATGTACATCATATTTAAAAAAAATGAATATGATATTCATAAAAAATAATATCTTTTTCATCAATATTAATATATTTTTCATTAACATGAATATTTTTTTCAAAATATAATATACCTTTTTAAAAAGTTACAACATTCACTAATATTTTAAAGGTATAAACATTTTAAAAACATCAATCCCAATAAATTTTTTGAGCCCCTAAAATTCACTTTTTTACCTTTAATTGTAAGGTACATGAGACAAAATAAACATCCGGTCTAATTCATTTTTATTACATCCTATGGGACTCAAAATTCAAACATTTGGTTTGACTCCACCAACCTCCATTCATTAGTGTAACCTGCAAAATTGAATACAAATACACATCTGAGCCTCACCATTCATAAACAATTCAAAATTCAAAATTTAAATTTTCTTCTATAAATCAAACAAAATAGTAGAAAATTTAATTTTTTATTTGTAGACAGAGTTTGATTTGCAAAGAGAGTTTTATTCGCACAAGGTGTTAGATTCGAATTAAACTGCAAGCAAACTTCAACATTTTAATAAGCTTAACATATTCAGAGGATCATATTGCAAGGTAGAATTTGAAGTTTTCCACTAACATACCTATAAATGTTAATTATTTTTCTATCCAATGAAAACATTTTTTGACTTCAAGTTCACATCTTAATCATTCACAATTGTAAACATTTCAAATGTAGACTGAGATAGTTGTTTTTCATTCACTCTATTGTGTTATTTATATATGCGGCACATTTTTATCAAATTCAACTTGTGATGAAAGATGCATGGGTCATTAATGTGGAAGACAACACCATTTTCTACATGGCTAGACATGTTTTTCTTCATTATTATGGCAAGTAATGACACACTTAGCACCACCCACAAAAGTCCCTGCTTATTTATATTTTTGCATCGTTGTTATGGTTATTATGCCTTGTATGTTCATGTTTTTGGGCTACATGCCTTATACATTTCTATTTTTTTTATGATGCTTTCTTTGTTCATGTTTTTTGGCATGCCATCACATCTAAGTAAACATTTATGGAGTGATGGAATGTTACACCAACAAACATCTCACCCTAACTTTTCATGGACATCCTCCCTTCAAATGACCATAGAACCTACCTAAAAATTCTCAACCATGCAGTGTTTCGTTGATAAATTTATGTCGGTAGAATGTAGGGATGACAATTATCATCATTGTGCCTTTTATGTTCATGGTTTTTTAGCATACGTTTACTCTTCACTAAACATTTACTAGTATTATAGTCATCTAAAATGTCATTTTAATGCAATAAGTATCACTTGAGACCAATTATCCTTAGCTTCACCCTATACCTATCTCAGGGCCTCTCTTGATCATTTTCTAACTTTTGTGCGATTGCAACCCATCCCTAGATATACCAAAAGTAGAATTGAGAATTCACTTAGTCACCCAAGTCCCCTTTTCACCCATTCCTACCACCTAAACATTAGCACAGTGCTTTTAATTATAATGCACTACACTATTGGCAAAGGGGTAATGCTAATGTTCCCTTACTCTTTTCACCCCCAATAGATATCTTTCCATTTCTCAAAACACCTTAGGGTCAACCTCGACCCATTTCATGTCTCAACAAGTACCATAATGCTATATATAGACCAATTTAATTCATTTATCCAATAGATGGAAAATTAGATGCAAATACTCATAAACAAACTCAAAAATAGTTGTAAAAATCAAGGTCATTGATCCCTATTCTGCGCCACTTCTGCATACATCCATCTATAGTAACCCAGAGCTTAGATTACTTAGCTTTCTAGTCTCAAGTCACACTCACAAAATTAAAATCTACACGCATACTAGCATTCACTTACACTTGCACTAGTACTTAGATTGAGAGAATTGCATCAGGTTTGATCTTCTTTCGAGGTATTGGTATGTAGGCAATGCTCAACACATGGGGTGTTGAGTTCGCATCCATCCTACCTGTATAATGCCACTCTTTTACCATTTGTGTTCCTAAAATACCCTAACAAACATGAAGGATTAGGGTTTAACATTAAAAATAGTCAAAATAGGGAATAAACAACAATCCAACATCTAGTCATATAAGCACAAGCTTCTTAGAACCAAGTGAAGGTCTACCCAATAACTTAATGTCTCTACTACATAGGGACATTAGCATGGAACAGAGGACATTAGCATAGTATCCTATTGACCAAGGTACTACACTATTGTCTAGGAGGGTTTTTGACACCTATTTTTTGTTGGCAACATCTTGCAATATTGCTACACCAATTTTTAGCCTGGCACTTATCCATCTCAGTCAATTTTTCAGCTAAGTATCTATTTTATAATTAATTACTATTTATACACTAAACAAATAATTAAATTGTTATACAAATCAATGGTTGATAATATTACTATATGTATTCCCTGATTCATTACTCCAACACTTTAACAACCTAGGGTTTTACATTCTATTACTCCTTTGAAAAGTTAAATCATTTGGTGAACCTAACTTACTTTGAATAACATAAAAACCCTAACCTTAGATGATATTAAGGTTTATATCCTTTTTTTTTTGTATGCTCAATAATTAATCTCAGAATCTCGGATCTATTTTATTATTTTTTTTGTAATCTTCCATAGATTTGATTTCTTTAAAGGTTCGAAATATAAAACTTTTTATTTTCCACTTCCCAACCTACAATAGCAGAATTCAATAACCAATTTGATAAAACCAATAAGAAATAATTGCAAAGCTTTATTTCCAAGCATTTAGATTTGAAAGATAACCTTATTCATATTGTTCAAGAAGAGATTCAAAAGTCCACTATAGGTCAATCTTCTAACCCCCTAGATGCTAATATTCTTATACCTACTAAGGGGGTAACTCAAATTCTACAACAACCTATTATAATCCAACAAACTTCACCAGTGGAAACACTTCTCATGTCTAGTATGCATTCCTCTTCTCCATATGTATAGTCACTTATGCATGAGGTTCATTCTCTACAGGCCAAGGTGTTACATCTTCAGGAGGGTACTACTAGACCATCTCATGCATTGGACTCTCATGTTCTCTTACATACACCATTGACACAAAATATAATGACAAATATGCCATATCTATTCATGGAACCCAAGCTTACTTTGTATGATGTTAAGTGTAACATAGAGCATCATCTACATGCTTTTCATGCAACATGTTTGGACTATTTGTCCAATGATTGGCTCCTAACTAGGTTGTTCCCTGTAGTTTAAAGGACTATGCATTACAATGGTTCTACAATCTTCCTAATCATTCCATCATAACATTTAATCCACTTGTAGATATGTTTTTGGCATTTTTTTAATCAACATCAGTGAAAAGGTTTTTTATGCTCAAGTTGCTCAACTAAAGCAAGAAAATTAATGAGCCAATAGCTAAATATGTCTTGTGATATAAAAATATATTAGCAAAGATGACTAGCCCCATGGAAGATAAATAAATTTAGGACATATTCAAGCATAGTTTATTACTAAGATTACATGAATCTATACTATTCAAAAAGTTTCCATCATTCATCGATCTATGTTATACAGTGAAAGAACAAGTAGTCAAGCTTCTCTCCATGGGCAAGTTAAAGTACACAATTAGATTGGTTCAACTAATAAGAGCTATAATAAGCCCCCATATAATGTGAGGCCCACTAAAAATAAGAATGAGAAAAATACAACAATTAATATAGCCTCAAAGCCATCTCCTCGCATGGTTTTATCAGCTCCTACAAGGAGATCTTTCATGAATCTTCCTAAATTGTCAACACGTGTTTTCTAGCAACTCTTGGAATGCAACATCACATCTCTACCTCCCATCAAAGAGGTTGATATGATTAGTCATCTTCCAAATAATTATGATTCTAATGCATTTTATGATTATCACAGGGGCATTGACCATTCTACAAACAAATGCATTAACTTATGACATAAGATATAAGATTTGATAGATGCTAATATCATTGATGTGAACACTCCTACAAAGGCACCCAAAGCAAAACCAATGGAAGCAAAAGCAATGAAAATATTTTTAGACCCATTTCCAAAATATACAGCTAATGAGATAGTAGGCGCTTAAGGTGTTTATTATACTTATCAAGCACATCCACCACCAACATCATATCATACTCATATGATGGACACACACCCTCTAAATAAAATCATTTGTGTGTATCATACTATAGTGCCAACTAGACCTCTCATCACTTTATTAGAGCAGGAGATCATCGATGATGACTCAGATTTATATTCACTCTTTGTATGAGCTTACACTGATCATCATCATTTTCAGAGTGTCAGGGTTGACAACGGGTCAAACATTAATATGTGTACTATTACACTTACATAACACTTAGGTTATTCAGAGCAAGATATTTCTCTGATAGACACAATTATTCATGGCTTTAGTGGCCATGTATAGAGCTCTATTGAGGAGATTGTACTTCCATTACAGGTTGGGCCCACACATGTGGGCACCATATTATTAATTGTACCTAATACCATCACATTTGATATGTTATTGAGTAGGCCTTGGATACAACAACTTTGAGCTATTCCATCTAATGCACACATATGTCTTAAGTATATACATGTTAATTAGGTGGTTACAATCGAGGGCCTTCCATATGAGTATCCTTTACCTATTCCATAGCCAATTACACAGTAACCACAAGTCATAGCTCCACACATAGCTTCCATTATCACACCTTCGATATCAGTTGAGCCACTAGTGAAGGTGAGGTCAAATCTTATAACATTACCACGTACACATACTCTCCCATGAAGACCTTTATTAGAGAGACCCCTATGTCAGAGACATGTTGTGGATTTTAAAGAGCCTCTCTCTACACCATTACCATGCATATTAATGATACAATATGGAGCACCCATGCCAGTCATAGCTTCTTCTACCATATGGGTCCCCAAGAACCCCATAATTCCCAGGGATGTTCAATTGGCCCCACATATTCATAGTTCCATTCCATAGGTAACTTTAGCTATAGATTAATTAGTACATCTAGTTCATAGATCTCAGATACCTCCTTTCACAACACGTGCAGTCACTCTTCCTTTATTTGATACATGACACCTTGATAGTGAGTCTCAATTAGTAGGTTTCTCTCTACTTGTAAATAGTTTCATTTTCATATTTCTTGTACATATCTTATTCCCAAAAAATACAAAAACAACATAATATGTTCAAAAATACAAAAATATTCAAATATACTAAAAAAATACAAGTTTCAGAATGTATACATTTCTATGTTTACATTCCTTTTATTTTCCAAATGCTATATATGGTATCTCTATTAGTATAGTCAATTTTTATCATATATTCATGTTTCACTTGTTCTCTTCAAGTGTTTGCATATTATTACAAGACCTAGGTCCTCCACATAGATCCAAATTTACTATTATTTACCCACTAGGGGCACATACATAGATACACACATTCAACATGATACATTTGCCCATTGGTGGCATTATACTACACAATTTTTGATTTGCCAGGTTATATAATTTTATACTACACTAATTTTTTGTTGATTACTACTACTATAGACTCAATTTATGTAAATCTTATCTCTTATAAGGATTTGTACCACATGTTCATGCATACTTTCATTTCTAGCTTTCCTATTTTAGATTTGATTGTGTCTCTTTGATTCTACATCTCCTCAAGGGTGTTTGAATATGTCCTTATTGTATGGCTCTAAACTGATTCCTTTCATTGTGTGTATGATTTGGACATGTGCCCATGTCCTTGTGTGTGATTATTGATTGTGTATGCATACATTTAAACATGTCCTTCCATGTGGCTCTAAGCCAATCTTGCTTTCTCTTTATGTATGTGGACATTTGAACACGTCCTTCTATGTATGCTCTTTCTTAGAGTTAGTGACATGTGCCCTTGTCCCAAATATTTTGGCCCCTTGGCCTAGTTTACGTGTTGCATGTGTTTTTATGTATGATTTCATGTATGCATCATGGCCATGGCACTTGTATTTTCCTTGTTACTTGCACACTCAGTTTTTAATTCCATGAGGGACCTCATGCATCTCCCCTTCCTTCTTGGGTGCCTTGATGGACATCATGCTCCATACCCCTAAGTAGTTTACTCAGATTATATTGTTATATCTATATTAATAACCTTGTGAATGCTAGATCTAACATACACTGTACATTACCAATTTATTCTGAATCTATTTACATTTTAATGTCATGTATACAAATTATATTGGTTTATCACGTAGATATCATATTCTCAGTCTAACAAATATGATGCATAAATTTTATTTTAAAGATAGTTATTGTAGAGGTTAAACAACTCCCATAAAAATAGGGGTCATTCACAAGGGTTTCCCATAGAGATTATACCATCATAGTGCACTCATAATACAATTTTCAAAATGCAAACACAAATTATAGAGCCCAGACTCTAGAAAATAAAGTGAAAATAGTCACACCCAAATCATTATCAGTTTTGCACAAAAATAATGCATTTGGTCAATAACATGACATAGAGAACACTAACAGAATGTGCTATTGATTAGGGGGCCATGTTACTAATCAGTAGCCCCAGAAATAGAAAATTCTAAAATTATTAGAAAGGTACAATAGGTACAGTCTAGGGTTACATAGTTTCAATCATATATTATCAGATATGATTAGTATATACTTAGTTTTTCAAATAATTACATAGGTTTTCTTATATTAGGGGCATCATGTGTGACATGATCACTCTTATTTTAGTCTCAGATATGCATAGACATAGATTACTATAACTCAGTCTAGAATCCATATGCATAGTTATCAAAATTGGGGGCACGTGCCTAGCACATTGTTTATGTATGCTTGATTTTTCACCAATTGCTCAGATGGAATGGTAAATCCATGTCATTCTCCATGTTGTATACTTCATACACCATTTGCACCACTTTTACACTAGGTTTACACTAGATTGATGCCTCATTTTGTTTGCAGGGGTTGGCATTCCCGGAGTGACCTAGATTCATTTTACATTGAAAGTTTATGAGTGGCCCTTGAGACATTTTATGTTCATAGTTCTTGAGTGGCCCAGACCCATCTTTTACAGCTTCATGACACTACTTTTAATTTGAGCTTCTTCTACCGAATAGGGGTAGGAAATGATGGAGTCAAGGCTGACTTGAGTTCTTAAGCCACCTACATAGTGTTGGCAAAGGTGTTTTCATTGATGTCAAAGGTAATGAAAAAGTGGTAATGTCATTGATGTTAAATAAGGATAAGCAAGGTAAGTGATGTTGAAAGGATGTGCACTTCATTTAAGGTTTTCATATAGACCTTGTTCTAAGACCCTAAGTGGCCTAATGAGGCATGTTGATCAGATTTAGATGCATATGAGATAAGGTGAGCATTGTTTGAGGTTTGCCATGTTTTCTCTAGCATGTTGATGTTGTTTTAGGTCAAGAAGAGAATAAAAAGTATGTGAATAGTGGTTTGGTGGTCTTCTCATAGACCTTGTGTGGTGGTATAGGTTTGGTAGCCTAATGTGATGAGCAGGTTGAGGATAGGGAGTATAAGTTTGATAATTTTGGAGCATGGAATTAATGTGTATGACATGTTTTAAAGGTGGTGAGAGCATTTTAAGAGGTTTCAATGTGGTTTCTTGATCAAGGTATGCTCTATAGTTCTAGGCTTAGTATGCAAAGAGAGAGGGTGAGACCTAATGAGGGGTCAAAGTTAGTTTCCTATTTATGTGAGATCCTATGAAAGTTTTCCAAGGTGACATAAGGTGTTTCAAGTGTGTGTGTCAAGTTTTAGATCCTAGCTTGAAGGACAAAATGTGAAAAAGTGTCCTAAGGCTTCCAATTGTGCTAAAATGAAGAGATAAGAACCCGAGAAAAATTTTGTGATGCTCATTGACACATGTAGAGTTTTCATGGTGACCAGAACCATTTGGAGTAGTTTGGGAAGGGTCCTAAGAAGCTTTCAAAATAATTTTGTAGACAAACCAAGCCATCAACTTTATGAATGAATGAAGGTAAGTAGGTTTTTGCGCTTGCAAACCCTCATAGTGGAGCGATTGGAAAGATGTGAATGGTTTTGGCCCAGAATGAATTATTTGATAAAGTTTTATGATTGTATATTGTAGAGGACTCCTCAATTCACCTCCAGGTGGTAGTGGTGTGTCAGGGCACTGAGTAGAAGGTATAGAAAACTACTTATTTCTAAAGAATTTGATGCTACATGAAGAGTTGACCAAGTCAAGACATGTAAGTTAATGGACCTTAAAGGAAAATTATTGTTATTGAGGTCCATGGAATTGGTTTGGAAAGAAAAATCATCTGTTTCAATCATTTTGGTCAATGAAGTTATTTTATCGCTAAATTTACAAAGAGTGAAAATAGTGAAAGAAACCACGTAGCATGATAAAGAGTTTAGGGAAGAGTTATAAGTGAGTAAAGATGAATCCAATGGTTTGGGGTCTTATTTAAATACCTATTATTTCTATTTAATTTTTTGGTAAGTGTTGTTGATGCTTATACTCAATCTAGAAGATGCTAACAAAGTGACTTGTCTATGTAAGACAAGATAGTGGAACCCATGACAGTGAGAATGATATGTAGGAGCAAAGTTGCCATTCAAGCATACGAATTTTGTGTTGGAGGATTCTATAAGAATGTTTTATGACCTTGTAAATGCATTATAATATCTTGGAAGAGTTTCCTCAAGTGTGAGAAGTCATGTTCACCATGACTATGTTTTGAGTCAAATTGACTACTCCAGGTGTGATAGGGAAAGTGATGTGTTTGAGTCCTTATGATAAGAGGTGATGCATCTAATGAATATATTGACGTTGTTTTATACTTAATTTTTATATTAAATCTTTGTGGAAGCTGTATAAATAGTTTGAGGTGTTGAGATGAGGAAGGCAAAAGGGCTTGTCTAACTGTGTATGCACAGTGTGAGAGTGGTATGAGGAATTGGTCTGTTAGACCAATGAATGATGTTAGAATAAGATAAATAACTATTTTAGGTTGATACATAATACTTATAGGAACTATCCATGTGATTTATCTATCTTTTAATAACTCTTACAAGTGTTAAACATGAACATTTACATGATTGTACTTTGACTATGTTTGACCAGCCTAAGTGTTCCTATTACAGAGGTGTTTTTTGATGCTTAGAGCTTGAGTGGTGATGTGAAATGGACATGGTAAGGTTATTAGGGTCATTAATGATCTATTTATGTGATTTTTTTAGGTGTTTGTTTGAGAAAATGAAGTATATACCTCAATTCTATAAGATAGACTTTTTTGTGTTTTAAGGCCTAATGGCGAGTAGGCTAAAAGGCTTGGTTCAAGTGGTGAGTTAGAGTTTCAGGTGGCATGGACATACGTGAGAGTGATAAATGATATATTGGAGGTAGTTTTTATGAGTTTCATCCATTGGTGAAGGTTTAATGTGGCCCAAGAGGTCACAAGTGTAATGTGTGGGTGTGAAGGCTTATTTGCTTTAGGTCTCAACTAGGCCTAAAGGAGAATTTGGGTTTTAAGGATAATGGAAGACCTATGGAGTGGTTTCATCACCCATGTAACATGTGTGTGGACCTATTATATATGTGATTAAAGTGTGTAAATTATCTTGGCTGACCAATATGGGTTAGATGAAGAAGTGTGGTATAAAGGCAAGGCCTAATTGGCCTATTTGGACTAGTTGTGTGTGTGTGGGGACTTAAGCGAAGGGGAGAACCTTTGAAAGAGAAGGAATAGGTAATTGAGGACCATCAGAGGGTGAAATAGGATTAGTAATGCATATTTGATGAAGTTGATGAAGGTGGGTACACAGGTCATTGAGTTAGTGCTTGATCATCGAGGGGGTTGTAGCCTCCTTGCTAGTTGGTTCTAGCTAAAGGTCAAGTGGGTGCTTGACTAAACTGAGGGGTGGGTTCTCTTTGATCATTTGGTGCTAGTCTAAATAAAATCTTGTCATTATAGGATATTAGTCCATGTTCTTGGGTCAGTGGGTTTTATCCCCCAATAGGGTTTCTCACATAATCTCTTGTGTTATCTTATGATGTGCTCTTATGGTTTTTTCTCTATACATTATTTGATCTTATGTGAATGTATGATTCATGGAATGGTTAATGGAATTGAATATACATTATTGTCTATTGATTCGTCCACCTTATCAGTAACCACTTCCAGTAATTGGTATCAAACCTAAACATTTTGAATGAGGCTCGACAGCGTACCTGTGATCCTAAGTAGCTTGAAGTGTGATAAGGACAATGTTCATCTCGTTTACAGTAATGGATAAGTTTGTGAAGATCATGGTTGAGGTTTGCATATAAGTCTACATGTTGACACTATCAAGGTTGAAGGAGGACTATATTGAGGCTAAGTCCAAGATAAAACCTAAGTTAGAACATGGGTATGAAAGTTGAGGATTGGTTTTCAAGACCAATGTTCTTCAAAGATGAGAATTATTGTTCATAATTCTTAAAGCTTGAAGTTGAATCAAAGGAGTGATCATGAGAAAATGAAGGCATTAGTGTCATTGATGACATAAAGATGTTGAAAGATTCATAAAAGAGCATTGGTGTTAGCATGAGGTCATGAGAGTAGATTATCATGCTTAAGAAAGAGATGAATACATGATAAGAAACATAAGTACATGGACAAAAAAATCAAATGAGTGTTTTGTGAGTATAAGACAATAATACAAAAATTGAAAGACATGGAAGATGATGTGATATATATACTTTCAAATTCCCTCTCCACTATCCCTAAGAAAATCACACGAAATCTCCCGTGACATACTTCTAAAACAATTTAAAAATCTGAGATGTCCATGTGAATTAAATACCTTGGCGGCAGTGAGACGAAATGAATTTACAAGTTGGGGGCCACGACAAAAAGGGAAAATAAAATTGTCCCTTTCGCCATAACAATGAGTGGATATCCGTTACCCTCCATGTGCGTGTGCGTGTGCGTGGCCCACCCCTGCAAACATCAAACATTTATTTAATCTTTAGTATTTATAAACATCCTTGCCGTATTTGCGTGTTGCATTTTCTTTTGTCGTTTTGCTGCACAGTTCACATTAATTATGGATACTTTTTATTTTGGACTGGAGTTTTGAATGTTATTTGTCATTATTTAAAACATCTATCTTCAATTATTATCACTTGTTTAATGTATTTTTGGAGATTTAAATTTGAGTGGTGTTGGATTAATATCTTATATAGATCTTTATTTACATATAAATGTATAGTTATTAGTTATATAATGTGTGTTTGAAATTTATAATATTGTATATAAAAAATGTGACACTAAATTTTATATGCTATAGTTTAGTGTTTTGATATGACTTACGTTTACAAATTTATTGATTCAAATTCTCAAAAAATGATTTTAAAAACAACTAAAATTTATAAATAAATATATTAAATTAAATTAAAAAATCAAATCAAATCAAATCACGAGAATAAAACTTGTAAGGTATTAAAAATATTATTCTTATAATAAAATTTTAAAGTATTAAAAATATTATTTTTCATAAAAATATATATTTAAAGTATTATCAAAACTTAATTTTTTAAGACCAAAACAAAATTAAAAATTGCATTTTTATACACACATTTTATCATAACTAATAAATTCAAAATTACAGGTAAGAGCCCAGTAATTGGAGGGTCCAATAGTTGTGACCTCTTTTCCATGAGTATAATATATTAAGATTTATTTGATTATGTACTATGAATTGTATAATTTTTGTAAAAGTCACTTAAACATTTTATAAAAGTCTTTTCATTATTTGAATAAATATTATATAAAATTTTATGTAAAATTAAAAGTACATATCTAAAATAAATTTCTAGTGCAATTTAAAATAAAATGTACATCATATTAAAAAAAAAATGAATATGATATTCATAAAAAATAATATCTTTTTCATCAATATTAATATATTTTTCATTAACATAATTTTAAAAACAACTAAAATTTATAAATTAATAAATTAAATTAAATTAAAAAAAATCAAATAAAAAAATAAAATTTTAAGGTATAAAAATATTATTCTTATAATAAAATTTCAAAGCATTAAAAATATTATTCTTGTGAAAAAAATATGTTTAAAGTATTATCAAAACCTAATTTCTTAAGATCAAAATAAAATTAAAAATAATATTTTTATACACACATCCTATCATGGCTAATAAACTCAAAATTACAGGTAGGAGACCAGTAATTGGGAGGTCCAATAGTTGTGATTGCCTTTCCCTAGATATAATATATTAAGATTTATTTTATTATGTACTATGAGTTGTATAGTTTATGTAAAAGTCACTTAAACATTTTATAAAAGTCTTTTCATTATTTGAATAATTAATTAAAAAATGTAAATTTTTATATAAAATTAAAGGTACATATCCAAAATAAGTTTTTTATAAAAAAATTAAAGGTACATATCCAAAATAAATTTGCAGTGTAATTTAAAATAAAATGTATATCATATTAATATGAATATATTTTTCTTTAACATGAATATATTTTAAAAAATATAATACACCTTTTAAAAAGTTAGAGCGTTTACTACTATTTTAAAGGTGTGAACATTTTAAAAACACCAACCCCAATAAATTTTTTGAGCCCCTAAAAGTCATTTTTTTACCTTTAATTGTAAGGTACATGAGACAAAATAAACATCTGGTCCACTTCATTTTTATTACATCTTATGGGATTCAAATTCAAACATTTGGTTCCAACATATGACTCCACCAACCCCCATTCATCAACATAACCTACAAAATTGAATGCAAATACACATCTAAACCTCACCATTCATACACAATTCAAAATTTAAATTATCTTCTATAAATCAAACAAAACAGTAGAAAATTCAATTTTTGATTTGTAGAGAGAGTTTGATTTGCAAAGAGATATTTTTTTCGCACAAAGTGTTAGATTCAAATTAAACTACAAGCATACTTCAACATTCCAATAAGCTTAACATATTCATAGGATCACATTGTAGGTTAGAATCTGAAGTTTTCCACTCACACACCTATAAATGTTAATTATTTTTGTATCCAACCAAAATATTTTTTGACTTCAAGTTCACATCTTATTCATTCACAATCATAAACATTTCAAATGTAGACTAATATAGTTGTTCATGTATTTTCCATTCACTCTGTTATGTTATTTATATCTATGACATATTTCTCTCGAGTTCAACTTACGACAAAATATGCGTGGCTCATTAATGTGGAAGCCAACACCATTTTATATATGGTTAGACATGTTTTTCTCTATTATTATGGCAAGTAATGACACACTTCGCACCACCCACAAATGTTCTTGCTTATTTTTTTTTATATATTGTTGTTATGGTTATTATGCCTTATATGTTCATGTTTTTTGGCTACGTGCCTTACACATTCCTATTTTTTTTGTCATACTTTCTTTGTTCATGTTTTTGGCATGTCTTCATATCTGAATAAATTTTTACTGATATGTTAATGGAGTGATGGAATGTTACACCAAAAAATGTCTCACCCTGCCTTTTTGTGGACATGCTCCCCTCAAACGACCATAGAACCTACTTGAAATTTCTCAACCAGGCAACATTTCACAGAGAAATTTCTATTGGTAGAATGTAGAGATGAAAATTATTATTATTGTGCCTTCTATGTTCATGGATTTTTTAGCATATGTTCACTTTTGACTAAACATTTATTGGTATTATAGTCATCTAAAATATTATTTTAGTGCAATGAGTGTCACTTGAGATCACCTTATCCTTAGCTTAGCCTTAGACCTATCTTAGGGCCTCTCTTGATCATTTTCTAGTTTTTGTGCGAGTTCAACCCATCCCTAGATATACCAAAAGTAGCACTAAGCATTCACTTAGGCACCAAGGTCCCCTTTTCACCCATTCCTACCACCTGGACATTAGCATAATACTTTTGACTATGGCACACTACGCTATTGGCAAATGGGTAATGCTAATGTCCCCTTGCTCTTTCACCCCCAATAGATATCTTTTCATTTCTCAAAACTCCTTAGGGTTAACCTCGACCCATTTCATGTATTAACAAGTACTAGAGTGCTATATATAGACTAATTTCATTCATTCATCCTCTATATGGGAAATTAGATGCAAATACTCATAAACAGACTCAATAATAGTTGTGCAAATCAAGATCATTGATCCCTATTTTATACCACTTTTGCATACACCCATCTATAGTAGCCCAGAGCTTAGATTACTTAGATTTCCAGTCTCAAATCACACTCAAAGCATTAAAATTAGTACTCATACTAGCATTCACTTGTACTTACACTAGCATTTAGATTAAGAGAACTGCATCGGGCTTGATCTTCTTTTGAGGTATTGGTATGTAGATAATGCTCAACACATGGGGTGTTAAGGTCACGTCCAACCTACCCTACTAATGCCACTCTTTTTCTACTTGTGCTCCTCAAATACCATAAAAAATATGGAGGCTTAGGGTTTCACATTAAAATCAATAAAAAAACGGAACAAAAAATAATCTAACATTTGGTTATACAAGCACAGGCTTCTTAGATCCAAGTGAAGGTCCACTCAATAACTCACTGCCTCTTCTACATAGAGACATTAGCATGACACAAATAACACTAGCATGGCACACTATTAACCAAGGGTCCACGCTATTGTCTAAGAGGGTTTTTGACCCCTGTTTCCTATTGGCCACACCTTGTATTATTCTTACACTAGTTTTTAGCCTACCACTTGTCTATCTCAGTCAATTTTCCAACTAAATATCTCCTTTATAATTCATTACTATTTATAAGCTAAGTAAATAATTTAATTATTGTACAAATCAGTGGTTGTTGATATTACTATATTTATTCCCTAATTTATTAGTCCAACACTTTAACAACCTAGGGTTTTATATTCCATAACTCCCTTGAAAAATTAAATCATTTGGTAAACCTGTCTTACTTTGAATATCAACAAAACCCTAACCTTAGATGCTCTTAAGGTTTATATCCTTTTGTTTTCTATGCTCAATAATTAATTTCAAAATCTTAGATCTATTTCATTATTTTATTTATGTAATCTTCCATAGATTTCATTTCTTTAAAGGTTTGAAATATAAAACTTTTTATTTTCCCACTTCTCAACTTATAATGGTAGAATTCAATAACCAATTTGATGAGACCAATAAGAGATGATTACAAAGTTTTATTTATAAACATTCATATTTGAAAGATGACCTTATTCATATTATTCAAGAAGAGCTTCAAAAGTCCACTATGGGTCAATCTTCTAACCTCCCAAATGCTAATATTCTTATACCTGTTATGGGGGCAACTCAAAATTCTACAATAACCTGTTATAATCTGACAACCTTCACCAGTGGTAACACCTCCCATGGATAGTATGCATTCCTCCTCTCTAGATGTATAATCCCTTATGCTTTAGGTTCATTTTCTATAGGCAAAGGTGTTACATCTTTAGTAGGGTGCTACTAGACCATTTCATGCCTTGGACTCTCATGTTCTCCTACATACACCATTGGCATAACATATAATGACAACTCTTTTTCCATCTAGATTCATGGCACCCAAGCTTACTTTGTATGATGATAAGGGTAACCTAGAGCATCATCTACATGCTTTTCATGTAGCATGTTTGGACTATGTGTCCAATGATTAGCTCCTAACTAAGTTGTTCCCCCGTAGTTTAAAAGACTATGCATTACAATGGTTCTATAATATTTATAATCAGTCCATCATGGTATTTAATCCACTTGTAGATATGTTTTTGGCATATTTTTTGATCAAATTCAATGATAAGGTTTCCTATGCTCAAGTTTACTAAAAAAAAAAATTAATGAGCCAATAGTTGAATATGTCTTGTGATATAAAACTATATTAACAAAGATGACTAGACCCATGGAAGATAGATAAATTTAGGACATATTCAAGCATATTTTGTTACTGTCATTTCATGAAGCTATACTATTCAAAAAGTTTCCATTATTCATAAATCTATGCCATATAGTGAAAGAATGAGAAGCCAAGCTTTTCTGCATGAGCAAGTTAAAGTGAAGCCCAATTAGATCATATTTAACTAATAATTCCAATAATAACCCATATAAGGTGAAGCCCAGTAAAAAAAAGAATGAGAAAAAGACAAAAGTTAATGCAACCTCAGAGCCAACTCCTTGCATGGTTTTATTAGCTTCTCCAAGGAGACCTTTCATGAATCTTCTTGAATCATCAACACGTGTTCTCTAGCAACTCTTGAAATGCAACATCATATCTCCCCCTCCAATAAAAGAGGTTGATATGATTAGGCATCTTCCAAATAAGTATGATTCTAATGCATTTTATGCTTATCATAGGGCCCCCAACCATACTGCAAACATATGCATCAACTTACTACATAAAATAAAAGATTTGATAAATGTTAATATCACTGATATGAACACTCATACAAAGGCACCCAAATCACAACCAATAGAATAAAAATCAATGAAAATATTTTTAGACCCATTTTCAAAACATACGACTAATGAGATAGCATGCACTTAAGGTATTTATTATACTTATCAGGCACATCCACCACCAATATCTTATCATACTCATATGATGGACACACACCCTCTAAATAATATCATTTGTGTGTATCATACTATAATTCCAACTAGACCTCTCATCACTTTCTCAAATTAGGAGATCATTGATGATGACTCATATTTATATTCACTCTTTATACGAGTTTACATTGATCATCATCTTTTTTAGAGTGTCATGGTTGGTAATGGGTCAAACTTCAATATGTGTACTATTATACTTATACAACATTTGGGTTATTTAGAGTAGGATATTTCTCCATTGGACACAATTATTCATGGCTTTAGTGGCCATGTTTAGAGATCCATTGAGGAGATCATACTTCCATTATAGGTTGGGACCACACATGTGGCCACTAGATTATTAGTTGTACCTAATGATAACACATTTGATATGTTATTGGGTAGGCCTTGGATACAATAGATTTGAGCCATTCCATCCAACATACATAGATGTCTTAAGTATATACATGCTAATTAGGTGGTTACAATTGAGGGCCTTCCATATGATTATCCTTTACCTATTCCATAGCCAATTACATAGTAGCCACAAGTCACAGCTCTACACATAGCTTCTATTAGCATACCTTTGATATCAACTGAGCCACTAGTGCGGGTGAGGTCTAATCTTAGAGCGTTACCATGTACATGCATACTCTCCCATAAAGACCTTTATTAGAGAGACCCCTGTGTTAGAGACATGTTTTGGATTTTAGAGATGTTAGGAATTAAAAGAATCTAAACCAGATTTAAATCACCATAAAATCACATAACCAAATTTTAAATGTGAAATTAGATTTAATTATGTGCTAACATGCATCACAAAAATAATTCCTCAAATCATAGTTAAATGAAATCAAAAATGGAGAGAATAAAACCAGCAATTACATAGATCTACCATGGTTCACCCAATGTGGGCTACATCCACCAAGAAAGTCCTCAATAAAATTTGTAAACAATATTACATAGAACCTCTCATAGAGATATAATATCTCCTCCTGAATTCACAAATGAATTCACTTAATTACTAATCCAAAACTATCAACAATGCTACACATATGCTATGCTGCACCTACACCTGCACCTGCATAATACTATATCACAAGATGCTATACCACACCATATAAATCAAACACCTACACTTTGTAAAAACATTTGAACTTTGACTTTGTCTCTCAAAAGCCACACCCTGTACAAATTCACATCACTCTAAATAGTCACACCACACTTTCATATATAATAAATGAGGAGAAATCCACCAAACAAGGAGAATTATGCAATGCTTATGTAAGATAAGAATTATCCATAAAGAGACACCCCTCTTCCACCTAGACATGTTTATCCATGAGTCCACCTAAGGAGGAACTCACCATATTTATCTCTCCTCCTCCGAAGGGCATATTTTACAATGACATGTGATGACAACCAACTCCTTGAAACAAAGAAGTAATTATCTTTTCCAATAAATAACTAGCTTCCTAAAAACAAGGAAGTCAACATGGAGAATAGTCATCTAACAACTAACTCCACAAAACATGGAAGACATAGAAATTAGAAAATACAAGGATTATTCCACTCACATGGAAGCAAGGTTCCACAAAATGTGGAGTGGGGAAAAATGTGCTCTCTACATTTGTGGAGCAGTCTAAGCCCCCAAAATATACCCTCATGGTCATATGATATCCCCAAAGGGATCCACACTCAACAATCTCCCACTTGGAGACTGTTTGTCCTGAACATAATCTATCACTACTCCATAACCACTAAGGCCCACCAAATCTAAACATAGTCTCAACTTGTCCAATGTGACCACCTTGGTCATCATATCCATAGGATTTTGGCTAGTATGAATCTTCTTTAGCTTCACCAAGTTCTCCTCCAAAGCTATCCTGATGAAGTGATAACGCAACTGAATGTGTTTCATCCTCAAGTGGAAAGTAGAGTTTTTTGCCAAATGAATAACACTCTGACTATCACTATGTAGTCTCCCAACTTCCTACTCATGCCTTAATTCTCAAAATAATTGATGTAAGAAAATCATCTCCTTGTTAGCCTCTGTGGTAGCAACATACTCTACCTCTGTGGTTGACAAAGCCACAACCTTATGTATCCTATAAATCTAACTAACCACTATATCTCTAACAGTAAATATATAACCTATCATACTTATCTTTCTATCAATATCCCCTATCATATTTGAGTCCACATAACCACGTAAAGTGGTATCTAATCCACCATAACATAATGCAAAATCTATGGTTCCTCTCAAGTATCGAATAATCCATTTCACTGCTTGTCAATGCTCATAACCAAGATCACTCATATACTTACTCACAACTCCCACTGCTTGGGTAATATCCATACTAGTATAAACCATGACATAAATCAAGTTTCCAACTATCGATGAGCAAGGTACCTTAGACATCTTAAGCTTTTCAACCTCTATCTTGAGACACTGCTCCTTTGATAATCTAAAGTGGCCTACCAAAGGAGTACCAACATATTTATCATCCAACATGCTAAACCTTTCTAAGACTTTCTTCACATACTCTGATTGGGATAAAATCAACTTTCTCTACTTCCTATCGCAAGTAATCCCCACACCAAGGATTTGCTTCACTGCACCCAAATCCTTCATAGAAAAGGAGTCACTAAGCTATTTCTTGAGTATATTAATATGTTGTATGTTATTTCCTATAACTAACATGTCATCCACATACAAGTATAATATAATAAAAGAATCATCATCAAAATGTTTGATGTATATGTAATGGTCAGAATTACACTTTTGATATTCTTGTTCCAACATAAAATAATCAGATTTATTATACCATTGCCATGGAGCTTGTTTCAAGCCATACAAGATCTTCGTTAATCTGCACACATAGTTATCCTTCCCTTTGACCTCATATCCCTATGATTAATTCATATACAAATCTTCATCCAAATCACCATGAAGAAAAATAGTTTTCACATCTAACTATTTTATGTGTAAATCCTCAACTGCAACTAAACTAGGAATAGTCCTAATAGAAGTCATTTTTACAACAAGAGAAAAAATCTCATAAAAATCAATACCTAGTTTTTGTGCAACCCCCTTGACCACCATCCTGGCCTTATACCTTTTTCTCCCTTAATCTTATTCTTTTATTTTGAAGATCCACTTGTTTGGAAATACACTCTTGGCTTTGGGTAGCCTTACCAAATCCCATGTTTGGTTCTCCATGAGAGATCTATGCTCCTCATCCATGGCTTGATCCCACTTCATATTAACATCTACATGCATTACTTCCTCATAACACTTTAGTTCTCCATTGTCAGTGAGTAACAAACAATTCAAATAAGGACAAAAATGTTCAGGTGCTCTTCTTACCCTAGAAGATATTCTTACCGTAAGAGTTTGGGGTCCTTATGTATAAGGTTCCTTAACTAATTCATTAGATACTTTGCCATCCATAATGTCATCCAATACTATGCACTCTTTCTATTCATGTTCTTATTCCTGCAACTGATTCTTATACATGACATTTTCATTAAAGACTACATCTCTAGACTGAAAATATTTTCTTATCTTTAATGCTCCATAAATGGAAACTAAAGTCATCCTCACCATAACCAATAAATGTGCATTTTTATAAGTTTGCCTCTAACTTGGTCCTATCCTCTTTCTTAATAATAGTAAAAGCCTCACATCCAAATAATTTAAGAAAAGAATAATCAACATTCTTACCAGACCAAGCTTGTTCAGGAATGCCTCCATCCAAAGGCATAGAAGGTCCTCTATTAATCAAATAAACTACCATGCTAATTGCTTTTGCCCAAAACTATAAAGGTAACCCTGCATGTAACTTCCTACTCCTAACACATTCCATTATTGTTTTGTTCATCCTTTTAGATACCCTATTTTGCTGTGGAGTTCCTAGAAGCATCCTTTTCCTACATATTCCATTGTTATAAAAATAATCAAAGAAATCATTACTACCATCCTCACCTCCATTATCTGATTTGAGACATTTCAACTTGAGACCTGTTTCATTCTCAACCAAGGCTTTCCACTTCTTAAAAGTGTCAAATACATCATATTTCTTTTCAATGTAATAAACCCAAATTTTTTTAGTTGCATCATCAATATAAGTGACATAATAATTGGAACCACTAATAGAAGATACCTGAGCTGGTTCCCAAATATCTAAATGTACCAACTCTAACTTGTACTCTTTCTTTGTGGGTCCAACTTTTAGGAACTTAACTTGCTTCTATTTTCTATACACACAATCCTCACAGAAGTCTAAATCAATGTCTTTTAATCTAATCAAATTGTATTTTAAGATATCCATGCCATTATGGCTCATATGACCAAGCTTGTAGTGCCACATAGTTACATTTCCATCTGTAACAACTAAATAATAAGAATCAACACTGCTAGTCAAATATAAAGTACTAACTTTCTTACCTCTCAAAATCATAAGAGTACTTTTGGTAAGTTTCTAAGAATCTATAGTTACATTACCAAACATCCCTCACTACCCAATTACCCCATTGAAACCAAATTCCATCTCAACATAGGCACATATCTAACATCCTTAAGTAGCCACATGTTCCCATTTTACACTTTTACCTAAACACAACCTTTCCCTACTATCTCACATGGTTTATCATCACCAAGATAAACATGTCCCAAATTATCTTGAACATAATTAGTAAAATGATTACTATGTGAGGTGGCATGACAAGAAGCCCCTGAATCTAATACTCAAGACTCAGAAAAATAATACAAATAAAGAATTAAGGCATCCTGACATGATTTACCTAATGTCATATTTACCTCTTGTTGACCAAATTTGAATTCTAGTCAAATGAGGTCAACCCATACTATTTTTTTTTTAAAAAGGTTTCCATGTGTCTTATAGGGTGTCATGTTGGTCTATTAGCTCACTTATCCTTCCCCTAGTCTTTATTAAAGCTCATCTTCCTTAAAATGGCCTAGTCAACCAAAGTCAAACATAGTCAAGCCTTGGTCAAACTTGGTTAAAGTATAATTTTATGTAAAATTATAATAATAT
This sequence comes from Torreya grandis, assembly GCA_037957365.1. NCBI lineage: Eukaryota > Viridiplantae > Streptophyta > Pinopsida > Cupressales > Taxaceae > Torreya > Torreya grandis. The sequence continues at coordinate 1,590,270 of JARHVA010003460.1, read as the reverse complement.
GGTATTTATCATGTTTCAATGTGTTTACAAGTCATAAATTAGTCATTTGTTATGTCTCATGTGCAAAAAGGGGTCTTTTAGCCACTTTCTAGCCTATTAATTGACTTATACAGACTTTCAAGAGGGAAAATTTATCACCAAGGTGAGTTTAAATGTGGAAGAGGTCATGATAATGTTAGGTATAGTTAGATGTTATCCAAGAGTCAGTTATGTTCATAAAATGGGAGTTTCTCCTTATTTTTAGGCCCTTTTGGGCACTTGTATGGAATGGATGATCTGATCTTCAGTTAAAAATATGGATGGAGTGTCTCTTCACCTCCCAATACCCATTTAAATGTTTTTTTTCAAATATAATTCAAAAAGGTTCATTTTCAACTTATTTTCCCCCATTTTCTCTTGGCAAGCAAAAAGGGGTCAACTTCATGCACTTGGCATGGACTGTATAGGTGGAGTTGGGAGGAGTGCTTCTAGGGGTGGATTTTAATTTTAGTGAACTTAATTTTAATAAAAATAAATTGTAATTTTTTGGCTTATCTATTATGAACAATGACTAACACTCCAGGCATCTTTTTATGCATGTTCAAACATGAGTTGGTCTCCTTTTGATCCTATTTCAGATTTTATGATTTTGGATTAATGGGTTTATGTGTTGTACGTGTTTCTACATGATTTTTAAGACATTAATATGATTCTTTTAGTTTTGGAAGGCTCAATTACTTGGGAAAACCTCTTTTAGGCTTATACATGCTTGCAAAATGCCTAGTTTGTACTTACAATCATCTCAGTTGCCTTGTAAGTGATTTATCCGCATTGGAAAAAGTGTTCTGATCTTGTTTTGGGGATTCTTATGATGTTTTTTATGCATTGAATGGTTTAAAATTGTATTTAAGATGTTTTTAAGGCCTTGCCTTGCATATTTCTTGCTTTTTCATGTTTTCCCTTGCATGTCATAGTCCAAACCTTCATCTACAGCTCCTATTGACATCATGGTGGCATATGAAGAGGTAAAAAAACACTCAAATTGCTCAAAATTTCCAAGTATGCATTGATATGACTAAAGGATGCACATAAAGTTCCCATTCATAAAGAGTTTCAAATGGTTTATACTATAGCTCACTGTGGTGCATTAGATATCTACCTTCAGTGGCTTAAGCATATGATTTAGGGGTCTCATGGAGACTTTAGACCATTGGAGAAACATCTTGTGCCTTTAATTTTCATAGTAATATGTTTTATATCTTGGTGAAGGTATACAATGGAGTATAAGCGAGTGTATATTCTTACACTTTTTACCCTTTCTACCTATAGGTGAGAAACTACCATACCAGTGATGCTACAAAGGACTAAAAGCACATATTTGGTAATGTGAAGCAACTCAAACCATCTCCTAGAGGTCCTAGCATATGATGGATTCATTTTATCTTGTTTTAAGTATCAATGAGGCAAAAGATAAAGGGTAAACTATCTTGGGTCCACCATCCCTGAATTGTCCAAACAAAGTGTAGGGAGCTTTTCCAAAATGACATATTACTTGTTTGACAAGGTTTTGAAGCATAAAATTGGGTGAAATTTGTTGTCTCTAGCATAGAGAATAACCTTGAAAATCATGGGGTCAAGGAGATTAGTATAGGTTGGAGCTTGAGCACCTTGAAAATGGTCAAAAAAACCACCAAGAAGTTTTGATTACATCTATAAGAAAATTACTATAAGAGACCTTCTTCAAGTAATTAGGCATAACCTAACTAGGCCCTATGCTAAAATGACTCCAAGTAACCCAAAAATACATTCAATGACTAAATATCACCTTATAAAGGTTAGAACATGGTTTTAACCTCTAAGCACTCCCCTTGGTCTATATACAGGCCTGGGAAGTGAGACATAGTCTTGCTAAGGAGGTTACTTAAAAGTTGAAGGTGTATGAGATAAAGGGTTGAGTTTGAACCTTGTTTAAAATTTAAAAGAGAATGGGATGTTTTTTTACTTAAAAACATTCAATAACAATAAAAAAATCTTCAAACAAGTTTCAAATGAACCCAAACGCAACTATAGCTAGTTGATTGTGACTGAGACAGTGAGCAAATAGCAGGAAGACCTAGGGTAAGGTTTGTTTTATTTTGAGATATATATGAGATGATATAGTAAATAAAACATAATAATATAGAATTAAAACTTCCAAAAATTTCCATATGACCTCTACAAACCCTTTAAAATGATAGAAGATCTAACACAGGTCTGGAAGCATTCACCTACAGGCAGGACCCTAGAGGAATTGATCTCATTCAGGAATGAAGGGCATTTTTGAGCTCAAATGGAACATTTCGGTGAGATTAAAATAAATTAATGAAATTTTGGATCCAAAGGGTGTCTTGAAGGCCTTCTCACATCATTTTAAAGTGAAAATAACCCCTACATTCACCTACAGGAAGGGTAGTAAGCAAAACATAACAACTCAAACAGTGGCATCAAAGGTACATTAGTGCAAGGGATGGGGTTAAATGTTGGGAAAATAGGGGATGATTTACTAAATAGACACATTGGTAGTGTCATATAGATTTAAAGGGTGGATAATAGGTCTACACAGGACCCTAAGATGCTTTACACAAGCCTATACTCCAAACGTACACAATCTGCCATTGTTGAAAAGTCTACCTAAGGAAAAGGGGAAGTTGGAGGCCTTGTGATTGGAACCATGAGATAAAAATTGGTATGTATTATCCATAAAACCTATATAAAATACTCATATGTTTGGTTTTTGTGAAAAATTAAGTTAAGATGCCTCTTTTCTATCTTAGAGATAGGGCACTTTTGCCTTACACAAAGAGGTAGTTTTGAGAGAAATGGGATAAAACATGAACCAAATGGTAGGGGAGGATAAATTGAGGGTTGTATAAGTTTGGATACATCTATTAAAACCTAAATAACCCTTCTATAAGTTTGGAGACCAAATAGGGGGCCCTATACAACTAGACTTACAGGCAGGATCAATTAGGCATGATCAAGCTTAGCTCCAAATAAGAGGTCACTTTCAGTTTGGGTCTTAGGAAAACATATAAATGACTTGGGTCATCTTCATATAGGTATAAATTATGTTTTTAAGATTTTAAAGAGCATGATAAGTGTAAATAGTGGTCTTTTGGCTCAAAGGAGCAGACATGCTCATTGATAAGGTATAGACCTTGTCTTAAAATAGGGGTCATTTCCATTTATAGCTCTTGGTAAGATATTACAGGGATGGGAGAGTGTTTATATGACATATTCAGAGGTTTTAAAGCCCTTGTTTTTTAGGATATCCACTAGGAATCCATCATTTTCTTTAGAATGTGCTCAAACCCTGCTAATTGTGCAAAATCGACTCAAATGGTCATCTTGGAATGCTCATATCTTTCATGTGCCTTTGCATGGGACATGGAGATATTTGGGGATGATGAATGGGGTCATTAAGAATACACAAGTGACATTTGGAGAGGATTTTAATGTTAAACCTTTATGAACAAAGGTTAAGACCAGAAATAACTCAAAACCCTTGCAAACCCTCCATAGAGACCCGATTGGCAAGATAAGATAATTTGAGAAAAAAAAATGTATGAAGGTGCCATGAAAACACTTGGATTATGTAGGGAAATCTCCATATATTATTCACATGTGAATTAGGTATACAAACCTATATAGAATAGGGGAAAATAGGGATTATTTTGACCATTTTTTTTTGTGCAGGCATGGTTAACTTCCAAGAGACCAAATCACTTTTGAATGGAATATTAGGACTTTTTATAATTCATAATGATCATTGGATCAAGTTAATAAGCTCCTTAGTGTGCCTACCATCTCTCTCATTTTAGCGAGTTGATTGAGCCATCTAGGGAAGACTTAGAGAAAATGGTGAATCTTCATTTGAAAAGACTTTTAAGGATAGTTTATTGTAAATAATGACATGGAAACTTTAGAAACTTTTAATTCCTCTTATTTTATGGATAATATTTTAGGTTTGAAGATTTTTTAGGTGCCAAGTGTGAGAGGTGAAGGGAAAGAGCTATTTTGAGATTGGCAAAGATGTTTATGCATGGCCAAAGTGATAGGGATGATTAGGAACCTATCCATGCATGTTATGGATTCTTAGTAACCCCCCTCACTCAAATACATCATCAAAATTGATTAGTTTTAGAGATAAGGTAGTTTTGGAAGGCTAATCATGAGAGGTAGTTTTCTATGCAAGAGGAGTTTCTTGACTACTTTTTAGGTCTTGGATGATTGGAGATGATAATTGTAGCTAATTTTATTGTACGGATCACCAAATTCCTCTCTCCCATGCAATTATAACTGATATTCACATTGTTGACACATGTCCAAGTGACTCTTGGACTCCCCTTCTCTATCTCTTCCTATTTCTTCTATAAATTGAGCCTTCTTAGCTATTGTATGGATCTCTTTGCCTGGGTATGGTGAATCCATACCAAAATTTTTCATTGAGATAATAAATACATGTGTTTTACATTATTCAAATATTTCACTAAGTGTACACAATGGATGTTAGTCTTGTGCAAGTGTAAGTTTTGGTTTACCTTCACATGTTACCCTCCTTAGTACCTTGTGTGTTTGTAATCTCTCTTTTACAGGTCATCAAGAAGTGTCAAAGTAAATTATAGGTGTAGTGAGTAGGATAGTAAATAGAGTGTCTTAGAATGACTACTATCTATTTCCTCCTAGCCTATGCTATCTCCAAGACCCCATGTTGAAGCATTGATGTGAGAGGGAAGATTGATATTGGATGAAGTGTCTATGAAACTTGTCCTTAGCTCCAAGTGCATTCTACTGGTATGAGTAGAGAAAATATTTTGATGCACCACCTCCTATAGACTAGGTTTAATTTCATGTTATCCATATCCCTTTTCATCCCCAAGTGTTAGTAGTAGGATATGAGCTTTAGTGATGCATCAAGAAAATCTAGCCCCTAATCTAAAGATCTACCTCCTAATAGGAATACCTACAACCCTGAGGTGGTTCCATTGTCTCACTTGAATGAGGAAAATCTTATCCCATCTCCTCATTGGGTTCAAGCTCAAGTGACAACACCTCTTTCATTTCCTCCTTGTTGGAATTTTTATCCTGAAATGACCAACAATCTTTCTTTGAGTGTCCACTCTTGCCATAATGCTAGCATATCATCTTAGATCTAGATCTAGATTTATATCTACCCTTTAACTTTCCATAGTTGCCTTTATTCTTATACTTTTACATCCCTCTAGTATCAATAAACAAATCATTACTTGAAGATGATTCACCAGTGCTATTATTTCACATTTCCTTGCTAAGAATCACATGTACAACATCCTCAAAATTTAAGCTTCCCTTGGTATGGACTGCATTACTCACATCCATAACCAAGCTATCCAAACTATCAGGAAAATAACACAAAATCAAAAAAGCACTAAATTCATCATCAAACTTAATTCCAACATAAGTGAGCATACTTACAACCATATTAAAATCATTTAAATGACTAGAAATAGAACACTTCTCAGACATTTTCATATTAAAAAATCTTTTCATAAGAAATTTTTATTTGAAGTAGAGGGTTTCTCATACAACTCTCCAAGTTTATCCATGAGATCCTTTGTAGTTTTCTCATCTAAAATGTTAAATGCAATAGAAGATGTAAGGTATAACCATATGGCTCCTAATGCCTTCTTATCAAGTAATGACCAATCTACATCACTCATACTTACAGGTCATTCTCTTTTCCACTCCAAGGTGAGATGAAGCTCCTTCTGATACAAATAATCTTCCATTTGCATTTTCCAAAAACCAAAATTCTTACCATCAAATTTCTCAACCATGAATCTAGTCTCTTTTCCCATAGCTCTCACTCAAGCAAAAAACACAACCAAATCTCTAATACTAGCCATTAGGAATTAAAAGAATATAAACCAGATTTAAATCACCATAAAATCACATAATTAGATTTTAAATATGAAATCATATTTAATTATGCACTAACATGCATTACAGAAATAATTCCTCAAATCATAGTTAAATGAAAGCAATAATGGAGAGAACAAAACCATCAATAACACATTACACAGATCTATAATGATTCACCCAATGTGGGATACATCCACCAAGAGAGTCCTCAATAAAATTTGTAAACAAGATTACAAAAAACCTCTCACAGAGATTGAATATCTCCTCCTAAATTCACTGAATTGCTGATCCAAAACTATCAACAATACTGCACATATGTTATGTTATACTTGCACCTGTACTTGCACAATAGTATATCACAAGTTGCTATACCACACCCTATAAATAAAACACCTACACTTTGTAAAAACATCTGCATTTTGACTGTCTCTCAAAAGCCACACCTTGTAAAAATTCACATCACTCTGAATAGTCACACCACACCTGTACATATAACAAATGAGGAAAAATCCACCAAAAAAGGAGAATTGTGCAATGCTTATCTAAGATAAGCATTATCCATAAAGAGATACCCCTCCTCCACCTAGACATGATTATCCATAAGCCCACCTAAGGAGGAACTTGCCATATTTATCTCTCCTCTTCCAAAGGGCACATTTTACAATGACATGTGATGACAACCAACTCTTTGAAGCAAGGAATTCATTCCCTTTTCCAATAAACATATAACTTGCTAAAAATAAGGAAGTCAACATGGAAAATTGTCATCTAATGACTAACTCCACAAAATATGGAAGACATAGAAATTAGAAAATACAAGGAATACTCCACTCACATGGAAGCAAGGTTTCACAAAAGGTGGAGTGGGGAAAAATGTGATCCCCACATTTTTGGAGCTCTCTAAGCCTCCAAAATATACCCCCATGGTCATGTGATTGGACCAAAGGGCTCTACACTCAATAAGAGAGCCTCTCTCTACCCCATTATCATCCATATCAATGTTACAGTATAGAGCACCCACACTAGTCACAACTTATTATACCATATAGGTGCCCAAGAACCCCACAGTTTATAGGCATGTTTAGTTAGCCCCACATATCCATATCCCCACTCCATATGTAAATTCAACTATAGATTAATTAGTACATCCGATTCATAGATCTCAGATACCTCCTCACATAATATGTGCACTCATTTTTCCTTTATTTGATATAGGACACCGTGATAGTGAATACCAATTAATATGTTCCTCTTTACTTATACATAGTTTCATTTTCATATTTTTTGTACATAGTTTATACTCAAAAAATACAAAAAAAATATTGTATACACCTAAATTCACTGGCTTCCTTTAATGTCACTATTATTACTATTAGTCAACACTAATTCTACTTATCTCATTTATCCCCTCTAATTCCATCCTAATATCACCCCTTTTAGTCATGTATTTAACATCCCTTTCATTATTATTTATCACACTAACCTTATCCCTATCCCACCAATCTATTAATTCCCCTAATCATTTTTTAATCTTTCCTAATCTCACTTATCCATTATTTGGGAATTTTAAATTCCCATAACCCACCTAGCCACCTACTAAGCCTAATCCTATGCTTTCCTACATTCCTAGTCCCTAATTATCTACCTAATACCTATACTAATCCATAATTAATCCTAATTATCTATGAGGAGACTATAAAATTATCTAATTTTAGAACTTTCTCTAACTTGGCCCTTCCTTTCTAGAAGCCTCCATTCTAGAGGCTTCCAAGGAATTTTTAATTCTTTGGAAATTCCTCCACCCTTGATCCTCAAGGCTCAACTTTGAATGAGAGCCATTGATATTCCCCCCCTTGGATTATTTATACAAGGCACTCCTCTATGCCCAAACTAACTAGAAATCTATTAAGTTCATGAAATCTCCATGCCAAAACCATGATCAATTAGTCCATGTTATCATCTAAATCAATGAATCAAGCCATCATTATGTCAAAATTTTGTGTCTCTTGTAATTAAAAATACAATAATTTAGTTTTAAGATCTTAAAGGGAGGGTAGGAGAAGCAAGGAATTGGTAAGAGTTGTCTATTTAATTCTGATTTACTTCCATAATCTCTCTTATTAGGTAGTTTGACATTTTGGGTGTTTTGATGTAATTGCATAATCAAATCCATTTTTACTTAAAATTTATTCTACATTTTGGTTACCATAGTGGGAAATCCCCTCCTAATTTAACCTATTTGCATCTTAGATGTGTTTTGATAGCTTGCAAGGATGATTGGTTGAGGACCAAGCACTAAATTTCATCCAATTGTCATGCCCAAGTGAACTATAGTTTTGCCTTATAAAATTGCTAAAATATAATAATGATTTTATCATCAGGAGTTGTAGTTTTACATGAACCACCAAACCTTACTACTAACAGCTAACCTTTTTCCTGGTAGGTTAACACTCTTATGCAAAATTGTGAATTCGTAAATGTATTGTCATAAAAGTCATGATTTTGTATGAAAAATAGCGATATTATCACTAACTACCACCTTAACTGTTAACAATTTTCCTTTTGGCATGTTTTATTTTTTATATAATATCTCTAATTCATGAATAGCGATTTTGAATTATTGCAGTTTTTCACTTACTACTAGACTTTAACCACTAACGGCTAATTTTTTTGTAGGTTAAGCCTCTTTTACAAAATTGCAAATTTGTGAACTATGATATTACCATTAAAGTTGTGATTTTACATAATATAGGTGATATTATCTGTAAATAAGTGATTTTGACTAGAAGAGTTAAAAATCATATCAGTGGGTTTTTGGTCTTTGTAAACTACTAGTAAAAGTCTAAATTAATTCGTATCATAGCTAATATTTGTCTGATCTTACATTCTAATATTTTATTTAAAAATATTGAATTTTCACATTAATCTTTAAAAGGTTTAAAAAAATTCATCTTTTTATAAAAAAACTCATCTTCTTGCAATAATAGTCTATAAATATCTCCTGTGAATAAGCATCTCATAACTGACACATTCTAGTCTGAAAGTCAAAGGTGTGAAGTTTTTCATATTTTTACAATATCACTAATTGTGAAATTTTGATTTCATAATAAGAATCATGATATCACTAAAACTATCATAGTTTTATAGAAAACCATGCAGTAACCACTAGAAATTATCCCCTTTATACAAAATCATAACTTTGTAGTTGCAATATTGTAGAAAAGTCACAATTTTTCACTCTCTAGAAGTGGTATTGTATTAGTCTAATTGTGTATCTATGGTTTTGTCTTATGAAGTCACATTTTTACACTCATTTTTTCCTTCAATTAGAGTGCATTTCTTAGAGTCATTTTCAATGATATTTATGTCTTTCTAAGCATCTTGCAAGGCCCAAATTAATGTAGGGAGAGCATGGAGAGTGCGCCCAAGGCACTACCCCTAGACCCTAGAAGGGTCTCTATCCCTTGACCCCATAATGGGTACTTCCATTTAAACTTGCAAAGGGTACTGCCCCCTAAATCCATTGGGGGATTCCACCCCCAAACCCCCACATCGTGGTCGCCTCACCCAAAGAAGTTATTCAACCAAATCATAGTTTTTTTTTTGTTTTTATTAAGGCATATTAGAATAACATTATGTTTCTTATAGGGGTGAATCCAGTGACTATTTTGACTTGCTAACATCTTCTTTCATAATTCATATTTTTGTCTAACGTCTTCTCTTGCAAGTTAGCCTTTCACAAGTACCAATCAAACTACTAACTATTTTCCTGTAGGTCACTTGTCGAAGACATTTTGACATCTTAAAAATCATTTTATTTGTATAAAACTTTTAATCATTTTAATCACTTTACTTAAATCATGTTTTCTAAATTCTTCTATATATATCTTGTATATATCTCACATCTAAATTAATCGATTAATAAATCTTTTTTTTTGCTTCTGTGTGACCTGAGGGCTATAGTGGTGGATGCTCTCCTTACATCCTTATGTCGATTCCTAGAAGATCAAAAAAACTAATAAACCCTCTCATTTTTATTTTATAGAAGCAACATGATGTTGAATTGACATCCACTCACTTATCATAGTCTTAGGGAGATAACGACTATGGATTTCACTCCCATGCACTAATCCACACTCTATGTTCTTATGAAGTATAAATATCAGGGATAATTATTTTTAGGCTAAGTGGTTGACCCCATATAGGTCTTCTATGAAGGGGAAGAGTTTACTCTCTAAACTGAGCATTATACAACACCCTACATAAAATTGGGCCCCACCATACCTAATGTGTATTATGGATACCCCTTAAAAGCCCATTCAACCTAGCATAATACCTTTTGGCCATAACAAGTGACTTTTTACTGAAGTTAGTATCGACTCTCAAGTGATCATCATGTGTAAATGGGGTTGATAGGGTTTAGGATATTATATAACAAGTTACTGATCTATAGCCTCACTTATGAATCTATTAAATGGTGTAATCATTGGGTGACACACCCACAATCAATTTACTAGTCCTAGGTTTTTGTTTTACTTGATTTAGTGAGTGTTGTTCTAGACCTATGTTATTTGTGAGCCAAGTCAGCCTTTTACCCAAACCTATACACACCTATCTAGGGTTTTTCCTATATCATCATCTTGTATATCCTTATCTCATCATCAACATAACATCTTCTTGTACATAGTTTCTTTTAAACTTATTTTGTCTTGTGCCCAATCCCATCTCTCATCACCCCTATCATCATAATCACATCCTATCCTAGTCTCATCCATACAACTCTAGTCTTATCCCCATCACTTACATATCATAGTTTTCATATTAGTCATCCCTAGTGTCATCAGACTAAGTCTACCTCATCCATAACCAATCACATATCACCTTGGCTTGTTTAATCCCCTAGCCCAAACCACTCTTGATCTTGCCTTGCCTAGTCACCTTATCAACCTAGTCCTAATCATATTCTAACCCAAATTCATCCCATTTTTTATACTAATCCCCCCATCAAGTCTATAGTTATACTTTTGTATTCATCCATGTTAGCAAATAAATCTCTTCACCAGGGTCATCATTATTATCTTACTTGTGTCTAATCAAGTTTGAATCATACACATAATAAAATTTGTATCAACTTATCAATCAAATCATCTCATTCTCTTTGAATCGACCATCTTAGTATTAAAGTAGCCTTAATCCAATCAATCCTAATAAAAAATTAGTCTCTTGGGCTAGCCTAGCCCCTCATCCATTCTTATAACTTGTCATAGCTCACCCAATCATATCCAATCAACATCATCAAGGTCTAACTCATGTCCTAAATTGGTCAACTTAAATATTACATCAAATATCCAATTAAACTTGAGATGGGACTAAAGTAAGCCTTCATCAATTTTTTTTCACACATCCCATCCCTTAGTCTTTCCATATAATCCCATGGCATCCAAAATAGATTTAGCAACACATTTATTTAGAAATGTCTCATAGCCATTAGGGATTTACTTATTTCTCACATCCTTGAGTTGAGCACCCCTTGTCTTACAGACTTTGACCCCATCCACCCAATATTATTTCTCATTTATACCCATCTACGCCAATAAACTCCTAGTATTCATACCACTCAATCCCATTTAAACCCTCCATCCACTAATCATAACCAATCATCCACCCCTTCCTACTCTAGCAAAGGGAATCCTATCCTAGCCACCTCATCTACTACTAGTCCACCTACCTAGTCACATCAATAACCATCTGATCTAAATTTCACTGCTTCCAAATTTAAGTCATAAAATGAAGAGAGCCCCTATACTCCTCTTATTATATCATTAGAATACTTATTCCACCAAATTATTTCCAATGACATGATGATCTATCCACCCATACGACATCTTAACCTACTAAGCCTAAGCCTTCTTGTTATAAAGCTAACCAATATTATGCAAATCACTAAACTTGGGGGCATACCATTCATCGATGTAATAATTTCCAAAAATATGTCCAAGACCTCATCAATCATGGTGACATTGAAATAAAAAATAAATCAGATGATTCCACATCCCTAGGTAAATAAGAAGAGGAATTCTAAGATCCCATTCCTGATCATGATCATGCCCTTCCTTTTCCAAACCAAGGTCAAGACACCACCTCCATCTTCTATGCTCCCCCCATCTTTGACAAATCCTCCATCAAAGATGAGTCTATTCCCCATGAGTGTAGTCCTCCCCTCCCACATAAGTCCTTCAATAAGCCTATCTTTGTCAAATCCATTGTCCCTCCATCATCTCAACAACCCCATATTAAGAGGTCACTTTTAGATAAATAATCCTCTAATATTAGCATCACATCCTATATATCAGAGTTGACATCTAAGTTATTACAAGTGGTATCTACATTAGGATCATGTTCAACACCAGTATCTAAATTAGATTCCTCATCAAAAACATCATCCCTCATATATGTTTTATTAGATGATGAATATGCCCACCTTTTTGAAGATACCTCTAATAAAAATGAAAATCAATCACCAAGCATATATTTTGATCCCAGTCAGGATGATGAAGTCATAATAGAGTTTTTACAAGATTTATCTATTGAATATAGTCAGAGTGGATTTGGTCCTACTTTGGACATGTATACTACAACTAGTCCTAGTGATCATTTTATCGATCTTGAGGAGATCTTCTCTAATGTCAAAACTAGGTCTCTTAAAAACCCCTATATGGACCATGTTGCCCTATCACCACTCATTGATCTACCATATCCACTACCTTCAACTATCACATACCCCTTTCTTCCTATCAATGATCAGTTAATCACCTTTCTCCATGGGGGTGAATAGGAACATACATCGTTAGACTCTTCCTCAAGTAGTATAATATGTGACATAAATACAAAGGTCTAAGATCATATTCAAAAAGTTGATCATAATGATCAAATCACCTTTAATCCAATACATCATAATTAAAAAAATCTAAATCATCAACCTAATCCAAAAGTGTATTCCCCTAATGAAGCCCAAAATTAGGCACCAAAGTATTGTAAAAGTCAAAATAATCATTATCTATCAGTCAAAATTCAACCTCCTTTGGTGAATCCCAACATTAGGTACCAGGGGGTAGTCAAGAAATAATCAAGTCTATAAATCAAAATAATGTTGAAACTAGTATCAAGATGGAGGAAAATCCTTCCCATAATTGGATCAAATTTGAACCACAAAGTCAAAACATATTGGATCTCCTATAGTCTTTTGTCACATGGCACTAATCAAATACAGAATACCCACAATATCTATTGATGTGTGCGACTATTAGTCTATTTTCCCAATCATCCTTCATACCTCTTCATTATGATCCTATCATCCATTCAAGACTAATATACCCCTATCATCATCATGATCAAATACAATCCATACCTCTCATCACCTTCCTGGGTAGTATTATCTCTCATAGGGTTGATGAAGATACATGGCCTAGATATCTAGAAGGGTCACAATCAAGAGTAAAGGAAAGACACTAAGATATCAATACATCTAATAGTCACAACATAATCCTAGAATCACACATTTTTAGAATAGGGGTTGGCTAAAGATCATGAAAATATATGCATCTTGAATCTTTCCCACTTCTAATAAATTGAGATGCCATCAAAAAAGTCAAAAATATCAAAAAATTAAAAAAAAAAGTGAAAAATAAATTATAATAAAAACCATTCATTCAATGGTGAAAACTAGTCTTCTAGCACCTTGGGCAAGTACCATGATAAAAACTAGTTTTTAGCATCATGGTAAAATAATCTATTTTCTATATTGTAGCTCAACACTTGGGACCACATCCATTTCATCCATCCTTTGTCCACCAAACTCCATTCCATGTCATCCTTATCTATCTTATCCCTTGGTCCATTATTCCTACCCATCTACCATAATATTATGCATCCTATCTCCCATTCCTTACCATCTTGACCTTTGTAAGGAAGTGAAATAAGTTTTGAGAAATTATCCAAAATGATCTTGGCATATCCTCCAATGGACACTTAGGTAGGTAACATCTAGATCCTTTATGATGTGGTCATTGGTGATCCCTAGTCTATTATTCCTTGGTCCTCATTCCCTTTTCAGCATCATCATCATCATCCTTTTGTCATCCCATCCATTACTCCATCCATCCTTATTGTCAGGACCCCCAGCTCATAAAGAGCACAGTTGATTACCTCTATATAAGCAACTAAACACAGAATTTAACCACAAGTAACAAGCAACTAGAAATTCAGAAATAACACAGAATATGAGAGACAATACCCAATTGTATTAATACTCTTCCAGAAGGAATTACAACAAAGAAGATGCCACAATCTTCTTCACACTCCTCTAGGGCTCCCACACCTCTAGGGTGTAAACAGTAAATCTCTTCAAGAGTTCTCTCTCTTAATTACGGTCACAACAAACAACTCAAACACAGAGTTATTGTTCACCTCAACCATTCAGTATCACTAGTACCAGTACCACCGAGTATACACACATACTCAACTGAGTACACAACGCACTCCAAGTAGATATCTCATGAACTTACAACAACCTACAAATCAAACTGATCTTACACATGTAGATCTCACCTGATCTTGCTATATCGTAGATCAACCTAGCCTTACACACCTGCTGACCTAGATCATACACACATGAAGAACCCTTCTGATTCTCCACACCAACACCCTTGTGGATCTTCTACCAGATCTTGCTCTCCCATAGATCTACCTGATCATACACACTTGGCACTGTGGCACTATGAGGAGCTAACCTTGCTCTCTTCCCTCTGAAGGAGCTAACCTTGCTCTCTCTATCTAGCACACTTTACAATACAACCCATGATTCTATTAAATAGATCCCATACAAATAATAATTAGACTTTCTAATTACAATAATTAGAAACCATAGCTCAAGACTAAAATTAGTCCTTAACATGTAAACAACTAGTTCGTTAACAAACTATTCATAAAACTGACAGTTCTAAAACCGCACAGGCGATCGACATCAGTCCCTGTCTGTTTGGGGATGACCGATGTCGGTCGATCCCTGACTGATGTCGGCAGCTTCCTGTCTCCACCTGACTGATGTTGGTTGGCCTGACCAACGTCGGTGATTGTGACACTCAGCAACCTCCATGTTTGCATCTGAGTGAAGCTTTTAGGTCCACAACCTAACAATCTCCCACTTGGAGATAAATAGCTGCACCTATACCTATACCTGTACATTGTTTAATCTATTTCCTGGCTTGTATCCCTCTTCAAGATCAATCCTAAAGACCAACCACCACACATCCTGTGGTACACCACATATCATCCAAGTAACCTGCCACATCTAAATCTACATACCCATGTAGAGAAGTCCCTAACCCTGCATAACATGTTAACCTACTACTGGTCCCTCTTAGATACCTGAGAACCCACTGAACTGCTCTCCAGTGCTTCTTTCCTAAATTGGCTATGAACTTGCTGATAACACCCACTACTGGGGCAAAAATAGGTCTAGTACACATGTACGTAACCTCATCATGTGAATTGGGACACTATTCTATGAACTGTCCATCCATAGCTGTGCAAACTGGTTCTACATCTCGCATAATGAACCTTGCCACTACCTTATCCACACAATCATCTAGAGATAAAATCAACCTGTGACCTTCCATGTCTCTAGAAAAACTCATGCCAAAGAATTTTGCTGCTCCCAAATTCTTCATGACATACCATTGAAATAACTTTACCTTTAGCTCAACAAAACCCTACATGTGTGACCCTACAACAAGCATACACACTACATATAGTAATAGGATAATGTTGCAATCATCATCGAACCTAGTAAAGAAAACACAATGGTTATAATGACACTGACTCAAGCCATGCTTTGTCATACACCTATCAAACCTGTACCACTATCCTGCAGCTTCTTCAAGACCATATACCCTGGCCTTCTGTCTTACGTGTCCATTCCCTATCTTCTTTAACCAAAGAATCCATTCATCTCTCAGTGCTTTCATCCTAACTGGAAACTCTACCAAATCTCCCATTTGGTTCTCTTCCAAAGAATTCATGCCATACTCCCACTGTTTCCTGGATCCTACTTGCTCTGTAATGAGCAACAAGTATAAAGAAGGGGAATAAAAAATTTGAGGCTTACTTACACTTTCAGTCCTCCACATGGGCATTTGAGACTCCTTGACAGCTTGCTGTCTGCCCAAAATCCATTCTAGTGACCGATGTTGGTGACCACCCTGTCTGCATCCGACCAACATCGATTCCATGTGACTGACCTGACTATCGACGTCGGTTCCCTGACTGACGTCAGTGTCCACCTAGTCGCCGATGCCATTTTTTTGACTGACATCAGTCCTAACCTATCTGACACCACTAACTTCTTTAGTCTTCACATGACCAACATCAATACCTATCTGTTCGACGTCGATTACCCCTGACTGACGTTGGTACCTATGTTTTCCTGTGAGTGATGAATTTTTACTCACGAGCTCTCTTTGGATCAAAACCCTGTCCAAACTGCCCTGCTTAGAGTTATTTAGTCCCATCCGTTGATCTCTGTCCATCATCTCCTCCATAAACACCAAGGCTTTCTAGTTCTTAAGTTTGTCAAACACATCTGACTTCCTCTTAAGAACATGCATCTCCTTCTTGCTCATGTGACCAAGCCTACAAAGCCACGTCTTTGTAATAGAAGAAGAATCAGTAATACAAGTAAGTAGATAAAGAGTACCTGCTTTCTTACCACCAACTAATTCAAGTGCATCTGCTGTGAGAGTTCCTGTGCATCTCTCATCACTCAACTTTCCTGAAGAAATTAGCCTCATCTTCAAAACTGAGACTTGCATGACATCCTTCAACACCCATGTGTTGGTCATCTGCAATTTTAGTTGCACTTCCCCTTTGCCAATACTTTGACAAGGCTCACCAACCCCTAAATAAATCTTTCCAAAGTCTCCATGGACCTTAACATGGAAAAATACTCTATTTGGGGCTGCATGGAAATAGGCAACAGAATCTATAAACCAAGATTCTAATTTATCCAAGGAACATATAAGAGCAACCAGTGTAATAATACCTGCAACACATGCTACTTTATTTCCTTCATGCTAATCTTCTACCAACCAGCAATCTTTCTTTACCTGCTCTTTCTTTCCATAACTCTATAATTGATCATTCTTGCTTTTGAATTCCTCCATACTTTCTTCTGCCATTGCTATACTCCCACTCAATCAAAAACCCCTGAGAGTGACCTATAATCAACAAACACTTAACAAGCTCTGACCACCTGTTAGTTGATCCTAGCTCTGATACCAATTGTCAGGACCCCCAGCTCATAAAGAGCACAGTTGATTACCTCTATATAAGCAACTAAACGCAGAATTTAACTAGAAGTAACAAGTAACTAGAAATTCAAAAATAACATAGAATATGAGAGACAATACCCAATTTTATTAATACTCTTCCAAAAGGAAATACAACAAAGAAGATGCCACAATCTTCTTCACACTCTACTAGGGCTCCCACACCTCTAGGGCATAAATAGTAAATCTCTTCAAGAGTTCTCTCTCTCAATTACGATCACAACAAACAACTCAAACACAGAGTTGTTGTTCACCTCAACCAGTTAGTATCACTACTGCCAGTACCACCAAGTATACACACATACTCAACCGAGTACACAACACACTCCAAGTAGATCTCTCATGAACTTGCAACACCCTGCAAATCAAATCGATCTTACTTACACATGTAGATCTCACCTGATCTTGCTATACCATAGATCAACCTGGCCTTGCACACCTACCGACCTAGATCATACACACATGAAGAACCCTTTTGATTCTCCACACTAGCACCCCTGTGGATCTTCTACCAGATCTTGCTCTCCTGCAGATCTACCTGATCACACACACTTGGCACTATGGCACTATGAAGAGCTAACCTTACTCTCTTCCCTCTGAAGGAGCTAACCTTGCTCTCTTTATCTAGTACACTTTAAAATACATCCCATGAGTCTATTAAATAGATCCCATACAAACAATAATTAGACTTTCCAATTACAATAATTAGAAATCGTAGCTCAAGACTAAAATTAGTCCTTAACATGCAAACAACCAGTTCGTTAACAAACTATTTGTGAAACTGATAGTTTTGGAACCACACAGGTGACTGACATCGGTCCCTGTCTATCTAGGGATGACCAACATCAGCTGATCCCTGACCGATGTCGATAGCTTCCTATCTCCACTTGACTGACACCGGTTGGCCTGACCAACGTCAGTGACTGTGACACTCAGCAACCTCCATGTTTGCATCTGGGTGAAGCTTTTAGCTCCACAACCTAACACTTATCTTGATTGTTAGGCTTGGTATTCCATTTGTTAGTAACCCCATTTTGTATAGTGTATATACATATCTCAAAAGACAAAAAAAATGAAATATGTCAAAAACCCTAAAAATTATAAAATCCACCAAATCCAAAAATGATTAAGTGGTGTTGTCTTTTGTCATCTTGTCATAGGTCCTATGTATCCTAGACATCCTATCTAAAGTCTTATCCATCTTATCATTTTTCCTTATCCCAACATCCTAGTCATCTTGTCCTAATCCAATCCCCTAGTCTAATCCTCATCCAAATACTTATCCTAATCCAAGTCCCTAGTCTAATCCTTATCTTAATCCAAATCACTAGTCTATTCCACATCCATATCTTGTCCAAATTCGTAATCCAAAATCACATCATCATTATTGTGACCAACTCAATTTATCACCTGATCAATCACCTCATTGACTCTCATTAGAACCATTAGATAAGACATAATGACACTGGATGTAGATACTTGTGTGTGTTACTTGTATGCTCTATGTTGTTTTGGCTTGTTTGTATCATGTATATGAGTGTCTTATGTTTCCTCTCTTTGTCTATGTTTATTTTTAGTCTTACATCATGCCTCTTTTTGTCTATTGGTAAATTAACAAGGATGTTATAATGACACCAAAAGTTACAATGATACTTTTAGGTTACCTCAATGATGCAGAGTTTGTTATTTTCCTTATCACACACTTTGGCATAATTCCCACTTGGTCATACTTATATCATAGGGCATACTAATAAGTTCTATATTTATGGGAATAATTAGACTATGATGAGATTTATTACAATAATGATGGCTTTATCATTTCTTCTAATCATCTTTATTCCATCATCAATTCCATCAATTCCTGTATCATCACATTTTTATCTTCTAACCAATCATCTATCATATCTCTAGTTGTCAACATCTAACATCTTGGTGTAATATCTAAATCACACCCTCTATCTAATCACTAACATATCTAATAGTCATCATCATCTTCCTCTAGACTCTATTGTCATCTATCATCTAATTAAAACTACATCCGCCTAAGATCTTTTCAAACTATGTAGGCAACACTTAGCTACTTTTTAATGCCCAAGGATAGCTCAAACACTCTCACTTCTTTCCTCATCATCCATCATCACATCTCTCATTTCCCTCATCATCCTCAAGTCTTGCATCAATCAACTCTTTGAGTTATAATATTAATCATTCATCAACTGTCTCTTGATCAATCACCATCCTTGTAATCATTTTAGTAATATTTTCATCAATGGACTACATCTGTCGATTGGGCCTGATAACATCCACCTTTTTTTACATTATCATTGATTGATCAATTACTCATTTAAATTTTATGGTTTCTTCCTTAAATTAGGGCATGACCAGAACCATAACTTTATAATCATCTATTGTTATCTTACATGTATCCTTTCTAAGGGCATCATCGCTATTAATCATATTATGGCTCATTATTTTGATGCAATGTAGTCTAATTTTTCCCCTCCATCTTTTGGTCACTTGATCTTATCATTTATTCTCTCTCATCCCCTTCATCATATCACGCAACTTTAGCCTCGAGTTGTACTCATTATTAATAATATCAAATTAGTCTTATCTTGGTCTGCAACTCTCCCTTGCATGCATCCTTGCTTGGGATACATATAAATCTTGTGGAATTTTATCATATCATAATCATGTTATAGTTGATTCCCCATTAGGATCTGCTGACAACTATAACATAGTCATTCTCATTCCCTATGCATACATCTTTCCTAGGGGCATCATCAATCTGTATCTCATTGCTCAAGTCAAATTTATCTTCATCATCTATCTCAACATCTTGCATCCCATCCCCTTATCTATTCATCACATCCCACCCCTCATTTATAATTTCAAGTGGCCATCTATCTCCTTCCTCCTTGCAGTCCCCTCAAGGGGGCATCATATCCCTTAACATCATGTATTAGCATTCATCCATGAAATGGTTTTTATTTGAAATACCATTACTCACTGCACTTTGTTTATTCACAATGCCATTTCAAAGAAAGGAAAAATGTATACACCTAAATTCACTCACTTCCTTTATCATCACTAATATTACTAATAGTCAACACTAATTCTACTTATCTCATTTATCCCCTCTAATTATATCCTAATATCACCCCTTTTAGTCATTTATTTAACATCCCCTTCATTCTTGTTTCTCACACTAACCTTATCCCTATCCCACCAATCTATTAATTCCCTTGATCATTTTTTAATCTTATCTTAATCCCACTTATCCATTTTTTGGGAATTTTAAATTCCCATGACCCACCTACCCACCTAATAAGCTTACTCCTAGGCTCTCCTACACCCTTAATCCCTATCCTAATCTCTCACTAATCCTAATTTATCCCTAAGGAGATTATATAATTCTACAATTCTATAACCTCCTCTAACTTGGACCTTCCTCTCTAGAAGCCTCCACTCTAGAGGCTTCCAAGGAATTTTAAATTCCTTGGAAATTCCTCCGCCCTTGATCCTCAAGGCTCAACTTTGAAAAAGAGTCATTGATCTTCCTCACCTTGGCTTATTTATACAAGCCACTTCTCCATGGCCAAGCTAACTAAAAATCTATTAAGTCCATGAAATATCCATGACAAATCCATGATCAATTAGTCTATGTTATCATCTAAATCAATGAATCAAGCCATAATTATGTCAAAATTTTAAGTCTCATTGCAATAAACAATCCAACAATTTAGTTTAAATACCTTAGAGGGACGATAAGAGAATTAATGAATTGGTAAGAGTTGTCTAGTTTATTATGATTTGCTTCCATAATCTCTCCTATTAGGTAGCTTGACATTTTTGATGTTTTGATGTAATTGCACAATCAAATCCATTTTTACTCCAAATTTCATCTACAAATATAATATGTTCAATATTACAAAACATTCAAATATACTCAAAAAATACAAATTTTATATTGTATGTATTTCTATGTTTACATTCATTCTATTATATATATATATATATATATATATATATATATATATATATATATATATATATATATATATGATATCTCTGTTAGTATAATCAATTTTTACGATACATTCATGTTTCACTTGTTCTCTTCAAGTGTTTAAAAATTATTATAAGACTCAGGTCCTCCACACATATCTAAATTTACTAATATCTACCCACTAAGGGAACATAAATACATACACAAATTCAATATTGATACATTCACCCATTGGTGGCATTATACTACATAGTTTCCAATTTGATAGGTTATATCATTCTATACTACATTGATGTTTTATAGAGTACTACTACTATAGACTCAATTTATGTACATATTTACTCTTATAAGTATTTGTACCATATTTTCATGCATACTTTCATTTATATCTTTCCTATTTTAGATTTGATTGTGTCTCTTTGATTCTACATCTACTCGATGGCATTTGAATATGTCATTATTTTATGGCTCTAAGTCGATTCCTTTCATTATGCATATGCTTTGGACATGTGCTCGTGTCCTTGTGTTTACTTCTTGATTATGTATGCAAAAATTTTAACATCACCTTCCATGTGGCTCTAATCCAATATTTCTTTCTATTTGCGTATATAAACATTTGAACATGTCCTTGTATGTATGCTCTTTCTTAGACTTAGTGACATGTGCCCATGTCCCTTATATTGTGCCCCCTTGGCCTAATTTACATGTTTCATGTGTTTGTATATATTATTTCATGTATGCATAATGGACATGACACTTTTCTTTTACTTGTTCCTTGCACACTCAGTTTCTAATGCCATGACATACCTCATGCATCTCCCCTTCTTGGGAGCCTTGATGGACATCATGCCCCATCCCCCTAGGTAGTTTACTCAGATTCTATTCAGATTTGATGTTCATATACATGATTACATTTTTATATCTATCTTGACAACCTTGTGAATGCTGGATCTACCATACATTATATATTACCAACTTATGCTCAATCTATTTACATTATGATGTCATGTATACACATTATATTGATTTATCATGTAGATATCATATATTTTTAGTCTAACTAACATGACACATAGATTTCATTTTAAGGTCAATTATTGTAGAGGTTAAACAACTCCCCTCAAAAGAGGGGGCATTCATAGGGGTTTATCACAGAGAGTAGACCATCCTAGTGCACCCAGAACACACTTTTCAACATGCAAACATAGATTATAGATCCCAAATTCAATAAAATATAGTGAAATAGTCACACCCAAATCAATCTCAATTTTAAACAAAAATAACACATTTGGTCAATAAAATGACACAAAGGATACTAGCATAATTCACTATTTACCCGGGGATCGTGCTACTATCTAATAGCCCCAAAAATATAAATTTATAAAATTATTAGAAAATTACAATAGGTACAATTTAGGGTTACATAGTTTGTCATTGATTATCATATATAGTCAATACATACTTAGTTTTTCATAGAATTACATAAGTTTACCTAGATTGGGGGCATCATGCATGACATGATCACTCCCATTTCAATCTTAGATATGCATAGACACAGATTACTATAACTCAGTCTAGAATCTATATGCAAAGATATCAAAATTGGAGGCACATGCCTAACACATTATCTTTGTATGCTCAGTTTTTCACCAGTTGCTTAGATGGAATGGTAGTTCCATGTCATTCTCCATGTTGTATACTCCAGACACCATTTACACAAATTTTACACTAGGTTTACACCAGATTTATGCCTCATTCTATTTGTAATGGTTGTCATTCTTGAGTGGCCCAAAGTCATTTTAAATTCAAAGTTTCTGAGTGGCCCCTGAGCTATTTTATGTTCACAAATCTTGAATGGCCCAAAGCCACATTTAACAGCTTCATGAAACCAATTTCAATTTTAGCTTCTTTTACTGAATAGGGTTAGGCAATGATGGATTCAAAGTTGGATTGAGTTCTTGAGCCACCTACACAGGAGGGTTGGATAACTCATCAATCCAATCCAAGTTATTCATAGATTATAATCCACCAAATAGGGGTGGGCAATGATAGAATCAAGGTGAGCTTGAGTTCTTGAACCACCCACACATGAGGATTGAGCAAGCTATCAGCTCAGTCCAAGTTATTTATTATTTGATCACCATCTACATGCACACATAGGATATCACTAGGTTTTTACATTAGTTCACACACCCAATGAGGTGTATTCATTATTTTCCTCTCTCTCTCTCTCATCACATTTACTCAATTTTGTCTTTGATTTTAGTGTTTCTTAAGTATGGACTAATTCATTTATGTTTCATTTTTAGGACATGCAATGGAGTATATTTCACAGACTCAGACCCAAATTAATAGGCTTTACCTCATAGGTAAGTCCAGGTATGTTTCTTTTTGCTTTATCCTAATCATTTCATTTTGATGCATTTATAAAATAATGGGGGGGGGAATATATTCATCTAAAATTTCATTTTAGTGTAATGAGTGTCACTTGAGACTACCTTATCCTTAGCTTAGCCCTTGACCTATCTTATTCCCTCTCTTGATCATTTTTTAGCTTTTGTTCAAGTCCAACCCATCCCTAGATATAGCAAAAGCAACACTGATCCTTCACTTAGGCACCTAGGTCCTTTTTCACATATTCCTACCGTTTGGACATTAGTGTGGCCCTTTGGACTATAACATACTATGCTATTGGCAAAGGGAAAACATTAATGTCCCCCTACTCTTTTCACCTCCAATATATATCTTTCTATTTCTTAAAGTACTTTAGGGTTATCCTAGACCTATTTCATGTCTCGACAAACACCAAAATGTTATATATAGACCAATTTCTTTCATTTATCCCCTAGATGGTAAATTAGATGTAAATGCTCAAAAATAAACTCAGAAACAATTGTCCAAATCAAGGTCATTGATCCCTATTCAACCCTACTTCTGCATACACCCATATACAATAGCCCAAATCTTAGATTAATATGATTTCTAGTCTCAAGTCAAACTTAAAGCATTCAAATATCCACTCATATTAGCATTTACTTGCACTTGTACTAACATTTATATTGGGAGAACTACAATGAGCTTGTTCCTCTTTCGTGGTATTGCTATGTAGGTAACACTCAACACGTGGTGTTGAGGTCATGTCTAGCCTACCCAACTAACACCACTCTTTTTCTACTTGTGATTCTAAAATACCTAAAAAAACATGTAGGCTTAGGGTTTCATATTAAATTCAATCAAAATAGGGAATAAACAATGATCCGACATCTAGTCTCATAGGCATAGGATTTTTAGAACCAGGTGAAGGTCCACCTAAGAACTTGTTATTTCTGTTGCACAGGGAAATTAACATGTTACCAAGGACATTATCATGATGCGATATTGACTAGGGTACCATTCTACTATCCAAAAGGGTTTTTGACACATTTTTTCTATTGGGAACACCTTGTACAATTCCTACACATGTTTCCACCCTACCACTTATTCGTCTCAATCAGTTTTCTAGCTAAGTATCTCCTTTATAATTAATTACTATTTATAGGCTAATCAAACAAATAAATTATTGTAAAAATAAGTGGTCATTGATATTTCTATATTTATTCCTTGATTTATTAGTCCAACACTATAACAACTTAAGATCTCCCTTAAAAAGTTAAATTAGGTGTGTTAATGGAGTAATGACACATTACACAAAGTTATGTTTCATGTAAATGAACCCATAATTGTGTTATTTTTCATTTCATGTGCTTGTTATTATTATTTTTTCTTATATGCCCATGTTTGAAGATGCTTATTGGAGGGATGAAATGTTACTCATTTTTGAACCCACATCATTGGCATGTTTTCATTCACATTTGACTCCAAATTTACTAGTTTTTTAATAGAATCCCTATAGATTTTCTAAATTCATGTCATTGTTTGCTTCATAATTGTGTCACATTTTATTTCCCTACATGTCGTGGGTTGGAAGACATGACATTCACTATTGTAAATGAATCCACAATAGGCCTTCCCACTTGATTCAATGTTTACTGGTATGTTTATGTTGGTCGTCAAGGCATTCATTCACAAACCAGTAAATGTTATTGTTTAAAGAATGAAAAATCATTAGTGTGTGGATGGAAGCCTTAAAGGAGCTTCACTAAAGAGAGTATTGAAAGTTATGCTATAATAGTGGATAGTGTTTATAGACTCCTTATTTATAAGGTGAATTTTAATGCTTTTGATAAGTGAACAACCATATGTTTTATTTAATGTTAGAGGGATGAAAACTTAGTTGATTTAAATAGCCTGGAAATGTTTAATGTGGTATTAAATATTTACACATATGTGGATGGAATACCTAACTACTTTCATTCACATATGAGTACATGTTATTGGTTTTTTTAATCAAAATTTATACTTTCATTCCCATTACAGTAAATGTTGTCTCAGATGTATCAAACCAAACCCTTTATTTATTCTTGTTTTGTTATTCATATGTTCATGTCACTTAATGTTGTGTTATTCATTAACATTTTCTAAGTTATGTTTTTCCCATAATTGTTTTTAACAAATTAAAAATAACTAGACATTTTATGCTATGTTATTATTTTGTATTCAAATTTAAATGTTTTTCTATTTGGAACACATATATTCCCTACTTGCAATGTAACATAATAGTATGTCCCACTTTTGGCATAAAGAGGCCACGTACACTTCCAATATCTCCTCAAACAATCTTGAGTTTTACAAAGATGTAATGCATATACATATTTTCAAAATTTTAAAAAATCTTTAAGTACTATTGATGATATATTTTTGATTTATTTTTAAAAAAACTTATGACTGCCCAATAGGACAAAGTATTATACTTGACCCAAATTTTTATTTGTTCATTTATATTGTATAATTATTTCATTAGTAAGGACATAGTTTATTGCTCCATTTCTCAGCCAATATGGTGGGCTAACCTAAGAATATAGACTTAAACCACCAGGTTTAAATTTGCCTTAAAATTTTGTGAAGTTAGGCACAACATGAAATTAATGAGTCAAATAATATGAAATAAAGTGCCATGTTGGAGGTGGAGTGTGTCTGAAACACTTAACATTTACTATTATGTAGATGGAATCCATGAATATTTTCATTCATATACCAGTAAATGTTAATGTATTTCTATCAAAGTTAAGATTGCCATTAACATACCAATAAATGTTTACTAAGATGCATAAAAAAAATCCTTCTATCAAATCATTTTACTATGCTTGTCATATGTTCTCATGATTTACCATAGTTGTGTTAATCATTCACAGTTTCAAAATTATAAATATTCTTTCCCATAGTTGTTGTACTTAATTTTTCCATTATATTGTCAATTACTTATATAATTTATTTATTATTATAGTTCAGCATGAGGAATAGGAATAAGAGGATGTGGTTTGTCAAGAGACAACCACATGCAACAATGAAGAATAAAGGAGTCAAAATTTTGGAAGACGTTGATGAAGACTCTGAAAAAATTATGCAACCCAATATAAAGTAGATAGACCAACCCATTACCAACTAGCGAGAGAAGGAAGCCAACATAAATGTTACCACCATTGCACATGTCATTGTTGTCCCAATAGATAGTTAATAGTTATTATTTCACTTTCCAATAGATATGGAAAGTGAAATAATAGATGTGGATGATAATAGTTACTCTATAAACTCTACAATGGTAAAGTGGGGTAGGAAAACTAGTACTTTGTTGATTTTGCTAAAAGGAATCTCATCTACTAACAAGAAGGGGCCACCCACTATTTTGCCAATATATGAAGAAAGTGAGATAATGTAATAGTACAAGGACTTAGCCAACATGGGACATAGGTTAGACATATTGAATTTGAAGTCACACATTTCCCACATATGTAAAATTAGGCCCAACCCTTTTAATGATGGTGTCCCTAGAAAGTCATGTTGGAAAATGCTTCAAAAACATGCACCTTTATTTGTCTATGAGAATAGTAGAAAGACTGGATAGAGACATGGATGTCATGCTAAGGACATCCATAGTATCCATAAATTTGTGATAACTTGAGTAATTTATATGCTTAAAATAATTATGGGCCACACAAAATTTGAAATTGTGATGAGATAGGAATACAAGCTAGAAGGAATTGTGGCATGCAAATCATCACCAATAAAAGGGCAAGGAGTGTGGCTCAGATAATGACAGATATTAGAAAATGGATAACTATTTTAGAGTGTGTGAATGATGTTTGGAAGAACACCTTGGGGTTATACATCTTTAATGTAAAAAAGTAATTGCAGAATTTCATTATTGGATGTGAACTAGGTGCATGTATGGTTGCCTAATCCCATGCATGGATGATGAAATAATCATTTATGAATTAGATGCATAATTTATTGAGATATATAATATGAGGAGTTTTACCTGGTAATATACATCTTCTCATTTATAATGGGCATGACAACCATGTTTCACTTTCATTTATTGAAGAGGCTATAACTTTGGGTATAGATTTACTTACATTTCCCTCACATACTAGACACAAATTGCAGCCACTACATGTAAGTGTGTTTCATCCATTCAAGGCCTACTTCAAGATTGAGAGGATGTCATTGATGCATATACATTATGGATTTAAGATAAACATATATGAATTATCCACTTTGGGTAGCAAACTATGAACATTGCACTAACCCCTAAGAATATAATATCCAAATTTTGATGAACACGTATTTGGCCCTTGAATCCTGAGGTACTAACTAATGATATTAATCTTAAATCAATGTTCCATGTTAAGGAGGATGAAGTTAGTGTTGCATAAAATGTAATGAGGTTGTTAGGACTAAATGAGGAAGACATTAAAGATATAATGGAGAGGATGGAGGAAATGATGGAACGTAATGTTGTTTGAGGTGAGGAAGGTGAAACAAAAAATGCAAGAAATGTTGCTAATGTAGAAAGTGTTGAACATGAAATAGCACATGCAAATGCAATTATAATAAATATGGTAGATGTTACCAATGAAGAGGCTTCAATTATCTATTGCAATGAAATGGATGAAACATTTGGTTTAAACCAAGATGATTTAAGTTTACTTACATAAGTAAGCCCACTAGATTGGCTAAAAGAGGGAGAAACAAAGCTAGGCCTAAATTGTGAAATTATTGAAGTTAATGTCTCTATGTCAATGTCATCATTGCCTTCTTCTTTCCCACTAGAAATAGTTCATTACTGTGAACTAGGTGGATAATGGAGCGTAGAAGATGAAATAATTGATTTAGATGTCGATGAGGAAATATAAGAAATTAAATAAAAATAAATTAGTGAATGCATTAAAGCAAAAATTAATGACCAATAAACACCAATTTTGACATTTATGAAATTGCTAGCAGAAAGTATTGCAAAAAAATTAGGAAATAATGCACTCAAGCTGAGCTGACAATCATAAATTTTCACATCATAAAACTATTGATAAATGTTTATAGAATAGGGGACCCAAAAGAAGGAGATGACATAATTGAGGGAAATGAAGAAACAATAAACTAATGACATGAAATCCTTGAGGTAGGTTGTGAGGGAAAGAAGAGAAAACCATAAACTTAAAAATGTAAGAAAAAGGCATAAGAAGGAACAAGAAAAGATACAACAAAGGCAAGAAAATAAGAAAAATAGAGATTTATATAAGGGACATTGAATTCAAGAAGGCCAAGAGAGAATCAGAGAGGCAAAGGAATTATAACATAATTCAACCCTATACCTGAATAACATCATATATTGAATGACATGATAAATATTCTATCCCCAATTGGTTCATGTGGTATCCCTCCTATTTATGTTAACATGGAAATGATTCCCACTAAGGACACAAACATTAAAGGACCAATGACAACTACTATATCTCTGAATACAGGGAATGAAGGGCACAACTCAGTTTTTCCACTTGGATGGTGTAACTTTTTGTTTTACCATAAAGAAATGTAAAGTAATGTTTTTAGTTTGTTTTCTAATGTAAATAAATGTATTAAAAAATGTAATTAAAGTATAGATATTAGGTTTGATTATGTACTCTAATTAATTTTACTTTTTATCACTACAATTAAGTCTGTAAATTGATCATAAGCTTAATGAAAGTTAAAATGCTTTCACCTAAAAGTGAGTTGGCCATTGTTATTCTCCACTGTTTACTTCAAAATATGTCATCATTAACTATAGATAACAAATATCAATAACACCTTTAAACAATTGAAACAATAAAAATTTAAGCATTATAAAATTCATAAACTTTGAAAAATAAACATTGTACGAGAATTATAAAATTCAGAAACATATACTGTGTTAAGAGACACAATGTAAAAATAAAATGTAGCACAATATTCACTAACATAACAAGTGTCAATAATTTTTGTTTGTAAACTTTTTGAAAATTGAGCAGCCCAACAAACTTTCACCCTTTACAACAATTCAACTTCTATCCAAAACAATAATGGATGTATATAGTAATCAAAAATACAATGGAAAACCTATCAACAACATTGACAATAGAATGGAAAACATATGAAAAACATGCCACAAAAACATGACAATAACACAACAACATTTACTAGTATGTTAATGGAATTCTTATTTAAGATCATAAGATATAAACATTAACTGATATGCTAATTAAATTCTTATTTAAGACTAAGAGACATATACATTTAGTGTTATGTTAATGAAATTATTATTTCTAATGGAATCACATAAACATTTATTGATATGTGAATGAGATAATTTGTCGCTTTCATCTACATATTAGTAAGTATTCAGTCATACAGACACACTCATCTTTTAACATGGCACTTCATTTTATATTAATGAGGCATATTAATTTAGTATATATACATATTTACAAATTTTAGGGTGTACATCTACACAAAACAAAATGTTTAATGATTTATCAACAATAGTGATGATAAATAATATTTTCAACTTATAAAATATGAATGAATAAAACATCAACATTAATTGACAAGAACATCTGTATAACACAACAACAAGAATTCATAAAAGGGTTTAATTTGATACATCTAAGACAACATTCATTGTAATGGGAATGAAAGTATAAATTTTAATTAAAAAAATAACTTGTAATTCTATGTGCATGCAAAACATATAGCGGTTCCATCTACATACCTATAAATGTTTAGAAACACATTAAACATTTGCAAGTTGTTCAAGGTGGGTACTAGTAAACCTTAATTTTGATACAAAGGCAATACAATTTGTTTTGATATAAAAGACACTTAAGTTTTATGCTTTGTGAATGTAAACCTTACTTTTGATACAAAGATAATAATTATTGCTAGTATGTGCATGAAATCCTTTAGGGATTACATCCACACACTAGTGAATGTTGTGTCTTCCAACCTATGACATTCAAAGAAATAGAAATGTGACATAAGTATGAATCACACAATGACATTAATTTAGAAAACATTTAGGGATTTCATTAAAAAACCAATATATTTGGAGTCATATGTGAATGAAATGATGATGATGATGTGGGTTCAAAAAAGGATAATGTTTCATCCCTCCAACAAGCATCTTCTAACATGGGCATAAAAGACACGATAATAATAATATGCACACAAAAATAAAAATAACACAGTTGTGGGTTCATTTACTAGAAACAAATATTTGTGTAACATTTCATCACTCCATTAACATAATAGTAACATTAAAAAAACTATGAACATAGAAGGCACAATAACATTAATTATCTTCCCTCCATTTTATCGATGAAAATTTATCTTTGAAATGCTACATGGTCGAGAAATTTTAGGTAGGGTCCATGGTAATTTGAGGGGATGATGTGTATGAAAAATTAAAGAGAGATGTTTGTTGGTGTAACCTTCCATCGATCCATTAACATATTAGTAAATGTTTACTTAGATGTGAAGGCACGCCAAAAAAACTTGAACACAAAAAGCATGACAAAAAAAAAGGAATGCATAAGGTATGCAACTAAAAACAATAACCATAATAGCACAATAACCATAATAGCCATGAAAAAGTATAAATAACCATAAATGTTTGTTGGTGGTGCATAGGGAAAAATTAAATTGCACAGTAATGGAGAAAAACCACTCTAGCCATGTGGAAAATGGCATTAGACTCCACAGTAATGAGCCACATGTCTTCCATCCCCACTTCAACTTGACATGAATGTGTTGTAAATAAAAATAAAACAACATAATCAATGGGAAACATATGAATACTAGTTATGTCAATCCATTAACATACTAGTAAACATTTACTTAGATGTGAATGCACACATGATAAACCATGAATAAAGAAGCCACATAAAAAAATGGTAGATAATATAAGGAACACAACAAAAAACATGAACATAGAAGGCAAAATAATAATAAAAAACATGTGAGAACATAAAAAACATTGTTGTGGGTTCAGTTACAGGCAACACACCTCTGTGTATGCTTTCATCCCTCTATTCTATGAACTAAAATTCCTCTACAAAATATGGCATGGTCGAGAACTTTTAGAGATGTTCCATACATTTTGGAAGAGTAAGTACACAAAAATGTAGGGAGAGATGGTAGTTTGTGGCACGTATGGTGGCATTAACTTGCCACATTAATGGAGACAAGTCTACTAAACCATATAAAAAATGGTGCTCACTTTCACATTAATGAACCACATGTCTTCTAACATGGCACTTTATTTCATATTAGTAACCCATATGTATTTTAGTATGTGGCTTACATGTCAAAATCATAATCCAATGATAAAATAATGTGTTTGTTTGAAAATTATTATTGGTCCCTTCAGTCCCAATGACCTATTAGATAAAAAATCTACCTTAAAACTGATATGTCACTAGAAAAATCATCATATAGCTTCCTGGAGCATCAATTTTCCTCTCGGATGACATTTTAAAACTTTAAAAATGTTAAATTATCTAAATCTAAAATTTTAGAGTGTGAGATAATGTAATATGGAAGATATGGGACCCTGAAGTTAAGGGTCCCTAGTACTAGTCCCTTTTCAGTATTAGGCCCTCTGACCCATAAATTTCTGACCGCTTTTCCCTTTTGATATAAAAAATTACCACCTAAACATAGCCATCATACATACTTGTTTTCCATGCACCATACACCAATACATATCAACATACAAATGTCATCCTTATCCCCTATTTACATGCCCACGTCACTTTTATTTTAAAGGGAATTTTTTTTTCACATGGAAAGTGAATTAATTTCACTACAAAGAAAAAAGAATCAAATTAATTTCTTTTTTAAAGAAAGTCTATTGGAATTAGTGGAAGAATAAAAGTATTTCAAGTTTGAATTTCACAATAAGTTTAGTTGGAGACCTACAAAGCAAAAAAAATATAAGAGGGGTGGAAGTCCTTATACTCATTGTAAAATAGGGGCATGAATGTAAATTTATGACATTAGAAAACCAAGAGAACCTTTTTTAGTGTACTTGTCACACCAACGGTCCTATAACATTATAAATTTTAGGGAAACAGTGTGTCTATCTTAGAATTGGGATAGATAGAGAGAATCCAAAAACATTTAATCACAAGCAATGTCAAATTCAAAACATCAATACCATATGAGATTCAATTATATGAAATATGTCTTTTTCATTGAATGCATCAATAATGACTCAAACATTAATTTATTTATGAAAAAACACAAAGTATGGAGACTCATTGATGGCTTTGAATGGTGATAGAAAAAGAACTAAGTAGAATAAAAATATATGTGGATGAAATAGAACAAAAATTAGATGAGTAAATAAGGCATCAACATGAAAGAATGTCCAAAAACTAATGAAGACATATAAAAATATGTGAGAGAAATTTAGGTTAGCCATGTAGACAAAGCAACTAGGATAGAGGGAAGAATACTATATCAAAGAGTTTAATCTCACATAAAACCATGATAAAAAGGTCTATATAAGCACATGAATGAAGTGGAAGGGGAAAATGTTGATGGCTCAGTTAAGGATTAGCTTGCATCATCTTAGGTGTGAAATTCATAAGTGAATAATACCTAAAAGAAAGATAGGAAGAAAGAACATGCTTATTTTATGACAAGGTAGTAGTGAAGACATAATAACTCTCCATCATTAAATGTATAGTTTAAAGTGACATTAATATAAGTACAATGATGCTCTAAGAGTAAATAAACTAACCAACCTATTTGAGAAAGCAAGACTAAACAAAATAATACTTTTTCTAATTAATATGCATAATAAAAAAATTAATATAATTTTTTTTTATTTTTTTAACAATAATAATACATCTCTTGTATCACATGATTATATTAACATGGAATAAACTTATTACACCTCTTAATCCCATAAATTAATTGGTATCTTAAATATTATTAAAATCTTGCATTTCATTCTTAATTACATTTGATTAGAAGTCAACAATATATCAATGATATTAGTAGTTATGTGATGGTTGTGCCCCACCATCCCACAAATAAAATTGGGAATGTTTATGGAAAAATGATACATATATCATTTTACCCAACTTTAATCACTTTGTTGAGGTGTGGCTCACCCCACATGTCGCTAGCTATGAGGGATGTGTTTCTTCAACATCCCTATCTACATTCATGAGTTGGTCTATGTTGATCAAGTGAATGGTTAGCTTTCTTTGCATAGCAATTTGAGTGAATGTAAGTCTAAAATATTAAAGTGGTGAAAAGTGAATCATTGTGAAGTAGTCCATGTCAATGCCATGTTTATGTGGACCATGGGCACATGTCCATGCAAGCATCATATGGGTGTTTGTGAGAAATTATGTTGGTCTTAGATTTCATAAAGTAGGGGCTGGGTTGTCCTAGGTAGAGAGTAATTAGACATTGGGAGGGAATAATTCATTGTAATCATTCAAGTGGTTTTGAGCATTATCAACTAAGCCTGACTCAATGGTTGTTATGTATGTTGGATAGTTAGCCCATTTATTGTACTTTGGAATATACTATCCTGAAGAGTTAATAAAATACACGTTACTCCTAGTTTTCTTGCATTGTGTGAATGCTCATGTGTGTTTGAGTCAATTTCCTGATCTTTGTAAGTGTGTGTTTTTATTTTTGCTACTAATCCTTTATTATACAAGTTGTTATCCACTATTTTTATGGGTGTACTTATTCAGGTAAACACTAAAGGCATAGTCCATAGTTCTTGTAGAGTCTTGTCACAATGAGGGACTCAAGTTAAGACAAGCAGTGCCACACAGGGGATTAGTTCCAGAGAGCTAGCCTTGTGATAGTTGGTATCAGAGCACACAGTTTGTGTTTTATAGGATTGTGTTTGCCTAAGTTAAATAGTCTTTTACCTTCCCCTATTGATTCAGTCTAGTGTTGTCTCTGGTTGTGTCTGTGTCAGTATGGCAGGATATCTATCCAGGATGTTGCTTAAGAAAGTGGCTAGCAGGGGTCAAGAGCAGGGTCAGGGTAAAGGTGAAGGTGGTGGTAGTTGCAACTATAGTAAGTCAAAAGTTAATGTAGTGGGTGAAGACCTTATTGAGTGAGTTGGTGCCCAGTTCCAATTGATGGGGGAACATGTGGGTATGAGATTTAGTGAGCTTGAGAAGGTGAATACCATAGGGTAGATGATCATAGAACTTAATAGAAGGTTGGAGAAAAGCTTGGTGTTCAAAATAGAGTTATAGGATGAAGTGGATTTGTATCGATCAGTGGTATTAGGTTTGGTGAAAGCATCAGGGTTAAATTATTATATAGTCTTGAAGCTCCCCAAGTTGAAGGAACCAAAGTGTTATGATGGTGAATGAGATGACCATCTTCTAGAGAATTTCTTTTGGGACATGGATGAGTTCTTGGTAGGGTTAGGGGGTCTTTTAGGCACATAAGAGGTGCACACTGTAGCAAGGTACCTCATAGATATGGTAAAGGTTTGGTCTAGGACTTTGGCTAATGAAATTGCATCAAGGAGTTTGGTGAGGAGGTTAGACTCTTGGGAGGATCTAAAGGAAGCCCTTAGGGATAAATTTTGACCTAGGAATGTAGCATGGTTGGCTAAGACCAAGTTGAGTCAGTTGAAGAAAGTGGGGGAGATGAGAGAGTATATAAATTCTTTCCAAAGCCTTTTATTGGAGGCCACCAACATGTTAGAGGTGGATAAGTTATTCAATTTACTCATGGTCTTTAGTCATGGACTCAAGGGGAGCTCCATCACCATGAAGTGTCTGATGTTAGTGAAGCAATTATTATAGAAAACCATATCTTATATTTTAGAGAGAGTTATTCATCTAGAAACACCTTAGGCCCTTGTACATCCATGGGTGGAGGCATTGGTAAGGGGTTGAGTAAGTCTTTAGGGAAGCTAGTGGGTGACCAAGGAAAGAAGGCTACTCCAGAGTCATCAGTAGGATCTCAAAATTCTTGGATCACTTCCAAAGGTGGCAAGAAGTCACTAGTTGGAGAGTCAAGTAGGAAGTAGTTCCATTTGAAGTGTTGGACATGTGGTGGGAATCACTAAAATTGAGATTATTCGAAGTGGCAGGGGGTATTTATAGTTTGGATGGAGGAGCTGAATGAACTATGTGAGTAGACTATGTGTGTGATCAGGGGAGCTCAATGTTATGTAAGGATTGGGTTTAGAAGTGGTTGCAACTTGCTAGGGTTGATTATTGTAGTGGGGGTGATCTATGTTTGAAAACCTCTTACTTCTCATGGACTTAGGTGGTCCTATAATTGGAAGTCAGCGAGTTAGCCTTGGAAACTTGGCCTCCAAACCTCTGGAGGTTTGAGTAGGCATAAAGTAGTTAAAATCCATCCATTTTGTGTTAAGATAAGTTTTACCTAGGATGGGTAAGGTGATAGTTTTTCCCCATCTTGGAGTTCTTTTATGTTGGATCCGTTACAGACGTGTATGGTGAAGATTGTGTAGAGGAGTGAGATTTGGAGGATGAAAGGGGTGTTGGGTTGAGTATGCAGAAGAGTGCAATAATTGGTGAGGAGTTAGTGGATTTTATATTTCTTATTGGTAGGTAGGATGTTGAAGAGGAGAAGTAGGTTCCTTTTTCCCATTGATGTGAGGTGGCTTCTTCACAGCCATGGAGTGTGCACAAGGAAACATCATCTTATTGTGTCATAGAGAAGATAATTGATCAAGTGCATCACATTGGTTCCAGAGGAGAGTTCTTGGGTAAGGACTCTATTTCTATTGTTGGGCTTGAGCTATTTGATTTAAAGAGTTATCTTCACCTGTTATACTCTTATTTTGGATTTTTAGCACAATTTTAGGGGAACATTTAATGGGGTCACTTAGTCTTTGCTGGGTTTGCAGAGTCTTGAAGAGGTGGGTCATCAGGAACCATTTTCCTCCACCCCAAGTTTGGAGGTTGGCAAGATCAGGGTGATTTTGTGAAGCTACAATAGGTTGGTGTGGCTTGTGTAGGCAAACTTGTCTACATGCTAAAGTTACTAGAGATTCAATTATTCTTAATTTGTGACAAGTTGGCTACCTTAGTCACTAATGAAGCTGAAACAATGATGGTTCCCCCCTAAGCACCCTTCTATGTATGTGATGGGTTAACTGGAGTGATAGTTGGAATAGTTTATTGAGGTGAAGATAGTGGGTTACTTGGTAATTTGAAGCTGAGGGAGTTTTTAGTGGTGTTGGAATGGTAGTTTTTCAACAAGTTGGGAGCAGGTGGAAACCCTCAAAGTTAAGGTCATGGAGTTTGGCCTTGGTCTCTTAACTTTAGATGGACCTTGAAAGGGGAAGTGTTTATCTCTTGGCTTTGGGTTTGAAAAGGGGATGTGTTGATCTCTTGACTCTGGATGAAGCCTGAAAAGGGGATGTGTTTATCTCTTGGCTTTGGGTCTAAAAAGGGGATGTGTTGGTCTCTTGACTCTGAAGGGAGCTTGGAAAAGGGGATGTGTTTATCTCTTAGCTTTGGGTCTAAAAAGGGGATGTGTTGGTCTCTTGACTTTGGATTTTGGATAGAGCCTAAAAAGGAGGCGTGTTGGTCTCTTGGCTTGGTTTGGGTCTGAAGAAGGGACGTGTTAATATTTTGGCTCTGGGTTGAGTCTGAATAGAAGATTGCCTCATGGGTTCCTTCTAGTGGAGTTGTGCTAGAACTGAGGATTTCACCAATTTTTAAGTGGGGGAGTCTATGAGGGATGTGTTGCTTTAACATCCCTATCTACATTCATGAGTTGGTCTATGTTGATCAAGTAAATGGTTATCTTTCTTTGCATAGTGATTTGAGTGAATGCAAGTTTAAACTATCAAAGTGGTGAAAAGTGAATCATTGTGAAGCAGTCTGTGTCAGTCCTAAGTTTATGTGGACCATGGGCACATGTCTATGCAAGCATCATGCGAGTGTTTGTGAGTAGTTCTGTTGGTCTTAGATTTCATGAAGTAGGGATTGGGTTGTCCTAGGTAGAGAGTAATCAAACCTTGGGAGGGAATTGTTCATTGTAATCATTCGAGTTATTCTAAGCATTATTGACTAAGCTTGACTCAATGGTTGTTGTATATGTTGGCTAGTTGGCCCATTTATTATAATTTAGACTGGATTATCTTGAAGAGTTAATAAAATACACGTTACTCTCAATTTTCTTGCATTGTATGAATACTCATGTGTGTTTGAGTCAATTTCCTAATCTTTGTAAGTGTGTGTTTTTCTTTCTACTGCTAATCCTTTATTATATAAGTTATTGTCCATTGTGTTTGTGGGTGTACTTGTGTAGGTGAAAACTGAAGGCATAGTTCATAGTTCTTATAGAGTCCTATCATAATGAGGGATTTAGGTTAGGACAAGCGGTGTTGCATGGGCGGTCAACTCTGGAGAGCTGGCCCCATGACACTAGCTTTAATGAATTTCTTTTTCCACTTGGATTAGATAGAAGAGACAAAATTATAGCTACTTGGGATTGGGGTAGATGATCTTTAGATTTTAAAGATTAACAAAATGGAAATTACGTGGGAGTAAGTTTTAGATA
Source organism: Torreya grandis (assembly GCA_037957365.1). Lineage (NCBI taxonomy): Eukaryota > Viridiplantae > Streptophyta > Pinopsida > Cupressales > Taxaceae > Torreya > Torreya grandis. The sequence continues at coordinate 1,551,969 of JARHVA010003460.1, read as the reverse complement.
TTTCATGTTAAATAAGAGATCCTATCACCTTCCACAAATAAATATATGCTATATGCTTGTGGATACATTTATTTGAACAAGATTGTGTGATATTTTCAGATTTTCAGATTTTAATTAATAATATATTATTTATTTTATTAATTAATTTATGTATTATTAAATAATTAATTTTTTATAATAAAATTAAAAGAGAGTAAAGTTTGATTGTTATATAAAAATTAGTGATTTTTTTTTTTTGTGAATTAAAGGTTTTCAAATATGATTAAGATTGTACTAGCTTCATAGTTTAAATTTAGAGATTATTTGTATTTTTTAATAATTTTTTTATCATTATTATAAAAAAAATCTACACTCAAAATTTTTTATATAATATTTTTACATGGTCAAGTCTTTTTTAGTTGCACTCAACTTAGTTTTATTATTTAAATTTGAAGAGCTAAAAAAAATGCCTACATTGGTGGGAAAAACCTCAAATTGTTCTTTTCTTATACAAGGATAAATCATTCATATGAGGTGTCTTGCTCATAACCTAATTCATCAAGGATTCATAATCAATTCCTTTAAATAAAGATTACAATTTATTCAAACATAAAACATGTGAGCAAATTTGTTAATGATTTTAAATATTTTTTTTATTAAATGTGTATAATAATATTAAAATATAATCGATGAGATGTGGGTAAGTTGGTAAAGCAATTTAGTTGTTACAAGTGTCAACCAGATTCAAATTTTTGATGGTATTAGAGGCTACTTATGGTTGATTGTTGGTATTAGGTTGGTTGTATTAGAGGCCAATTATGGATGACTATTGGTATTAGGTCGATTATGGGTTGATGGTATTCTTGGACCGGTTATGACCATTCATTGGTATTCTCAGATTTATTATGGCCATTATTGATATCTCTAATACTTGTGTACTTGAAGATTTGAGCTCCTGATTGTGTCCTAAACCGATTGAAGTTCTGAATAAAAACATATAAAGATAAAATATCCCACTAAAATCATATCTATCTTAAAAAAATAATATTAAAATATAATATATAATTTAAAAAAAATAATAATAATAATAATAATAAAAATAATTTAATAAAATCTAATAGAAAATAGTTTACAATAAAACTTATTTTATAAATAATGTGTGTATGTATATAATGTGAAGATAAATTAAAGTCCAATATTGATATGCATACAAAGTAATATTGTGTTCAAACTAAAAACCCATATTTTGATGGTTATAAATAATATTTTATTAAAAGTACAAATTCTCTATTAACCAAACTAAGTCAACCTTAATAAAATGATAATTGATAATTGATTGTAGCACTCAAATTTCGTATTCTATATTTGATAATGTGAGTTCTTAACCAATCATTAACATATATGACTGGTACCTACATAAATAACTCTTTTGCATATTCTTTCCTAGCCATTCATTTGTATTTGGGCTTGCTTTTCATGATTTATCATCATTTACACATAATATCTCCTTAGTTTATATCTAAATTGTCTATTGTCTTAAGCAGACTATCATTATTCTCCATATCACTATCTTCTCTGTTCTAGACAGTTTCAAAAACAAATAGATAATATCAATAATTTATAATGTTTGACTTTGTTGGAGGTGTTCTAATTTATTTTAATGACTATTTTTTTTCAAATTCAAACCCTTCTCTTGGGTAAGATTACATCTTTTACGTGTCAATTACATATGAAAATTAACCAAAGATTATCCTTTATATACCTATCAAGCTTAATCATATTTTTATCTAGCATTTATTTGGCACTAATCTAGCAAGCATATGATATTGCACTTGTACATTAAAGAATATATCTACACATAACCCTAAACCTTCCAAATCTAAAAATACCTCAAATGATTAGTCACTAAGCTAGGTTTGAATACTATTTCAAGGGCAAAATCATAATTTATCAAGTTTTGAAAACCATACAAAGGCTGCATACATTCTAATATATATCACTGTCTAACACACATACACTTAGCTAGGATAACTACATGTAGTTTGAGCCCTCCTTGGAGTATTGAAATATAGGAAATGCTCAACCACACATCAAGGTATGCATGAAGTTATCCAACCCATCCTCTCTAACCCTTTTTAATGGAAAAATAATTGTCACAAGTGGAGCTATGGTTTCAAGATGAAGGATAACAAATCTAGATCTGCGCCTAGGAGCAAAGCTCTAAAATTACACAAGAAACATCTTAACAAGTAGGCATAATGCTATGTGGTAAAACAAAGTAGAAGAAACATAAATGACACCTCTAGAAAATAGTGGAAAAAACCATACACTATAGGCATATGTGCCCTACCAATGGTGTTCATGCATACTTTTTATAGTTAGTCCTCTGATCCAAGTGACCACATATCCATTACAGGGTAATTATGATACATGTACATAGACACGAACCAAAATAAAATTGAAACAAGATAAATATATTATCTTCTTGGTCATTTCCACAAAAATTGAATGAAATTTATTAGTTTCAAGTGAGGTGCATTGAGGGTATTGTTGAGGAAGGTGATTAGGAATCCATCTGAGATGAGGTTGTAAGCGAGGTACATCATGGGATTAATATGGCCCTATGCAGGAAATGGGGTAAGAAGAGTGTAAGGCATCTCTCTTCTTATAGGGAAGCTCATCCAAAGAACAAGAGACTACTTGGTGAGAAGTCTATCTATGTAATAAAAATTTAAGTAGTGTGCCCCAACCAATACCAAAATGACACGATGAGATTAACTAACACATGCCAACTCCCTGCATGTGCTAGTCATCTTAAACCAGCCATCATTGATGATAAATTTAACTAACCCCATTTAAACCAACCATATATAACTTAACCTCATCATAAACTTTCACAGTTAACAAAATGGTTAGCTACATGTGTTAACTGTGTGATTAGCAGTTTGCTTGGGTGGGAAAACTTAGGCCATGATTTTTTTAGGTGGAAACACTTGGGTGGGACCATTGAATTAATTGACTAGAGTTTAACAACCATTGCATTCACCTTTCACATTTCACATCCTTAAATTAGTGGAGAATATAGCTACGATAAAGATAACCTACATGACTTGTATTAGAAAATCTATGGAGTTAATCGAGCAAAGGGTTTGTAATAGACAGAGCTGGAGCTAAAATGGCATCAAATTTTCTAAATTTTAACCCTTTTCTAAACAAAAATGCACTAGGTACATGAAATTTATAGTTTTTAATTTAAATTTGTATGCATTATGCCAAAATATAGACATTCTTTAATTTCTTTGCCATGAAAATTTTGAGCAGGTTCTTGTGGATAATAAGGGATTTGTGGAAGTCTACACAAACAAACATGGATTCACACAATCTTACTTTGTGGAATTATGCACAAAAACATTAAATATGATAAGAGTAACACTTTAAATTTACTTAAAATCACACATAGATGATGACCCCATCATAAAGAATAGAGTACATTTAGGCACTTGCAAGAATAAATACACATGGCCTATTCTTGCTCCATACAATAACCCTTCACCTTCTTGTGATTCGACCTATGCCCACCTAGAGCTTGATGTGAAGAGAAAACCTTGTTGCATGTCTGGCATTCATATAAACTGTCATCGCTGCTACTAATCTTCCCTTCATCAACTTCTTCTTCGAGATTAGAGTCTTATGATTTTTTTGTGTGCTTGTATTCACTTGCATTTTTTAGATCATTGGATCCAGGATTAGAGTCTTTTTATTTTTCTATGTGCTTGTATTCACATGTATTTAGGCACTTACAACCATAAATACACATGAAATGGTGAATAAAAACACATGAATTAAAAATAGAGGTGAAGATATTAAAGCTTAGAAAATATTAGAGAGGCTCTTATCCCTGTTCTACCCTGTTGAATAACTCTCTTCCTGTAAATTCATAGTGCATATGACCCTGCATATAAGAGCTTGTCCTTATGTATAAAAATAACTTATTAACAAAGACAAAATATTGGGGAAGCTTAACCTTATGTATAGTGGGCCCTTATCAAGGAGAAATAGGGCCCCAAAAATAGTAGGTATAGGTAAAATTGAAGCCAGATGTCCTTTTAAAGGATTTATTACAATCTTCCCTACTTTTATAGGCACTTGAAAGCATAAATACACAAATAATGGTGAATAAAAACACATGAATTAAAAATAGAGGTGAAGATATTAAAGCTTGGAAAATACTAGAGAGGCTCCTATACACCCTGTTCTACCCTGTTGAATAACTCTCTTCCTCCAAATTCGTAGTGAATATGAACCTAAATATTAGAGTTTGTCCTTAACTATAAAAATAACTTATTAACAAAGACAAAATATTAGGCGATCTTAACCTTATATATAGTGGGCCTCTGCCAAGGAGAAACAGGGCCCCATAAATAGTAGGTATAGGTAAAATTGAAGACAAATGTCCTTTTAAAGGATTTATTACAATCTTACTTGCTTTTCTTTGAATTTTCATCTAAATAATTTATGCAAAGGAGGCTTATGAACACATTATGAATGTGCTTATCTAAAGCTTTTTTCTTTTTTCCCCATACCTATTCTTGCTTTCTAAGTTTTCAATTTTGTCTATGTTGTAGATGACTAGGTCTCTGCAACCCAAATCCTTTCCCCTTCCCATGATTGTGTTTGTTTGTTTCTTAACTTATCTAAGGATGGAAATATTTTATATGATCCTATACATAAATCATGGAAACTACTCCCTTCAATTCCAATAGGATTTCAAATTTCAAGTTATTCTCAAGTTCTGTGTGTCAATGAAAAACTAGTTTTAATGGGTTTAATGTAAGTGATTTAAAAGAAAAACTATGATTTTTAAAATAATGTAGGGGAATTAAAAGTCATGAATTACTATAATGAATTCTACTACATAAGCTCGGTGGTATAACTAATCCCACTATTTCCCCTGTAACCCAAATTGGCTGCAAAACTTTTTTTATAACAAATTGTGGTTACACATGATTGTGAAATTAAATGGATTTTATAAATGCATTAGATTTATAAATACTCAGTAGTTTGGGTTCCAAAGTGTTTTTGGGCTTAAAAAGAGTTACTTTCCTTCAATTATTTTTGTGGTGTGATCAAACCAATATAGGTGCATCGTCTATCATTACTTTATCCTTAACCACACATCATACATCTATGAAGCACACCTTTTTATATTTTCTATTTTAGTGTTTCAATAACATAATTCAATCATAATACAAATATATGTTTGAGATGTAGCATGCAATTAATAATGAATGATGCACTATAAGGTTGATTATAAGTATGTTGGATTTATTTGATATGTGAATTTTACCAATCAAAACACTGAAGTATCTCACCTTTTTTAGATGCATTGAGACAAATATCCACTTAAACATCCTCAAAAAAATTCCTTGAAATTTTTATTAATAAAAAATATATTTAACAAAAAAAAAGTTGAATGAAAAACATTTTCAAAAGTCTCCTTTATAAGGCCAAAGATATTACTAATTTTATCATTAGCAATAGCCCATGAGATAGACAAAAAGGAAGAAGTGTATAGAGATTGGAATGCCATACTTATTAGAGAAGATTACCTAGATGATCCTCCACCTTCATCTCTCACATATTTTATAATATTAGTTGCAAGATTTATTGTTATGTTTTTTTAAATAAGATTAATTTATTAATTAGATGATCATTTTCTTTCATCTCTTGCATATATTATAATATTAGTTGTAACATTTGTTAAATTTGTCTAAATAATACATTTATAGTTGTGCAAACTTTTACGATATAATATTTTATTAAAAAAATTCAATTATTACATATTTTTTTAAATTTTAATTTGATTTTAATTTTAATTTGGTTTTAATTTTTGATTTGGAGTGTTTGGAGTCCCTTCCACAACTACTTTCTTAAAATGAGTGATTTTGCTTTCATCATGTCATCCCTTTTTGCTACAGTTTTTAGTGTGACTAATCCCACTATTTCCCCTGTATCTCAGATTGGATATAAAACTTTATTTTTTCACTTCAAGTTTCTGAAGCTCCCCTAATGTCTAGCCATCTATTGATTTACAAATGGTTTTACCCTGAAATTCCTCTTTTTTTACGCCATTTCCATGCCTTTCAGACTAGAGACCTTACGTTTAGGAGTGTCATATGCACCATTATCCTAAAAATGTCTTAAATAAGTCAGGGATTACATTTTATTCAAGGTCATATGCATCATTATCTTTTATGTAGGGTCATATGTACTACCATTTTAATAAGGTGACATTGAGCTTTGCTTTCTTTTTTCCTTTAAAAATATTGTCTATTAAAGGATATTATGTGTTTAAACAATACAACTATGTTTAATTCTACTTGCCATGTAAAATTTTATTCAACATTGCCCTTATTATGTGAGTTTGTAAAGAAAAACATTTTTTAATTACAAAAAATATGATTGATTAATTCAATATATTCTATTGGTTTATTTAAAATCTCTTGCACTTGTGTTGGGTGTGTGTTATTAGGTTCAACATCAAGCATAGTTCTAGATAGTTCAAATTCCAATCATGGCCCATTTTGGGTTGTAAATATAGTCTAAAAGAAATGGAAAATGGTACCTACTTATAGAAAAAGTTACAGTCAATGAGCTTTTGTAAAGGGTTATAACTATATGTGTTATATGCATTTCATCTATGGATGTTTCCTATGCCTGTGGGGCATATGCGAGTCATGTAGATTTCAATATTGATTATTATTATTTTCTTTAAACTGCAACTTAAGTGCATCATTAACAATAAAATGGTCAAAATAATATTAATTTATTTGACATTTCCCTTCTTATGATCTATGTGCAAATCACATTTAAAAGATGATCCATGTTCAAATATCATAAATGGCATGTTCAATGACAAGCAAGCATAAAAACCAATATGTCATTTTCTATTTTATGAATTGAAATATAGCTAGCTATCCCCTTATTTTATGGGTCTTTTGTGCCTTTATTTTTACCTTTTACTATCTTTTAAGTTCAACCCACATGTATATATGCCTTTGAGGAGTGCACATCCACATGCACGTGCGCACACACACACACACAATGCTTGGTCATTTCATCATTTATATTATCATCAAACCCTATTATAAGCAAGGTCTCTTATGCTTATTTTATCATGTATTATCAAGAGGTCTTGAAATTCAATCAAAGGAGTTATATATTGATTTAATTTTTCCCTTATATATCTTGTGCCAAGTGCTTGTATCAAATTAATGTTATATTGAGATCATGTAGTTGCATTGAATTATCTAGGATATGAGGTGAATCCCTTTATCTCATGGTTGAGATTCCACTCACATACAAATTATGGTTCCATCTTAGTATGGAGGCCATAATATATGTGTAAAGTACTAGTGTTGAATGCTAATATGATATTTGTCATATTATCGGTTTGTGTGTTTATTGGTAGTATGCCACTATTTTTGTAACCCCTCTCCAGTTGGGATTCCAATCACTTATGGAATTCCCTAATCTAACTTAGAGATGTAATAAGAAGAGACTTGGATCAAGTTGTAGATGAATTGAATGAAATTTTTAGTCAGTCGCCACCTTCTTGGGCTACTCATGCAAATCACATTGCCAAGATTTGGTGAAATATTAATAATGCTTTCACTTTAGATCTGTTAAAAGGCAATTGGTCACATCGACAAATGGAAACACTGAATTTCATTTTTAAGTCTAATATCTTATCAAAATTAATTATTTCATAACATAAAATATCATTGAATCCCATGATGAAAAGTTGGTTTGACATGTACTTTGATAGAACTAGTTATGCAACATTCTTCTCAGAGACATTCTTTCATACATATCACCTTGTGATTAGATTTCAACTTTCAACATGGGATGGTATTCATGATAATTGTGTGCAATTATGGAATTTTCTAGATTCAAATTATGAATTAGATCCTAAATGCATGTTGGATGAACTTACATACCAATAAGTGTGAAGACGTTATTTTCCAACACCATTAGAAGAATCTGAGGATGATAGAAATGCCTGTGATCATGATGGGTACCGCTCGGATTAGTTGTAAATAATTGACATTAGATAATGGTATAATTTTGTACATGTAAAAAAGAAGAATCTTTTTGATCATGACAAATTTTTGTATAGTTTTGTACATGTAATGAATAAGAAGCTCTCATTTAGTTTCATAATTGTGTTCTTTCTTCTCATGGGCCTCCCTAAATTTAATGGCCAAAAATTGTGGTCTGGTATGTGGGAATTATGGTAGTGGTGGTCTATGAGGAAATCATTTAGATAAAATTGGCAGCCTATTTTTATACACTAAATCTTTAATAACTCAATATGGTTTATGCCCTGACCTTACTGTAGGTGATAAGGTAACCTACCATTACAATTGAATGGGATAAATTGCATCACATATGGGCTCATATAATTTGTAATATACAGATGTCATACAAATTTATCTTGTGTCACATATTAGCATTTCCTTTCATGTGCTACTCATAAATTACTAGTATGTCCATAACTCTAATTGAATACATCAAATGATTAGTTGATTGACAACAAGAATATCACATGGGCTTCTTAATAATTTCTCTTTTTTTGACCCTCTCCTGATTCTATGGGAGTCATAGAAAATTCCCTATTCTCCAACCCTTGTCTTCATTTTATGGGCTTCCTATAAATTTTTCTATTTTAACCCTTTCCTGGTGCTATGGGCTTTGTATTAAAATCACATTCTTGATCCCAACCCACATGCATGCAATTAGTGTGTTCCACTTAAGATCATCTATAAATTCAACTACATCATGCATTTACTATTTTGTCCATTTCTACATTTTGATGCATTTATTTTCATATGTTTTATGAAGGGTTTTATATTGATTTCAATCAAGAAAAAAAAAAGTCCTCTGCAATGCATGGAAACTTGCGTTCACTCAAAATACAAAAAAGCCATTTTTAATTCGTTCAATCAAATGTTCTCCGTGTAGGTTGAAATAGATGGAAAAAAGGTGGGAAGAAATAATGCACCTTGACCTATAGAAGCCACATGAGGGTCCATTTGATTGCAATTGTATCAAGTGGGCTAATTTTCTTGATGTCAACGAGGAAGACTTGTGGGTTGCCTAGGTTGAGCAGGATAGGGTTGATGACTTCATTAAAGGAGAACCGATAAGGGCATTGTTTCCTAAAATTTTTTGTGTTTCACATTGTAAGAGATATTTATATTTTGTTGGAAAAGATATCAAGATCACCATAGTCTCTGAATATGTCATGTGAGTCACCTCACACTATACATTGCAAGCTAGTGTCTGTTTAGATGCTATTATGTTCCGTTCATTTATAATTTATTTTCATCTTACATGGTCTATAGATTTGATCATGTGTTTCTCACATACAATCAAGTAGAACACATTGACAATGGGCACACTTATTACCACAACTAACAATATGAATAGTTCAAGGGCAAGAAATGTTTTTTTTCTCCTCACATCAGCCCTTAACTCAATGAATGGGTTCACAAGATACTATTTTTTGGAATCTCTTTTGATGCTATCCACCTTAAACACCAAGAGATGGTGCATGATAAACTTGTATTGTTCAGTGGTGAAATAGAGATGGATGATTTCTTAAAAAAGGATGACATATACAACAGAGAATGATTGATCAAGGAGGGAAAATATGTGTATAATGTTGATGATGCAACAAGTGTTCAAGAGTGGGCCCTACCCAATCCCAACAAGTGGTTTTTCTATCAGGGATAAAATGGAGAGAGCTTTATGGGGATGGGTAAATCCCCTTCATCTTGGGCATCCAACTCCCATAATAGTTGGAATGGTTGTTGAGATTTGGGAAGCATAGCTTATTCACAATTGATGCAATATTTGGGAAGAATGTAATGAAGGTATTGTGCCTATGTTTGTAAGAGTAGTTGATAATAATAGTTGTTCTGATGTTTGTAACAATATTAGTTATTTTAATGTTTTTATTATTTTGTTTTACAGTTTTAATTATACACATTGTTAGTGTTTGATTTCAAACACAAAGGTGTGCCCATTTCATGGGTCATTATGTCTCAATCATGTAATATCAACATAAGACAGTAGACACAAATTATTTTTCAAAGAGTCCATTTGAAAGACAATGAATGGACAATCAGTGCCTTCATAGTCAATGATGTTGGTGTGGAGATAAAATCTATTAGGTGCATCATCATTATTTATACACACATCATAAACTTCATATATATATGTTCATAGACACCATCCCCACCTTATTCCATTTAATTATGCAAAACTATTGTGTTATTCAGGGAGACATTTGACTATGAGGTCTACTTATGAAATTGGCCTATTTGTTGTGCATGGTTTAAGAATTTGATAGCAAAGGTGAAAGATGATGATGTTAGACATGTGATGTTTTACTATTTGGGGTTCATAATGCATAGTTATGCTGATGAGGACATGGATACAAGGAAGTCCAAAAAGTTTTTAGAAAGATATCACTCCTCTTATCCCACCTTTGTCAAATATTGGGAACAACACTAGGCATATAGGGTTGGAATATGGTCATGATGTTGTCAGACACTTCTGTATGCTGAGCAAGATACCAATGCATCTATATAATCTTATCATTCCCATTTAAAATGACATTTCCTAATCATAATAAGGACTTCTACGCATCACAAGGTGGATTGGTTGGTTCACCAACTAATAACATTAGTTTACATACATTATTGGTGGCTATAATGATGCAAAGACACTGGATTCCATAGGAAATTTAAAGTAGAAAGACATGAAAATATTTCATGGGTATAGTCTTTGAACATCCTAGATTCTCATGTTATTGACCCTCGTATGATATGGGTGCAAAGTATGAAATATGAGATGTTACATTATCATGTCTTTAATTTAATGCCTTATATGTTGATGTGCAATTGCTCATTTTCAATCTAAGGATATTCTTGAAATCATGTGCTCAAGGTAGACCTGATTTAGAAGATGACAACTCTGGTAGTGGTAGAGGATGCATCCATAATGCATGGTGTTAATGAGAGAATCAAAAACATCGATGTTGAGTACCATGTAAGTTTTCTTTCCCCCACATACTATATGCATTGACAACTTTGAGGTCATTGTAGTTTGTGTAATATGTTTTCATTACCCAGTCAAGGACAATGGAGTTCAAACTAAAAATGAGGGACAAGGCATGGATGTTGGAGATTTGCACACCAAAATGCATGATGTATTAGATATTGATATACAAGGATGAGGCCATGAACTAGAAGGTATTGCAACAAATATGATGGATGACACTGAAGACCAATTGAGGGGGGCTGACATTATAAGTCTAGTAACTAGTTGTATTCATATGTTTGTCATATTTTTTGGCATTTTTGACTGGATGCTTTTCACTTTATGAATAGATCTCATATACTACCGAAGTTGATAATGTTGAGGCCCTGATATGCAGAGCATGAGAGATATTTGACAGATGTTGTGAAGTGGATAGAAGTGTAGAAACTATGGAATTCTTCAAAAACTATATGGTAGAGATTTACAACAAGGTGTATAGTAGGGTGATATCAAATGCACAACACCCAAAGCCTCATCCATTCCAAAAAGTGTAGGATGGGCATGGAACTTCCACCCATAGACAAAGAGACTTCAAATAAAATATGAATAGATGCAGATATCAGAGCATTTTGTAGGAGATGACATATTTTCCAACCCCACCTCGTAACAATCCAAAACAATAAGTCTAGAATGATGAGCTTAACAGGGAAACAAAGTGAGGTAGGGGTGGACATAATAGAGAACATGCATCCTGATTGCAGCCCTTTGTAGGTTTCTATCATAGCCCAACAACAATATGTGTATGTACCAATAAATATAAGTATCAAAAAATAAATACCTTTTTTAAAGGTGAATAATTCTTTTAGACTGCCCACAGTTTGTAACATATTACATAAATGTATTGTCTCTTAAAGGATTTTTTGAATGATATTTGAACCCTACCCCAAGGAATGTAGTAAAACTAGCCATTGTTTTAAACATAAATTGAATTTGTAAATATTATATTAATAAATGATGTAACTAAAATTTTGAAAATGAATAATGTAATAGTTCTAAGGTTCATTTCATTTGTTAGTAGCTTAAATACCTTGTTCATGCTTAGAAGAGCCTTATAATTGGGTGACTCTACCACCAAATGATGATCCTTTGCCTCCTTCCTCAGGTGTTGTAGCTTATGCGTAAATTATGTGATATAATTTTTTTAATTGTCATGTGTTGTTGGCCTTTTTTTTTGTTTACTAATTTTTACATGTGTTCACTTAATTGTTTTCCTCTAGCGAAGAGTTTAAGCCATAAATTCTAACTGGATGATTTGATATATGACCTTTATATATCATTATTATTATTTGTATAATATATAATATCTTGAAATATAACATCACTAATTTTTATGTACTCATGGAAATAAAGTCTAATGGGTGATGAGAGTTATATTTTTAACTAATGAAATTCGAGAGCAATAAGTTTTGTTTTATGGAGTAAAACTCTTTAAAAACATTCCCCAACTTATTTTGCACCAAACATCCTTTATTTTATTAGATCATCTTTCTATAATCAACATAAAATTATGACTGACAGATGAATGAGGATTTTATGTTATGATTTATTGGCATGTTTGTATAAATTTAGTGTTTTTAATGTTAAGTTTACATCTTCCAAATAATTTTTGAAAAGTATAGAAAACCTTTTAGGCAAGCATATTTTGTGCATATCTTGCATTTATCATAATTCACAAGAACATATTACGTTAATTTTTTTAAAATTTCATCAATAACCTTGTTTTGTGTAAGTATTATAATCATAACATTCCATGATCCCAAATTTTATTCATAATTTTTTTAAATAACTTGCATTTAATGCGCATGCTTCCAATTTTTTCAATCCATGTCTACAAAGTTGAAGCTAATTTGTATGTTAAACAGAGGTGACAAACCCTGATAAGAGAAGCAAGTCTTTGTTGCTCAGCTAGAACCTAATCACACACAAGAATCACTTATTTTAGAGGGCCGAGAAGGAATTAAACATTTTTTCAAAGAAACTAGCATGATTTAAACATATTCCTATTATGAATAGAAGGAAAAATAAGGTCTAGTCATGAATTTAAGGAGAGACAAGATTGGGTTTTCAAGGGTGCATGTGTATACCTTATTTGAGTACTCAGGCTCCTACACATTTTGGTATTATTTTGCCTATATTTGTTAATGCATAAATAATAGTGATATAGCCAAGGGAATATGGTTATGAATAGTGAAACTATGTTGGAAGAGTTGATGGTAAAAAGAGACTAGTTCTAATGAATAGTTACATAGTTGAAAAAGAATTGTTCTGCAAACCCCTGGCTTGTTGTATACATACCTTAGTTGGATTGAGAAACTCGGTATAGTAAGGGAAAGTGTAATGTTGATGACTTTTGAATACTTTAGTGGATATGATAAGGTTTATAATAACATATTGAAGATGCTTTGATCTTTCCTTGGCATGGTAATCACCCATTGAATGTCTAAACTAGTCATAGACCTATAGCAGCTATGTTTTCTTGCATAGTCAAGGGACATTATCAAGTGAAAAGGGTAAATAGTGATCTAGAAGGAGATTCTAAGTCTTGGACTAGGTATGAGACCCCAAACTAGAACTTTTGAACTTTGTTTGAACCTTTCATTCATTGTACAACTAAAGATAAGGGTTTTAGAAGGCTCTTGGCTTGTGTAGAAGGATGCAAGATTATATGGTACATACAAATATGATTTTGACAATGATGGTTATGGAATAAGCATAATTAGGCCTAATTTGCAAGATTTTAAGAAAGGATCTTTTATTGAGAAGTGGATTCAAGACTGGAGACTTTTCAAACACCTCATTAGGAATAGGGGGACCCTAAAAATATAACTAAATCCTGGTAAGAGGGCCTAGATTGGTCAACCAATGGAACATTGCTAAGAAAAAGGCTACAAGCCTCATAATACAATTGTGACCCTGATTATTGACAAAGGGTGTTAAGGTGTATTAGAACCATTGCAATGAGTGTAGACATGTATATTATGCTCCTTAAGTATATAACATGATAAAGGATGGATTCTTTGAACCTTCATCAAGATTTTAGACATTGACACCTATGTGACTAGCCTGGTAAGAAGTTAGTGAAAGAAAATAAGACATTTTAGCAAGTGTAAGGAGTGGAATGAGACAATGTATGACTAGATGTGATTCAAGGAGGTATAAATCCATCAAGAAGTCTTTAAAGAGTAAAAATATAGGTACAATGGAACCAGAAAAATCATCCCAATGAACAAGGGTATTAATTGACAAGGAAATGAAGTTTTAAAGATCAAATCAAGTAAAGAACAATCGACTAGTTGAATTGGGAATTAGATCAATCTCCAACAAGAAAACTTAGTCATTCTTGACTATGCTCTAATGGTAGAAAATAGGGTAAGCAGGGTTTTTATAGTTTCAATCTTTTCAATAGTCTTTATAACCTATATTAGGTGTGTTTCGATGTAACAAGAATCTGCAAAGCCTTTATTAATCACTTTGAATCTAAAAAAGGTTACTAGATAAAGAAAATGGTATACCAATTGAGGGTTTATGGTCTGTATGTTATTAACAAAAAACATATGGCGTAAACTAAAATTTGAGGAATAAATAAAGTGAAAAAGGTATAAATGTAGAAGAGATAAGAGGTTTTAAGAATATTGCATTTTATGCATTCTAGAGTAGCATAATTGGTTACCTCCCCATTAACATAAAGCTAAAGTGAAGTATTGTTATAATTTGTTTTAGTGCACTAGGACATTCACCAAATACAGATATCAAATTAATTTATAGGAAAAAGAGTGTTTATAAGAGAATTTGTATTGTATTTTATTGGAATAAGAAATGAAAAACAAATGCAAATGAAATATTGAAAGTGACAAATAACTAACACAATAGTTATATTTACCCTTGCTTATACTGTAAGTATTATTTTTAACTCAGAGAGACATAAAGAAACAACAAATGTTAGCATCTATATTTACAAAAACTCACTTGAAAGTGTGTGATAACCCTAAATATTTGAGTAACATTAGTAATATTAATCATAGTTGTTTCAATCTTCACTATGTCAGCTCTTGTAGATTGTATTCTTTCCATAAGAAGACTAAGATCCTTGAGTGATGGAGTAACCTTATAATTATGATTTGAACATAGTGAAGATTGAAACAACTTCTTAAAATCACAAAAAATTATCTCTAACACTTCATATGCACCCCATCTCCACATTCACCATAGAAATGAATGAGGAAAAGATCAAATAGGCACTTTCTAAAACTGTATGCTTTCATTCACTATTTGACAGACCTGCCTGTTATTTCAAGGGTAACTTCTTACAATCCATCTCTTGATACTGACTCCAATTAGAGATTATATTTGATAACAAACAATATCAAAAATCACATAAATAACCACTCATCATATTCAAACTAGAGATTAAAGTGATCCAGTAAAACTCTATTGTGCTCCTTGAGTAGGCAAATTTTGTCTCTCCAAGATTAAAGGTAAGAGTTCAAGAAGAAAATTTTCTTATTATTCATTAGGAATATTTCTATGGGTGCATACATATTGAAAAAATCTAATCTAAGTGGCCTATTGATGCTAGGGTGGGGCTTTTCCATTGGGGAGCCTAAGCACATAGTTATTATTACTTCTCCTTCTCCACTAAGCGATAAGGGCCCCATCATATCTAAGCTCCCCCCAACCAAAGTTGTCCCATCATCTTTTATGGTGCCAAAAACCATACCAATTCAATTTTCATAAATGACCTCAGGCTATCCATGAGATGCTCATTGGGGATGACCGTAGTTGGACCTAGTTATAAATTCAATTATCCTTCAATCAACCATTGATCATATATACTTAATGTACTAATCTATATTTATATGTTTTTTACTATTATTTAATACTTTATTTTGTCACCCATGCATGCCTTAGTTTGGCATAGGATCTTCTATTATTTACTATGTTTTACCCCTAATAAGCTTAGTCAGTTTTAGGCCTTCATATTTACTTACTAATACTTTTAGCCCCTACTCAGCTCACATGGATTTTAACCTTGCACTTTACATTTTCATAGCCCGTCGGATATTTCCTTGACCCTTGTATGAGTAGGGAAACTAAACATGTCTAATGAATCATTTTTAGGTCTTCATAATTTACTTTTAGATGGCTACAAAAGTTCATTTGCAAGTTTTACTACAAGCCTCACAAGATCCACACTCTGACAAGATGTTAGCATGCAAGCCATCATGAATGTATCCAATGAGTGGGTTGTCTTCCTAACATCATCCACAACCCTTCAAATGGGTTTTAACCTTTAATGCATTTAGTTTTTAAAGAAATGTGCCAATGGAATTAAATGACCCTTCTTTCTCATATCAAGGTTTTTATTAATATGTGCATACATAGCTCAGGGGACAAAAAGCTCATTCTCTTTATTAATTACATGAAGTGATTTTTTGCATGCAACATACAAAAATGTCATAAGGAGGTATAAACATAACTAACATAAAAGGCATTTGAGCCTCATAATATGTGCCATAATATAGAGGACTTGGGGATATCAATAGGTAATGTATTTAAATTCATGAAGAGTATATGCCTTGTAGACAAAACACATTGTGAGAATTAATGTATATTTTTATTTTTTTCTGATATAAGAAACTCATAGGGAGCATCATATATACTAGAATATATGGAGTTCCAAAAAAATCACTTTCTGGCTCTGGGGTTTACACTTATAATGTGTTCGAATTAAAATAGAATGTTAGCAACAATATTAATTGAACTCAATTTATTCCAAGAAAAGAAAATTTGAAAGAATCAAGAAAAGTTATTCTATTTAGAGCATAAAATTATGCATACCAGTGTTTCATAAAAAAATCAAATGCTCAAATGGTCATTCATTTCTAATTGACACTTCAAAATAACTAATATAAATAATTAATTTGTTACATGTTGCTTAAAATGCAAAAAATTATGGCAATGTATGATATTTAAATCCTACCTATTACAAATTATGGCAATGTATGCAGGAATCTAGTCATCATTAATCTAAGGACAAACCATGTTTTGGGAATATTTTTTTTACATTAATCTTGTATTTGGGTATATAGTGTGAGCAGATAAAAATAGACTCTCTAGTTACACAGTGAAAGAGAAATCTATAGGATTTTGAGCAATTTTATTGATTTGACTGAAACTAAGTGTTGTTTCAATAGGATAGTGGTTAAGAGAGGTGGATAAAGACACCTTAGAATTCTTGAACTTTGATAATCCATTTATTAGTGTTGGAGGATAACAATAGGCAAACCCTTATTTTGGGAGTCTTTTTATTTTTGTGTAGTCTAATTATATTCTTGGTGAATGAACGATCATTGGACCTACTTGGCATTGTGTTATTTTTCATCTACCATTACTTGGAATTGTGTAACAAGTGTATGAATGAAGGAAAGAATTAGGAAGCTTGTTTGGTGTGTTAGGTTGTGGATCTAAAAGCTTCACCAGGATGCAAACAAGAGGAGTTGCGGAGGTTGCAAAATGAGTTGCAGGGCAACTGACATTAGTCTGATCATCTGACATCGATCAGATAGCAGTGCAAAAGCAACCAATGTCAGTTACAAATTGGCTGACATCAGTTAGGAAGAGCCGACGTCGGCAACCTATGTGTGAGCATGCAGTTTGCATGCAGATTCCAGAGAGTCTATTTTTGGACTGTTAGTTTGCATGTTAAAGGCTAATTATAGTCTTGAGTTACGTGTCTAATTATTATAATTAAGATGGTCTAATTATTGTAAGCATGAGATCTATATAATAGAATCATGGGCTGTATCGTAAATTAGTGCTAGAGAGTAAGAGGGCAAAATAAGCTCCTTCAGAGAGTAGGAGATCTACTTGGAGTACGATTGTGTGCTTGGTGTATTGGCAACGTGTTACTGACTAGTGGAGGTTAACAACAATTCTATATTTGAGTTGTGTGTTGGGACCGAGAGAGAGAGGGAAGAAGGTCTTGAGGTGTGGCAAGCCTTTGAGGTGGAAGAAGTGGCATCTTCTTTATTGTATTTTCTTCTAAGTGATTATTAATACAATTGTGTATTATCTCTCATATCCTGTGTTGTTTCATATTTCTAGTTACTTATCATTCTGGTTAAATTCCGTGTTTAGTTGCTAATACAAGAGGTAATCATATATGCTCTAATTGGTGGAGCAAGATCTTGATAGTTGGTATCAGAGCAGGTTGATCAGGTTGGTACCAACTTGACAGGTGGTATCAGAGCTTTTGGTTGGGTTGACTAATAGGTGGTTCAGATCTGGTTAGTGTTTGTTGATTACAGGTCACTCACAGGGGTTTCAGATTGAGTGGGAGTATAGAAATGGCAGAAGAAAGTAAGCTATGAATGGAGAAACTGAATAGCATGAATGGTCTGATTGATGGAAAAAAAGAGCAGGTAAAGGGAGATTGTTGGTCGGTAGAAGATCAACGTGTAGAAGCAGATGTTGCAGGGGTCATTGCACAGGTTGCTCTGGATAAAGTAGAATCTTTATTTACAGATTCTTTTACCTCTTTCCATGTAGCCCAAAATAAAGCATCTTTTCATAGGTATGTCTTTGGAGACTTTGGAGAGATTTATTTAGGGGTTGGTGAGCCTTGTCAGATTGTTGGCAAAGGGGAAGTGAAGCTAAAATTGCAGACGGGTAACACACAGATGTTGAAGAAGGTCATGCAGGTTCCAGTCTTGGAGATGAGCCTAATTTCTTCAAGAAAGTTGGGTGATGGGAGATGCACAGTAACTTTCACAGCGGATGCACTTGAATTAGATGGTGGTAAGAAAGTAGGTATCCTTTATCAATCTACTTATATTACTGATTCACCTTCTATTGCAGAGATGTGGCTTTGTAGGCTTGGTCACATTTGTAGGAGGGGAATTCATGTTCTTATGTGGAAGACATATATCTTTGACAAACTTAAGAACTGGAAAGCCTTGGTGTTCATGGAGGAGATGATGGACAGAGATCAACTGAGGGGACTGTATTATTTTGAGCAGGGCTATGTTGATTTGAACAAGGTTTTGATCCATGGAGAGCTCACAGATAAAAAGTCATCACTGACAGGTGAACACAGGTACCAGCATCGGTCAGACAGTAATCGATGTCGACAATAGGAAGATCAACGTCGGTCAGACAAGAACTGATGTCGGCAGGAGGGATACTGGCGTCGGCCAGGGAAACGATGTCGACAGTCAGGGTCAGTGCAGGGAACCGACATCGGTTAGATGCAGACTAGGAGATGGCTAAGATTGGTCACTGAAACGGATGTTGGGTGGACAACAAGCTATCAAGGAGTCTCAAATGCCCATATGGAGGATTGAAAGGGTAAGTGAACATCATATTTGTTGTTCACCTTCTTACTAGTTACTGATGGTCAAGAACTAGGAAGATGTGAAGAGGCAATGCAGGTAGAATCTAGAAACAGTGGGAGCTTGGCATGGATGAGGAGTGTGAGTCCTTGGAGAAGAACCAAACATGAATTTATTGGTGGAGTTGTTAGCTGGAAGAAAACACTGAAAGACAGATGGATTCCCAAGTTAAAGAAGAGAGTGGATGGATACGTGAGACAGAAGGCCAAGGTATATGGTCTTGAGCAAGCTGCAGGGCAATGGAGGTTTAATCGTTGTGTTTACTTTACCAGGTGGATAATGAGTCGTGACATTATCTTGTTACTGTATCTGGTGTGGTTGCTTGTTGTAGGGTTACACATGCAGGGAGTTTTTTGAGCTAAAGGTAAAGTTAGTTCAGAGGTATGTCATGGAGAATTTGGAGCAGCAAAATTCTTTGGCATAAGAGACATAGAGATTTTGTCTCCAGTGGGCGCTGATGTGAAGACGGTGTTGGTGGGGTTCAATATGCAGGATGCAGAATCAAAAAGCACACCAAGGGCTAGACAATTCAAGCAGAGCTTAGAACAGTGTTCAAAATCACATGAGGTCTGGTGTAGTCCTAAGTTTTCCCAAGTAGTGGGAGTTGTCAGAGAGTTTGGAGCCAATTCAGGGAAGGTGGATTCTTAGGTATCTGAAAGGGACTAGCAACAGGGATTCATGTTATGCAGGGTCAAGGTCTTCGCTACATGGAGTTGTAGGTTCGAATGTGGCAGGTTACTTGGATGACAGGAAAGGCATCACAGGGTGTGTGGTGGTTGGTCTTCAGGATTGATCTTGAAGAGGGATACAAGTCAGGAAATAAATTAGATGGTGTACAGGTATAGGTACAGGTGCAACTGTTTATCTCCAAGTGGGAGATTGTTAGGTTGTGGAGCTAAAAGCTTCACTAGGATGCAAACAAGAGGAGTTGCGGAGGTTGCGAAGAGTTACAAAATGAGTTGCAGGGCAACCGACGTCGGTCTGATCAATCGACGTCAGTCAGATAACAGTGCAGAAGCAACTGATGTTGGTTACAAGTCGGCCAAAATTGGTCAGGAGGAGCCGATGTCAGCAACCTGTGTGTGAGCATGCAGTTTGCATGCAGATTCTGGAGAGTCTATTTTTGGACTGCTAGTTTGCATGTTAAAGGCTAATTATAGTCTTGAGTTGCATGTCTAATTATTGTAATTAAGATGGTCTAATTATTATAAGCATGAGATCTATATAATAGACTCATGGGCTGTATTGTAAATTAGTGCTAGAGAGTAAGAGGGCAAAATAAGCTCCTTTAGAGAGCAGGAGATCTACTTGGAGTATGATTGTGTGCTTGGTGTACTGGCAGCGTGTTACTAACTGGTGGAGGTGAACAATAATTCTGTATTTGAGTTGTGTGTTGGGACCGAGAGAGAGAGGGAAGAAGGTCTTGAGGTGTGGCAAGCCTTTGAGGTGGAAGAAGAAGTGGCATCTTCTTTATTGTATTTTCTTCTAAGTGATTATTAATACAATTGTGTATTGTCTCTCATATCCTGTGTTGTTTCATATTTATAGTTACTTATCATTCTGGTTAAATTCCGTGTTTAGTTGCTAATACAAGAGGTAATCATATATGCTCTAATTGGTGGAGCAAGATCCTGACAGTTGGTATCAGAGCAGGTTGACCAGGTTGACCAGGTTGGTACCAACTTGACATGGTGGTATTAAATTGATTAACAACCATGTAAATTATAACAGTCAATGCATGGCATAAATTGATTGTAATTCATGAAGGAGGGGTCCTCCTATCACTCATAAAATGCTTTGAGGTCATTAGGTGAGTCATTTTACTAATCTTTTTAGGTTTATTAACATTTAAATGAGCTTTGTGCACAACATAACCATTTTGACAACATACAGACCTATAGATGGTCATAATTGTTCATAGTCAAGTCTATTTTGATTTAGTTAAAGTGATCCAGTATAAAATTTGTTTTATTCCCTGAGTAGGCAAATTTTGTGTCTCCAAGATTGATGGTAAGATTTCAAGAAGAAAAGTTTCTTATTAGTCATTTGGAATATGTGTATTTTCTGATATCACATACCAATCTTGCAAGAACCATTAAAAATTATCATTGATTATGTTGGTGAAGGTTGGTAAAAATAATTTCAAACAGTAGACTCTAAGATTATGTGTTTTCTTGATCAAACACCTTACACAAGTGTCCATAGAGATAAATAAGTATGGAAACATAAAGAAGGATCTATGTCTCAAAAAAGGGTAAATATATTACATTGACACATTACATTGAATGAATATGTTTAACATCCTTTATATAGTGTGAGTAGATAAAAATAGACTCTCTAGTTACACAGTGAAAGAGACATCTACAAGATTTTGAGAAATTGCATTAATTTGAGTGAAACTAAGTGTTGTTTCAATATGATAGCGGTTAAAATAGGTGGAGAAAGACACCTTATAATTATTGAACTGTGGAAGGAGACTTTAAAGGTATCAGGTGACTAAAAGAACTCTTATACCCTATTTTGTTATTTACACACAATGGTCTGTTTAACTGTAAACCTTATCCATGCATTCCTTATTTGGAATCACTCAATTTCATTACAAAAAGCACTTCACTCACTAACTATGGTTTCAATAGGTTCATAGTATATCCCCAAGAAAGAAGTAACCCTTTCTCTATTGATAGACATAAAGTAGGGCATAAAGCAGAATACCATATTTTAGCTTCCAAAATAGTTATTTGAATCCTTCAACCTATTCTAAGTCATATGAAGGACCTATTTTGATTTCACAATAGTGTTATTATTTTACCCAATACATTTGGACAGTGTTTGGATTTCACAACTTTATTTATTCAATAATTAAGCAAAATGATTAACTACAGTTTATGATTTATTTTTGGAAATTATTGCTAATTAATTTTTGTAATTATGTGGTAGGTGGAATGAATTATACATGGGAAGTGTGGTTGAAATATGAGAGTAATTCCATAAATTTGTATGGAATAAATCAAACATACTGGACCAACTCAATATAGAATGACAAACATTGCATGAAATCTTATGTGTGGTGGCCGAGGCCATCAATTAGAGGTGGCTTAAAACCATAAAAAATTTCACACATCCTGATCGATTGAAATAGGTCAATATTATCCTCCACTAAAACATGGTGTATCCTTCCTACCATGCTCCCTTAGCAAGCTATGAGTACATGACACTCATAGACATGCCATATAATGATTTCTACATATAGTGGTCATATGAATGGCCATAGGATGATGTTATTTTACCTAATGTATGGGGTACTCCTAGCTCTATTCCAACATATCTTGGGCCCTTATTGGAGAAGTTATTACCAACAAAGGTGTCTAATGATCTGAATGTCTGCATGCATCTGGATCAAGTATGAAATATTTTCATTGGTATGAAACTACCTTTCAGAGTACATTTCTAACTATATAGTGTTTGGAATAACCTATTTTAGGCATCCAATCTTTATCCAACACAGCCATATGCTACATTGTTGAAGAGATACACAATATTCCACACCATAGACATTCTTCTCATACAACTGGGCTGGAGTATTTCAAGGATGGAACTATTATTTTTTCCATGTATCTTCTAGAGGATGAAAGCGACGATGAGTATGATCTAATGGATGAAAGTGATAGTGTTGAAAGTGAATATAACATTTTCATAAAAATATGATTCAATATTGATAAATAGTTTAATTTAATGGTAAAGAAAGTACATATTTGTTGATGTTGATGTAAGTTTTTGTTCTTAACGTTAGTTGTTATTCTTGATGTTAGTTCTTGATGTTGATGTTTCAATATTGATGCAAATGTTGATGTTAGTTCTTAATGTTAGTTTTTGTTCTTGATGTTGATGTTAGTTCTTCAACATATTTGATGCAGAGGTTCCCTATAAATAGTTTCAACTTGTAACTCCTTCTCTAACACACTAGACCTTTAGTCACTTCTTACTAGCCCTTTTGACCCTATTTCCTATTTAGTATGGAATAGTACAATTGGTTATGGCTCAAAAGCATCAAAATATCTTTTTCCCCTATCCCAAGACACCTATTTTTCAAATTTGGTAGGACAACTCTTTCATTAGGTCCACTTTTACCTTTTATTCTTGACTTACTAACCCTTTTGAGGCTTGTTTCAACTTAGTCCTTGAGAAATCCATACAACACGTTCCATACAATCCCAAAAACTTGAAAATATATTACAGGACCATAGCATCAAGTTTATTTTTTAAGTGTTTTTTTTCTTGATACTCCCTTACTGGTAGTTTCTTAATTTTTTTTTCTTGAGGAGGCCATGGACTCCTCTCAGATCCTAGCTCATCAACAATCCAACCCAACATTTAGAACTGCTATCTCAAATAAGAGTAATCAAATTTGTAAGGATGACCTGCTCAAATTTGTCCAACACCATGCCCAAAGAAAAATCATTAGATTCTTCCAAAAAATAAAAGGGTTACTACCAAAGAATGGAGAACCCTCTTAACTTAAAATTAACCTTGGATGATATGGAACACAAGTTTCATGGGTGTTATCCCTAAACCCAAGACTCTTAGATTTTGGGTTCAAGAGAATTGGTAGCTAGCTAGATTAATTGAATTTTTCATATTTCCAAAGGGCTATTTCATGGCCACCTTCTCATTAAAACATGAAGAAGATCAAGCTTTCGATGGTAACCCCTAGTTCATGAAAAGATATGGTCTTTTCATGAAATCAATGTTGGCTGCCTTCAACCCAATGGATGATCTACCATGTACTATCTGAGTTCAAGTTAGGCTTTCCCTCCTTCAAAATTAATATTGATAAGAACCATGCTTGGATATATGCTAATATAGAAATGGAGAAGCCATTGTTCGACAAGGTACCATTTATTTTTAAAAAAAGGCCATATTTATATATATGAACAAGATAAATATGATGAAGGATGACTGTAAGAAATCAGATCATCTAAAAACTAATCAACATGAAATCACAATGAACAAAGACACTAGGAGCACTACAATGTGTTACAACACATTGTAATGACAACATTCAAGGATAAAAAGACCAGTAATATATTAAGAGGAGAGATCAATTATCATGAGCTATTGTAAACATATATTTTTCCTCTTGAGGGGAGTGATCAGTCCATGCTTTGGTGGAGGATGAGGCATTGTTAGTGGGACTTGATAGGCTTCAAGAATGCTCCATGTGCTTCTCTTCATTGTGAGGAACTTTTATAAAATCATCTATCACTTTGCTAGGGGGAGTGTCCAAGGTGGACTCAGTGATTGTAGCCTCCAATCTTATATTGGGAGATCCATTGAGCATTAGGGAATTTATTGCATCCTTGGTTTTTTCATGTTTGACCACTATTTTTCTCAAATCTTAACACATGATTGGAGAGATTTAATTCTTGTGTGGTGAAACTCAGTGAATTAAAGGAGAGTGACAAGGGTTGTTTTGATGAAAGGGTTATAGACACCTTTTTTCTCAAGGATGTGTCTTAACTATTGTATCATGGAGGATACGTTTATCATGTCCTAAAGAATATCCTAATTCTTAGATTTGGAATTCATAGGAGTGAAAGAAGAATAACCTTGGTTAGCCATTGAGTGACTGGAGTGTAAGGATTTTCTTTAGACATGAGGGGGAAGGGTATTGGAAATTCCTCCTCCAAGGGAATTATGAGGGATTTAAACATGAGTGAGGGTAGTCAAATAGATTGGCATATGAATATTAATCATGTTTGGACTGAGTGCAAGGTGTTTGAATGAGTGATTCAAAGTAGAATAGACTTTATACAATTTTTGGGTGTGTAATTCCTCTGAAAGAGCCTTCACAAATTGAGGGATGTGGGGAGGGACAAGGGGTTTAATGCAAGGGTAGAATCTATTACCTTGGTGAGGTTCATTTCTTGAGGCCAATGAGATTGAGAGTGAGAGTTATAATGTTTTACAATAGCTAATTTCCATACTAGACTATTTTAGAGCTACCTCTAAATCATAGTACTAAAAGGCTTTTACAATAACATTTAGTTACTACAACATTTTTATAATTACATTTAGTCCCATGAAATGCTCAAAAACACACTAATATTCTGTATCTTTAGTAAACCAAGAAATTCTACCCTTGTTAAGTATTTATTAGAGGGTTCTAAGATTACATCCATAGTTAATTATTTATTATAGGATTCTGAGATTGCATCTATGTGGTCTGCATAGATGATTAACAATAGATATCAAATATATTAGAGGAACATTGAAAATATATTAGAGGAACATTGTTAACTAAACCAAAATAGACATGACTATGAACAATTATGACCATCTATAGGTTTGTATGTTGCCAAAATGGTTATGTTGTGTATAAAGTTCATTTAAATTTTAAAAAACCTAACAAGATCAATCAAATGAATCACCTAATGGCCTCAAAGCATTTTATGAGTGATAGGAGGACCCTTCCTTCATGAATTATAGTCAACTTATGCCATGCATTGATTATTACAGTTTACAAGGTTGCTAATCAATTTAATAGCATCAAACGAGCTTCTTAAGTCTTTCCTTCATTTGTACACTTGTTACATAATTCCAAGCAATGGTAGATGCAAAAGAACATAATGCAAAGTAGGTTCAATAATCATTCATTCACTAAAAATACAATCAAACTGTAAAAAAACAAAAATACTCCCAAAATAGGGGTATGCTTGTTGCTATCCTCCAACACTAATAAATGGATTATCAATCCTTCAAATTGTAATACAGAATACATCAATACTCCTTCAAAAATGTGTAACATTGATATCTAATTCCATTGATCAACACATTTGTCATTCACGATCTGCTATATAATCAACAAAACACAAAGCAAGGGGTCTGCTCACACTCTCCTTTAACAAAACACTTATACTCAGCCACAAAAGCAATTACTCAAAATAGGGAATATAAGTCTACAAAAAATTTTGTATGGATTTCTCTATGTTCTTTATCTCTTCCACATTTTAATGGAATAACTATCTACTCTTGCTAACTGACTCTAAACTCCTAGAAGAGGACACATAATTGAATCTTGATTTCCCTTTTCCCACTTAGAGTTTTATTACCAAAAAGATTGCACTATGACTTGATTTTCACTATATGACATATCCATCAACATAAAAATAGAATCATAAGAATTTATAAACTTCTTACACATAATTCATTGCACACAACTAATTATTATTGTTTGTGTATGGAATACTATGTTTATAAGGATAATTGCCATTGGCTTGTGTAAACAAAATATCAAACTCTGCCTTCAAAATCTATAGTTGTTGCTTATATATGGAAAATATTCCTTCATGATTAATTTTCATGGACCACATAGTCTCCACCCTTGCATCATGGAGTGATTTTGTGTAGGCATGGGCAGCTTGTAGATTGACAAACTTTATTTCAGCATCCATCTTCTCATCCTTTAGTGTGAGAAGTGCATGATGCAATTTCTTGACCTCTCTAGTCTTGTTAGCCAACGTAGTTTCCAACTTAATAACCTTTGCCCTTGCACCATCAAGAAGCTCAGTAAAAAACTAGTTTTTCCTCTTGAGTGATTGATTTTTAATAGGTTCTAGTGATAGTTACAAACCAAGATGTTCTTCTATACCCATTGTGATAAGATGTTCTGGGATCTCATCATTGCGATAAGTTCTTCCATGTCCTCAGGCAATTGGGTAGCCACATTCTCTTTTAGATTCAGGATCTCATCTATAAAAAATATGATACACGTGAAAGTTAAATGATAACATTCAATATTTTTAGCATTGAAAAGCTAAAAAAAGCTAGACATAAATGAGGGTCCATGAGAATATTCAAAAGCTACGAACATCCAATTTTTTAAAATTACAAATAGTTCCCTCATACACAAAGAGTTTTCTAACTTAAATGAAAATAATGAAATTATTATATTTGAGTATGACATCTTTACCTATGGTATGGTCATTTTGATGTATTGAAGTGTTACCCCATTCCTTATTTCCCCTCATCCCATGCCTCAAACTGTGGGCCATAGTCATCGATAGTTATTGTGTTGATTACCTGAATAGACAAACACATGATATGAGACAAAGGAATGTTAGAGAGACAAGACATGCATACAATCTTATATTTTACTCCTCCCCACCATAGTTACTTTTATATAGACATAGAGACATGCAAAAATGTGAAATTTGTCACCAACATCTGAAAGAATGAAAGGAGAATAAGGTATACATGTGAAGATGATAGTCACCAGTTGAAAATATCACATACCATACATGTAAAAAATATACGATGTATACATGAGAAAAACAATGCATCATTCAACCATGCATGATTGTGCGATACATCGGTAAATGCAAATTAACCACCAAACCATTCCTTGAAATGTACAAAAATAAAAAACTACATATCCATCACCAACTAAAAATGAAACACTTGTATTCAAATCTCCTATCCAAATAATATGTTTGACCACACATCAAATATGTCATACATATTATGCCAAAATGTATGTATATAAATAATAGTGTCCAAGGAAATAGCCATAAGGCAAATCAATATTCATGGCATGGACTTTAGGCCACTATAAATGGACAAAGAAGTGGAAGTGGTCAACCACATGAATGTACACATATGCATGTCACCCTGGACACCTGCATTTCAAAATGTGTAGTTTAGAAATCTTGACAAAATACAAGAATAAGACACCAACATGAAGAATAAACTTTTCAATTTTGGTAAATAAGAAGTAACTACCATACCTACTAAACATGGTCCAATCATGCCTATGACTATGCCAACTCATCTCCACCAAAAGCCTATATGCAATAAAAATATACATCACTATCAAAATATGTAATGTCAGGGTTGAAAGAAAGGTATAGGGAATAAACAAGAGAGCATATAATACGTAGTCATCATAAGTAGTACAATATCAATCTGTGAGGCAACCTGTCATGCACACTTTCATTTGTTATGCCCCCCCAATGAACATATCTACCATTCTATAAATGCATTTCTCTCAAAGGAATGTGATCCTCATCACTAGAATGGGCTTGAGGGTCATCCATCTATAATCAAAATGGTGATTGTTGTAGAAATATCAATTTTAATATTGAGTAATCTGAATTGAACTTAACATTAACTTCATGAAAAGTAATGAACATAATGCATTTAGCCTGAGGTCCATTGTTGCATGCACCTTGTTGTTGCTCCACCCATTCTCTTTCTCGCTCCATTTTTCAATGATATTATCTTAATTGAATGAAGGCTTCCCTTCTTCGTTCCAATTTTTCACTCAAATCATATGCAACCATCTCATCTTTGATAGAATTCAAGGTTATCTCATTGAGATAACATAACTTGGACACATCTTCCTTAGCCATCCACGATCTTTCTAGCCTATCTCTTTATTGATGCTTTGATTTTTCAAGAGTCGATCTATTGGCCTCATTTTTGTTTGCCTTTCATTGATTTCTCTTCCCTTAGGTGTACATTTCCCACTTCTAGCATGCTGAGGGGACCTCCTTAGAATGGGTTGTCGACCATGAATCTTATGATAATGAGTGTTAAGCCTGTCTCATGAATAAAATGGATGACCACCATTAGCTCTAAATGTGTTTTATGCCTCAACAAACAAAGGTGCACATTCCACCTCATAATACCCCAATCCTTGATTCTATTCTCGCTTCCATACTATCATTCAACAAGGAAGAGATGTGAGGGTAAGAGCATAAAGCAATAAAAAAAGTATAACATCATCAAACACAATATAATGTTAAAAGCATAAAATAATAAACATAAAATAACATCATCGAAGATAATCAAATGTTCTTAAAAAATTTAGTTCCTCCTCCATTTCAGATTGTAAAGAGTCTGGAATCCAATCACCATCATCATCAACATCTTCATCATCATTGTCATCATGGTCATATGATTCTCCTTCTTCCTACCACATAGGTGGACATATACATGTGAGTCCAACTCAAAACATATATGTAACAACAAACATGGGGATATGAACATGTCAAATGAAAGAGAGACTAGAAAAACACACACATTTGTAGGGACATAATCATTATGTAGGTGACTATCAACCACATCCATGTGGATCCACTCCACCCCTTCCAACTAAAACACAAAACAAAAACAACATAGAAAAACACATGGCATGTCAAGAGAATTCTAATCTTGATTGTTTTAAGAGGGAAGAAAGAAACATTATTTAACATCAAGAACAATCAAACATTAAGGGAAGCCATAGGTTCCCATACATCTCTTGAGAAATAGTCATTAGATGCTTTAGGGGTACCTTCTTCACCTTTGGTCTCCTCCACCCCCTCCTCCTACAGTATTAAAAAAATGTATAACATATAAAAATAGGGATGCATGGTTTGCAATTATTGAGCATGGAAAATGAAAGAAAGAGTACAACAAATATGTACATTTGTAGGGATAGAGTCATTATGCAGGTGACTATTAGCCACGTCCATGTGGCTCTGCTCCACCCCTCCCAACTAAAACACAAAATAAAAACAACATAGAAAAAATCATGATGTGTCAATTAAAAATATTTTAATTTTGATTTTTGTAAGAGAGAAGAAAGAAACATTATTTAACATGAGTAGCAATCAAACATTAAGGGAAGCCAAAGGTTCCCATACATTTTTTGAGAAATAGTCATTGGGGACTTCGGGGACACCCTCTTCACCTTCGGTCTACTCCACCCCCTCCTATAGTATTAAAAAAGGGAAACGTAACAAATCAAAAGAGGGATGCATGGTTCATAAATATTGAGCATTTTACATATGCATCAAGAACATTAAAGCAAGCATTGAAAATACATGAACCATCAATAAAATAACCTATGTTACCCCTTGTTTGCATCTTTATTCGGTCAAGATTCCATCTTGCACTGGGATTGCACCCCTAGTTGTTCATGGGTAGGGGATGGTTGTCTCATAACAGTGGGAATACCATCCCCAATTATTGATCCTCCATATAGCTTCCTCCTTCGATCTCTGAGGGGGTGAGGGGAATGTCTAAACTGAGCACTTATACATAATGAGGACTTTTGACTGACTTCTTTCTCCTAACATAATGCATGTCACAACATAGTAGCATCAAAAAATAATAATACAACTCAAATTCACGTTTAAGTATAGTAGCTGGAAATACATACCATTTGCTCAGTCTCAGTATAAAGTTCTTTGAGGCAATCATCTAATTCCCACTTATCCATTTTAAATCTATAGCAGTTAATATTGATAGTATTTGTTTCCAACAAACAACTTGTATTCAAATAAGTCAAGTATATGCTCTACAACAATAACCCTTACCAATGAAATGCTTATAGAGATCATCGTAAATATTGCCATGAAAGTACAATGGTGTGCTGACAGTTAGGGTAATCCAACTAGTTGGCAACATAATGTCGCAGTCATAGAATAATTAGGCCAATCGCTATTCATGAAATTGACACCCTATATTGAAAGTATATATTATGAGCCTACAACAAGGAAATGTACATATGAGAAGGCATTACATTTTCTATAGATAGTGTAACGTTCCAAAGCAGAGATTGTCTTTTGACATTATAGAAACTTAGCATACCAATTCATTTGATAACAATCTATATAATATGGCAACACCTCATGTGGCGATCAAGGACAAGCTAAACAAAACTTTTTATTTAGTTGATGAGATAGATAAAATGTAATGGATACATTACATTTTGAAAACTTTAAAAGAACCAAAACATGCCTATTGTAAATTTCAAATGTTATAAATAATATTTTTGAAGCCTTGGATATCAAGTCCATGGAGATTGTATGCAAAAAAATTAATTTTAGTTGCAGCTTCTATGAAAGATGTTGATGAAAATATTTAATAAGCTCACTGAACATTCTGAATGAAGAAGTGAACAATAGTAAGTATACATTGCATAGTACAATGGGAGTACTAAAAACACAAACATGGATTAACACACTCTTACTTTGTGGAAGTTTGCACAAACACATGAAATATGATAAGAATAACACTTTCAATGTACTTAAAAGCACACATATACGATGGCCCCATCACAAAGAATAGAGTACATTTCAGCACTGGCAAGCATAAATACACTGGAAATGGTGAATAAACACACAAGAATTAAAAATAGAGCTGAAGAAATTAAATATCAGAAAATATTATAGAGGCTCTTATACACCCTACAATGGGAGTACAACAAACATGGATTCATATACTATTACTTTGTGGAAGTCTGCACAAACACATGAGACATGATAAGAGTAACACTTTCAATGTACTTAAAAGCACACATACATGATGACCCCATCACAAAGAATAGAGTAGATCTAGGCACTTGCAAGCATAAATACACATGAAATGGTGAATAGAAAAAGATGAATTGAGAACAGAGGTGAAGATATTAAAGCTTGGAGAATACTAGAGAGGCTCCTATGCACCATGTTGCACCCTATTGAACAACTCTCTTCCTCTAAATTTATAGTGCATATGACCCTGCATATAAAATATTGTATTTATGTATAAAAATTACTTATTAACAAAGATAAAATCTTAGGGGAGCTTAACCTTATGTAGAGTGGTAGAAGATTCCATGCCCTCTTTTTTGTATTTCTCATCATAGAAGGGCAAGTGGACATTGACTCAAGCTCTATCTATAGATGATCTTAGTGCATATGACCCTAAATATAAGAGCTTGTCTTTATGTATAAAAATAACTTATTAACAAAGACAAAATCCTAGGTGAGCTTAACCTTATGTATAATGGGCCTCTGCCAAGGAGAAACAGGGCCCCAGAAATAGTAGGTATAGGTAAAATTGAAGACATATTTCCTTTTAAAGGATTTATTACAATCTTCCCTACTTTTATTTGTATTTTCATCTAAATAACTTATGCAAAGGAGGGTTATGATCACACTTTGAATGTGCTTATCTGAAGCATTTTCCTTTTTTCCCCATACCTATTCTTGCTTTCTATGTTTTGGATTGTGTCTGTGTTAATAAGTTATGGATTCCATTTTTTTCACATTTATAAAAAACTCTAGGATTTTTTTCCATGTTAAGCTTATTTGATAATCACTTGCCCTTCTATGATCACAAATATGAATAAATATGTCCTAAATAAGTAAGGGATTTGGTTTTATGTAGGGTCATATGCAATATTATCTTTTATGTAGGGTCATATGCACTGAGAGTTTTAATTCAGTAACACTAAGCTTTTTCTTCTTTTGTCCTTTAAAATGACCATCTAATAAAGGATATTATGTGTTTAAACAATGCAACTATATTTCCTTTGAAAGGGAGAATTGAGTATGTGTTTTTTATGGGAAGAACAACTTGTAAACTACGTCAAAAC
The DNA here is from genome assembly GCA_037957365.1 of Torreya grandis. Classification (NCBI taxonomy): domain Eukaryota; kingdom Viridiplantae; phylum Streptophyta; class Pinopsida; order Cupressales; family Taxaceae; genus Torreya; species Torreya grandis. Next base: position 1,519,026 of record JARHVA010003460.1, on the reverse strand, counting down.
TCAATATATAGTCTGGTTATAAACTGAGTTCATAAACACAGTTCAAAATCACACAAACCACTGTGCATTAAGACATAGTCTATAGAAAACCAAGGGTAACCTTGAACAGGGGCATACAGAACCCTCAAATGGAATGAAATGACTCTAAGAAAATGATAAAGCCTTCCACAATTTACCTCGATGTTTGACTAAACACTGACTTCTCCGCTCTTGTTCAAACTACCTTCGCTTGAACTATCTCCCTCCACCTTGGATCCAATAATGAGTGAATGGTGAAGGACACTTGTTTTGGCTCGGCATTACCCAATTAATAGTGATCCAAACAACAATTTAGGTGATAATTTGGGTGACGGTTCCACCCCAATTGGTGATAAAACTTCTGGGAGCCATAACTTTTGCACCGTAACTCCAATTGACTCGCCGTTTGAACTGTTGTAAAGCTAAAAATGAGAACATGGTAAAATGACATGGAGATTTGCTTAATTGATTTTAACCCCTAAAAACTCAATAGAAGTGCCCCAAATTTCAATTTTAGTAGTGCAGTCTAAAAATAGTAAGTTTCTAAAAATAGTAATTCCTCAAATTCTATATTGTTTTAAATCATGGAAGTCAAACCCATTCATCTCCCTCAAGATTTGTGACCTTTCACATCCTCCCCTAATTTCAATATGTGTATAAATGAAGATGTAACCCAAAATGGAAATTAGACATCTCTTCTTAGAGATAAGAATATAGCTGTATTGTGATCTTGAGTAATAAAACATCTCTTCTTAGAGAATTCATTGTTACTATGTTATTTTTGTGTTCTTGAAATATTTGTCAACCAAAACTTTTGAGTTTTTTATCAGTGATATTAGATCAGTTTGTCTTGAGAGTGTATGATCCTGAGGATGAGGTCAGGCTACAAGAAGCTTGGGTGGAAAACAATAGAGCTTCCAAACTATCCACATATTCACTCCAAATGACTTCAAATAGCAGATGACACCAAGACATCTAATACTTCAAGGAAATGGTGAATGAAGCCCTCCAATGGAAACAAACATAGATGCTGCAACAATTTGCCCAAATTACCTAACAACTCCCGATGGGAAATTCTGGCTCCTCATCTGCGCTTCTTGGCTCCTCATCCATGGACCGTCCTTTCAGTGCCCCAACACCCTCCAAAGTTTAGGTAAATTTTGATATTCCTAAATTTTAAGGCAAAATCAATGCTGATGTAGTAAAAAATTGGTTGGATCAATTATCCTCCTACTTCTTTGTAAATAAATTCACCGATGGAGAAAAGATCACTTTTGCTCTTTTGAAAGCATCATTACCCATATGATGATGATCTATACATACAGTGGCAACAACTTCACCAAGGTAAGGACCAATCTATTCAAGATTACATAGACATTTTTCATTCTTTGTCTGCAAGATTAGGCATCCAAGAAAGTGAGAAACATAAGACTCTCAGATATCATGGTGGACTATAATGGTACATATGGGGGGAAATGGAACTCTTCAATTTGGAAACCCTCGGTGAGGCATATAAGTTTGTAATGAAGATTAAGCAGAAGTATGGCAGAATGGCAGAAATAATATGAAGAGTCAACCCTCAAAATGGAAAAGTGACAAGGAAGGTCAAACATGAGGCCAAAATTGGAAGCAAAATGAGTTTCAAGATAAGAAACCCCAAAAGGGGAAGGTTGGAAAATGGTGTTATTACCATAAAAATTGAACTCACTCCAAAGAAGAATGTCGAGCCATCAAGTCATTGCTTTCTGAGTCACAATACTCAACATCTACTACTCTATCTCATACACAACATACAGTCAAAGAGGACCAAGAAGAGATAGTCAATACAAAGCCTCCATGTTCCATCTTTCTTTGGTGCTAGTACAATTGGGTTGCCACAGGGTGAAGAGCTTGCCCTGATGTGACCCTTTTGGATTAATTCTTGAATATATCTTTTTATCTCATCATTCTCCAAAATTGATCTATGATACACAGGACTGTTAGACAAAGGTGACCCTGGGATCAAATCGATAGAATGTTTTACTTGGAAATGCAATGGAACTCCTGTGGGTGACTTGAATAAGTCATCATATTCTCCTATGATTTGTCCCATCTACTTTTGTTGTTGTGTTGATTGTGTAGTCAGGACTGCAACATCAGCCTTCTTGGATTTCTATGGTTTGACCACCATGAGAATGAATTGCTTTGTATTTTATACCAATCTCTTACATTGCTTGGCACTGATTAGGGAGACAAATGTGGGAGGTGGTACCTATGGTACCCTATAGCACCATGTTCCAAGAGTGAGGGTGATTCTTTAGGTTCATGATTCATAGATGCCATGTTGATCATACATGAATGACTGACCAAGGAGTACATCACAAACATCTAGATTGACCACATCACACAAGACTTAATCTTGGAAAGGTTTTATTGCATATGAAAGAAGACACTGATGGGTGACACAGAGGTCTCTCCCTGGGCTCAACCATCCAATACTATATGGATTTGGGTGAGGCTTCATGGATAGATTTAGACTTTTTAAAACTTTAGCAGAGATTAAATGCTTTTGAGTTGAACCTACCAACCTACTTTGGTCTGCATCTAATATTCAATGTGGAGCTTCTCAAACCATATCATCCACCTCTGTTGGACACTTCAGTCATATCAAAACAACTAGACATTGATGAGCTTGATCCACAGAGTTTTGCTCCAGTGGAGGAAGATCAGATTGTGGACACTTGGATGAAGACAACAAGAGGACGCTCTATTCCGCTTTATCGGGTGGTCAAAAGGGGCCAGCTTAGCCACCAAGGTGAGTGGCTCATAGCGAATCAAATCAAGACACAACTACCACACCTGATGAGGAACATTGATGCAATGGGGACTATTACTTCTCAAAAAGGGAGGAATGATCTGGGCAATAATTTAGGTGACAATTCGGGTGACGGTTCCACCCTAATTGATGACGAAACTTTTGGGAGCCATCACTTTTGCACCGTAGCTCCAATTGACTTGTCGTTTGAACCGTTGAAAAGATAAGAACAAGGAGAAAATGGTGAGATGGCATGGATCTCTACTTGATGAATTTTGACCCCCAAAAACCCAATGAAAGTGCCCCAAATTTCAATTTTAGTAATGCAGTCTAAAAATAGTAAGTTTCTAGAAATAGTAATTCCTTGAATTTTGTATTGTTTTAAATCGTGGAAGTTAAACCAATTCATCTCCCTCGATATTGGTGACCTTCCACATCCTCCCCCTACTTTCAATATGTGTATAAATGAAGATGTAACCCAAAATGGAAATCAGGTATCTCTTCCCAGAGATAAGCATATAGTTGTATTGCGATCTTGAGTAATAAAACATCTCTTCTCAGAGAATTCATTGTTACTGTGTTATTTTTGTGTTCTTGAATATTTGTCAACCAAAACATCTGAGTTTTGGATGAAATGGTAAGCTATCAAACCATGATTAAGGCAAAGCTAAAAAATCCATGATTATCTGCATGTTAGGGCATGATTATCCAGCATGCCATGCCTAGTTAGGTCTACCTCATTGGGTCTATGCCATGTGACAATTGGTGGTGGAACTGGCAGTCAAGTTAGCAATGATCGTAAAGGCCACGATTATAATAAATCAGTGTTATCAACAAAGTGGTGGCATCAATGATAGAGCTTAACTATGGATTAAATTGTAGTTTATTTTAACTATGGACCAACCCCTAATGACCACCGATGACTAACCCCCAATGAATGACGACGACCAACCCGCACTATAAGTTGGCATGTGTTGGTTAAGCTTTGTCGGAATGACACTGAAAAATGACCAATATGTTTTTTGATTGGCAAGCTTTAAATGTGATGGCCAGTCCTACTTGTTGAGTTTTTTTTTAATTTTTAAATTTAAATGATGACTCCCCATTTCAACATTGATAATTCATAAGCTCAAAAGCCAAACAAATATATTTTAGAAATAACCAAATTAAGTAAGCATATATTTAATTCATTGATTTTTTTTGATTAAATATATTTTAATATTTTATGTAATTTATTGATTCTTACTAATATTTTTAATTTTGAAAAAATAATAAAAAAGAAAATATAAAAATAATATATATAATTTTAATTTTTTAATAATTTTTAATTTTTAACGGTTTATTAGAATTTTACTTTTAGATATTTATATAATTATTAAATTCAAGTTTATTTATTTTATTTATTTTTAATTTTTTGATTGATCAAAACTTTTTTCATGGAATGAAGGATTCCATTAAGTTAAATTTCATTGATTATGTTTTAATTTGACAAATGGAATTATAAATTTCAAATTTATTTGTTGCAGTGCTTTTTAATTTTTTAATTTACTAAATTTTTAAATATTTAATTTTTTATTTTATATTTTATTCAATATAAGAAGATTCCAATTATGTACATAAGAAATAAATTTAAATTGTGTTTTAACTTTACAAATGAACCATCAAATTCAAATTTATTTGTTTTAATTCTTTTTAATTTCCAGCCAAATATGCCCTAACTTTACAAATGGAACTTTCATGGCGCAGAGAAATATGTAGAGCCCATTGCTATTAGCCAACCATGGGATGGGCATTAACACGTTGAGAGAGTGTATGGAGTAAAGATATGGATGGTGGTTGTGCCGTATGGAAGTGGTACAATTGTTTTTGCCCACGGAAATAATTTGTAAGGATATGTGTGTTTTGTTCCAATTGATTTTGTTAATAATTTTAAAAGATATTTAAAAATAATAAAATTTAAGTTTATTAAAAATAGTTTTTCATGAATTTTATTGGTGCTGCGGCGTTGACCTATTTTACACATTAATCACAATATATCATATGTTGACAAATTGTAAAATATTTTGGAAAAAAACATTATACCTTTATTAAGTCAGGCAAGAAATCAATAACAAGGACGGGTGCATTCTATATATTATGTTGTTAATAGCATTGAATAATTAAAACATTCCCATATGTAGGAAATATATGCCAAGTTTGCTACATAAACTATTAAAAGTTTTGAATTTTTTTATTTTTTTTTTATTTTTTATTTTTTTGAATAAGTAATATATTATTCAAATTTAATCATTGTTTATTAAATCAATTTTTTTGACATTTTTAAAAAATGCTTGTTTTTCAAAAAAAGTTTAATTTATTATTGAAATTTATATTTTAAAATTATTGGAAGTCACTGCAATCTTATAAGACAAAGAACTTTCTTATTCATTTAGAAATTTGGGATACATATGTGCATATAACTAGAGGAGCGTCTATAGACCAAGTCACAATGTCAATTCGAGTCCTCACAAAATGCATAATGTGGTGATTTTTACAGATGACAAAAGATGTGAGGTAGGCCACAAAAGGCATAAGTTATATTGCACAGAGGATGATAAGGCTTGGAGAAGATTTAAACTAGCATGAGTTCCTTGCAATGGTACTCATAAAAAATATTAAGAAACTCCTTATAGGGACAACTCAATCCTTCCGGTACCAATTTTTTGTACTACTTTACTTCACGTAGTGGATATCCCCAGAAGGACAAATTGCATCGAATGTTGACTATTGGCCAACCAATACCTTCTCCAAATTCATTTGGCCTCAAGATGGACAACACCTCATGTAGGTGGATAGGTTCACACAATGGTAGGCACAAATTCAAATCATGATCACAATGTACCAACGTGTACTCGAGGAATCCCTCAAGTATATCAAACCAATTGCCATCGTTATGAAAATGTACAATGGAGTACAATTGTGAATTCATGAGTTGCAAAAAAATCCTAGTTATTCCTCTTCTTTTTTTCATCGACATCGAAATGGAAAAGGTGGAAGTGGCTAGGCAAAAGAACTTGGTTTCAAAGAGTGTTTAATCGCTAAAATCCATGCCACCAGGAAAAGAGCAACCACTGCCTCAATCACAAGCAAAGATGCAAGCGTAGCCATAGTGAGAGACATACACACAAATGCAGGTTGACCCACAGGATCAAACATTGGCCTCATCATTTCAAGCACTCCTATATAATCACAAGGCACTAGTTCCTCAACCTTCACCACCTACTAAACAAAGTCACAAAATAGCTCTATGGCTCAGTGACAAATTGATGCCCAAAATTATAGTAAAATATGATCTGTAGTCATTTGGAGTTACACCCAAAGAGGTGTATAGGGTGTTGATTGAGAATATCAAGGATGATATCTATGATGAAGAGGAAGAGGATATGTTATTCTTTTGGAAGGTGATTCACATTGTGAAATGACATCCCATTCGTCTTGCCGGTATAGATTCATATGCCTCCAAAGTCCATTATAGTGGACACAGTCAAGCAAGAAGAGGAAGCAAAACACATAGTACAATATTTATTTTAAGAAGGGGCATCGGGGTCTAGAACATCGACATAAGAAGTCATAGTCACATAAATACCAAGTGCATGAGAAAAAATAGAAGCAATGACCCTAGGAAAATAACAAATCATAAGAGAATCTCTTTAGGGATAAGGAGGTGTAGAATAAGATAACCCTTTCAAGAATTATTTGTGGAAACCTTGCACTCTAGGAGTTGCTCTGAAAAATCCAACCATTTTAGAGTGCATGGAAACATTCATAAGTCTAGAGGATACAATAGAGGAAATCAAAATTATAGTGGTGTGAGATAAAACCCACACTGTGATACACCAAAATGAAAATTTGATGCCTCCCTCTGCATGCCCAAAGACTACCATGCCCAAGTACCAAGTGGTACCATATTTTCCACACCAATTTCACCCCCACTCTCACTGTACTTTCCAACACATGCGTAAGTATTTTTTCATAGTTATGAACTATCATGTCCTTAACAATAGTGTGCAACAAGAATAAGCACCAATAGATAAGCTTCTAGGCATGAACATCCATATCAACTAGAGGCATAGGCTCAAGTAAAGGAGTAGTCGACACAAGGGACTTTAGGCCAAGAGGTTATTCTTGATGCTTCTTAATTTTCATTTGCAAATAATATTGAAGGTTTTGATGCTTTATAAATGCCCATCATATAGAATATGGATGATATTGAGCAACAAAACACTCGATTGCATGAAGAGAATGCTGAACGGATTTCATATTATAAAGTTATAGTACATTGTAAGAGGAACTTCCAAAGTATTATTAATAGTTTGATCCTTTTTAAGTTGTGCATGTTGTTTGACATGGTCTGATCTTATGTCTATGCTAACAGTGGAACGACAACATGTTATATGATTTAAGGAAGTTTTCACCTGAGCTTTGAAGCGTTATGATTCTTTTTTGTCTTATTAGTGCCTTTGATTTTGTGTTCTAGGCAAATTTAAGTAGATTCTTTTGTGAGCTTGAATATGTATTTTTACAGGACTGCTTATTGAACAAATCTCTTTCTATTCATCATGTTTTGGTTTTTGTCTCTAAATATTCAACTATTTTATACTATGTAGGTAGACATAAAGGAAGAATATTTGGGGCACTTGACTGAATAAAATGTTTATTCATTTTAGATTACATAGATTCATTTGCCAACCCAAACTATTTAAGATAGCTAACTAAGTGTGTAAAATTCTATAAATAAGAGGACAATTTATTCTTTAAAGCATTATACTTAGTAGACTGTAACAAGCCTCTTAGAGAAATTAACCAAAAACTACAAACTATAAGGGAGACTTCAAAATAGTTGCATTCATTCTACTGCATATTCTAGCTCTGAGAATACAAGTCGCAAACAAAATCGCCTATCCATGGGAAACAAAGGTTAGGTTGCTTTTGTTATCAAATTAGAAAGATTATGTACATGATTTTTAATGCTTCTTTCTATTCAACATACCATCATCTCTTATTTCGAATGCTTCTATGCCCTTTTCTTTTTTTTAGGTCACATATTTCATGTTTACGAATATTAACATCGTTTTCATTTACCATGCCCACCATCTCTAATAATATACAAGCACAATCTTCTAAATATTTGCATTTTACAATTTCGGCCTCATTGATTTGTTTTTTAATAATATTTAATTCTCACTACCTAATCTTTCTTGGCAAATTATTTTTTATTATTGCTACTTGTGTTTATTGAGCAAGATCTAGACATATTATGAGATTCTATTCTCTAACAACACTCAAATGAATGTAGTTTTCAGTTAAACGACACTATATATATTCAAACGTACCAAGACTTAGTGTTAAATGATTTTGGCTAGAACATGGCATAGATTTGATATGTCTTAGATACCTTTACTTTACTATATGTATTAATAATATACTTGTTTAATTTCAATTCTCACTCATATAAAAAATTAGTTGCTTCTTAATTGTAGCTAACATAATTGACTTATAAATTCTAATTATGATATGTTTTAGATACTTTTACTTTACTATATGTATTAATAATATATTTGTTTAATTTGAAATCTTGATAGTTATTTCTTGATTGTAGTCAAGACAATTAACTTATAAATTTCAAATATAATACTTTATATTAACACTCAATAACATATATTTATTACACATACTTATTCCAAAAATTAATTTACAACTTATATAAAAATTAAAAATTATAATTAAAAATTATAATTAAAAATTATAATTAAAAAATAAATTTTAAAGACACATATACTCTAAATATAAATAACTATAATCTCTTTCATAACATACACCAACTCTTTAAAACTCGTTGTCTGGTAGGGACTTGGTTATATGTAATTCAATTATATATGTAATACACTTTGTCGAGTGAGTTAGCATTATGGCATTCCACAGCAAAGAAAAGAAAATAATTCCCCCCAAATAATAACAAAAAACAATATCTTGATTTGGCGAGAGATGCCATCACATACCGATCATTTACTTTTATCAGGCGATTTCAAGCAATTTATCATGCGAATTAAAACATATCCTGCCCCTGCCTCTGCCGCTAAAATGAAAGTTTCTTTCAATGGTAATGTGCTCCAAATATGAGAGTTTATTTCATATTATAAACATAAATAACCGCATGGTCTTTATGTTTATGTCAGCGAATCAGTTGTTTCATCATCCCCTGAACAAATATATCATAGTTGTTGTAAGAGGATCCTCCTTCCTTCACCGCATCTCTACTGGCTTTCATTAATTTGACCACTTGATTTCTGATTTCCATCCCTTCTTCTCCATCCAGTAATCTCTGCACGGCTTTGGTGAACTCCCCTCTCTCTATTATTCCATCCTTATTGGAATTCAAAGGCAGTCCAGCTTTCCAGACGTCTACAATATATGTTCGGTTAAGAAACTGATCTGCGAAATAAGGCGAGCACAGCATGGGGACGCCCATGGTGATGCTCTCCTGTACAGAGTTCCATCCACAGTGCGTCACAAAACAAGCTATGGAAGGATGAGACAACACCCTTAACTGTGGAGCCCATGAAACTATGCAGCCCCTATCTCTGATCCGTTCCAAGAATCCCGGAGGCAAAACGGCCTTGCTTCCATCCATGAGATCGGAGCGCACAACCCACAGAAATGGCCTCTGGGTGGCCTCCAGCCCCACAGCGAACTCCTCCACTTGCCTTTCACTCCACACAGCAAGGCTTCCAAACGATACATAGATCACCGATTTGGCAGACTGTTTGTCTAACCACTCTAAGCAATCCATCTCATCTGCCCACAAGCTTGGGAGGACCGTCGTCGTCTTACTCGCATCGCCCTCCAGAAACTCAACAGAAATCAGAGGACCAATTGGATACACTCCTACTTCTTTGGACAACTCTTCCACTACTGCAACTTCTAGCTCGTAAAAGGAGTTGGACAGCACCCACTTGATCTGCTTGATTTCTTCTCCCATGCGGATCCCATTCCGAAACATGTACTCACCGCTGTACATCCATGGAAGATCACCAGAATGTAGGGGCGGCATGGAGGGAAGATACCTTATTTTCTTGTCTTCCTTGGGAGCACCTTCAATAACACAACTCGTCTTAGATAAACCCTCACCGACCAAAATGAACTATAAAATTATAAAGAGGATGGTTTTCTCTTACCATCTGGAGAAAGGAGGCCAATAGAGACAAGCCTGGGACTGAAATAGCGAATAGCACAGTTGGAAACAAGCGATGTATGGAAAGCAGCGAGAGAAATCTGATAGTGATTGGCCACCGCCTGTAAACCGAAACAAGTCCACACATCCGCTATTATGGCGGTGACCTTATTATGCTCATCTTCCCTGTTGTTTATGTCGTGAATAAGTTTGTGAATGACAGAAGGTGCCATGCTATTTTCGAGTGCCTCCATCAATTTTGGAATGCTGTTCCGCTTGTCGTCAGGCGGCAATCCATCAGGAATGGATATCATTCGGATCCTATCGCTGATATTATGAACGGAGTTCTTAGCATTGGCTTGGATTATACGGTGGTGATTGAAGTCGGTGTTGAGGAAGGTGATTAGGAATCCATCTGAGATGAGCTTCCAAGCGAGCTGCATCATGGGATTAATGTGGCCCTGCGCAGGAAACGGGATAAGAAGAGGGTGAGGCATCTTATCAAGCCACTAAATTCCTATGATTTAACAGGGAAAGTCGAGGGTCAGCCAAAGAGCTCGAATGCTCATGCCAATACTCAAACGACACGGCACGGGTACCGGTATATATAGCTGGGAGAAGATGAAGTCGTGTTATGTCTTAATTTTTGGTAAACCGACATGAAAATCCTGAGAACCTAATGATCAAGGATTACATGTTCAAATCCCGCAATGGCACAGATTTATTTATGCTTTTATGTGGTTCGATGATAGTTAGTTTCTCATTAACTCACTGCCATGGTTTTTATGCCGATAGCCGTTCTACAATAACAGGGCGGTGTACTGTAATTAAGTTGTACTACTTTAACATCGTTATGATGAAGGAACAAACTTTATTTTTTTAAAAGTCTTTTATCTTTATAATAAATATTAGATTACATATGTTTTAATCATATTTTGGGTTATTGAAATATTTTGGTGATATTTATAAATTACAATGATATATGTGATTATCATTAAACTTTTTATCACCTTTATTAACATTATTAGATTATTATTGCATACGAAAAAAGTGAAACGAGGTCATGGATTATAAGTGAAATACAATTACCAATTTACATTTTTTCTTTTTATAACTCTACTAAAAAAAAAAATTAAGTAGTCCCTTTCAACATAATTTATACCTTTAAGATAACTATAAGTACACCACATAATGAAACTTTAGTTGATTAAATGGGTACTCTAGAAATTAGTAAGCATATTATTATACTAAAAACATAATATACTTATAATATAATACATTATTATTATTATTATTATATTAAGTAAATTATAATTATATTTATATTATAAATTATAATTATATTTATATTATTATTATATAAATATTATAATAATTATACTGTTAAGCACGGGATATACTGATTCACAATTTATCATATATCTTTTACTTAATCAAATTTCTTTATTTTAACCACTTAGTCACACATTCAAGATATACAATAAAACTGAAAGCAATAACATGTACCACATAAGAGAGAGAGAGAGACCCCAGCTTTTACATAGAAACTCAAAGTGGAAAAAACTATGGAGAACAATCTAAAGTATATAAATGAGCACCAACTCAAGTTTACAATGTTTGAAAGCACCAACTTGCAAGAGCACTAACCCCTTCGCTGAGCACCAACACAACAATGATTTGTGATCACCCACCCACAAGAGCACCAACCCCTTTTGTGTATAAAACACCACTATCTCTCAATGTTGCTTTCTCAACAAATGATAACACACTACTATATCTCTTTTCTTTTCTCTGCTCTTCTCAGTTAGATAAAATCATTCGCTTCCATACATAAAAATGGCTTCCCAAGCCTCCTTTTATAGCTAGATAAGAGACCCATAGGTTATACATTTCTATAAATTTTGAGAGATCCATAAATTATTGTACTACATTATGTATTGCAAGTTTTGAAATTAATAGCATTTTTTTCTTTTTTTTTCTTTATAGCATGGATCCAATTAAGAATCACTATGATCTGATTGATATATCAAACACAACATACATTAACTTAGTTGTTAGCCCCCTCAATGAGGTAGATGTTTTTGGGCCATTCAAAATAGCTATAATAGATAACATTATGGTGTATGAGACATCTCTTATTAAAGCCCATAATCAACTTACCCCCCTTATAAACTTTTATAGTGGCTCTCAAACACCAAAACAATGTTTAAAACATTTAACCTACAAAGAGTGTGGCCTAACTATTGGAGGTACAATCACTTAAGGTGGGGGGAGGGTGAATCAGTGAGCCCAGATAATCCAACTTCAATTTCAAACCTTTCAGAATTCTTAATTGATTACCACAAGCATTCATGAAGTAAACACATCATTCATAGCAATGAACAAGAGAGACAATGCAAGATCAAGCATATAACACATGACATATGTGGGAAACCCTCTTAGGGAGAAAAACTTACTAGAACTTGCAATTGGACTATTGTCCTATAATAACAAGAACTAGTTTAAACCAATTAAAATTGATCAAGGAACTACCATCCCTTATTTTAGTGAGACTGCAATCCCACAAGGAGCTACTACACCTATCTAGCTGAGCTACCACAACAACTAGACCTTTAGGAAGTTTCCCCTTGCAAGGAGGCTGTGACACCCTATATGATCCAAGCAAAAATTTAGGCGATAATTTGGGTCACAGTTCCACCCCAATTGATGATGGAACTTTTGGGAGCCATAAATTTTGCATCGTAGCTCCAATTGACTCACCATTTGAACCGTTGAAAAGCTAAGAATGAGGAGAACGTGTTGAGATGGCTTGGAGATTTTATTGATGAATTTTGACCCTTAAAAACCTAATGAAAGTGCCTCAAATTTCAATTTTGGTAGTGTAGTCTAAAAATAGTAAGTTTACCATAGTTCCAATTGACTCACCGTTTGAACTGTTGAAAAGCTAAGAATGAGGAGAAAGTGGTGAGATGGCATGGAGCTTTTTGCTTGATGAAGTTTGACCCCTAAAAATCCAATGGAAGTGCCCCAAATTTTAATTTTAGTAGTGCAGTCTAAAAATAGTAATTCCTTAAATTCTATATTGTTTTAAATCATGGAAGTCAAACCAATTCATCTCCCTCGAGATTGGTGACCTTCCACATCCTCCCCCTACTTTCAAAATGTGTATAAATGAAGATGTAACCCAAAATAGAAATCATACATCTCTTCCTAGAGATAAGCATATAGTTGTATTGCGATCTTGAGTAATAAAACACCTCTTCTCAGAGAATTCATTATTATTATGTTATTTTTGTGTTCTTGAAATATTTGTTAACCAAAACTTTTGAGTTTTGGATTAGTGGTATCAGAGCAATTTGTCTTGAGAGTGTATGATCTCTAGGATGAGGTCAGGCTACAAGAAGCTTGGGTGGAAAATAACAGAGCTTCCAAACTATCCACTTATTCGCTCTAAATGACTTCAAATGGTGGATGACATCGAGACATCTGATCCTTTCAAGAAAATGGTGAATGAAGCCCTCCAATGGAAATAAGTGCATATACTACAATAATTTTCCCAAATTCTCCAACAACTCTCGATGGGAAATTCTAGATCCTCATCTACACTTCTTGGCTCCTCATCCATGGACCGTCCTTTTAGTGCCTCAATACCCTTCAAGGTTTAGGTAAATTTTGATATTCCTACATTTGAAGGTAAATCAATGCTAATGTAGTAGAAAATTAGTTGGATCAATTGTCTTCCTACTTCTCTGTAAATAAGTTCACCGATGGAGAAAAGATCACTTTTGCTCTTTTGAAAGCATCATTACATGTGAAAAATTGGTGGGAAGTGTAAAAAAAAGGTTCAGTACTGATGACATTGGCCTTGAGGTGGAACCTACTTGGGATGATTTCACGGAAGTGGTAAAGGAAGAATACTATCCCATTGGAGTATATGATGATCTATACATATAGTGGTAACAACTTCACCAAGGTAAGGACCAATTTGTTCAAGATTACACAAATATTTTTCATTCTTTGTCTGCAAGATTGGGCATCCAAGAAAGTGAGAAACATAAGACTCTTAAATATCACAGTGGACTACAATGGTACATATGGGGGGAAATGGAACTCTTCAATTTGGAAACCCTTGGCGAGGCATACAAGTTTGTAGTGAAGATTGAGCAGAAGCAAGGTAGAAAAAATATAAAGAGTTAACCCTCAAAATGGAAAAATGACAAGGAAGGTCAAACATGAGGCCAAAATTGGAAGCAAAAGGAGTTTCAAGATAAGAAACCCTAGAAGGGGAAGGCTAGAAAATTGTGTGATTACCATAAAACTATAAATCACTCCAAAGAAGAATGTCGAGCCATGAAGTCACTACTTTTTGAGTCACAATACTTGACATCTACTACTCTATCTCATACACAACCTATAGTCAAGAGGATGAAGAGAAGATTATAGATGCTAAGCCTGACACCATCGTCGATTCATCACAGACCTGTGAGGAAAGGCCAGATGATAAGGAAAGATGATTCCACTCCAAATTATGGGTAAAAGGTGAGCCTCTACATTTTATTCTTGATAGTGGGAGTCAAAAGAATTTAATCTCTATTAAAGTTATGAAAAGTCTAAATCTATCCATGAAGCCTCACCCAAAGCCATATAGTATTGGATGGTGGAGCCCAAGGAGAGACCTTCATGTCACCCATCAGTGTCTTCTTTCATATGCAATAAAACCTTTCCAAGATGAAGTCTTGTGTGATGTGGTCAATCTAGATGTTTGTGATGTACTCCTTGGTCATCCATTCATGTATAATAGACATGGCATTTATGAATCATGAACCTAAAGAATCACCCTCACTCTTGGAACACAATGTTACAGGGTACTAGAGGTACCACCTCCCACATCTGTCTCCTTGATCAATGCCAAGCAATGTAAGAGATTGGTAGAAAAAACAAAGCAATTCATTCTCATGGTGGTCAAACCACAGAGATCCAAGAAGGTTGATGTTACAGTCCTGACTACATAATCAACACAACAACAAAAGTAGATGGGAAAAATCATAAGAGAATATGATGACTTATTCAAGTCACCCACAGGAGTTCCACTGCATTTTCAGGTAAAACATTCTATCGATTTGATTATAGGGTCACCTTTGCCTAATAGTCTTGTGTATCATAGATCAGTTTTGGAGAATGATGAGATAAAAAGATAGATTCAAGAATTGATCCAAAAGGGTCACATCAAGCCAAGCTCTTTACCCTATTGTAGCCCAATTGTCCTAGCACCAAAGAAAGATGGAACATGGAGGCTTTGCATTGACTATCGATCCCTGAATAAAATCATTGTGAAGAATCACTACCCTCTCCCCAAGATTGATGACCTACTAGACCAACTTCGTGGTGCAAAGTTATTCAACAAAATTGATCTCAAATTTGGCTATCATGAAATTCCCATCAATCCCACTGATGTCTGGAATACTATATTCAAATCTAAGGAGGGGCTCTTTGAATGGTTGGTTATGCCTTTTGGCTTAACTAATGCACCTGAAACCTTTATGAGGATGATGGATGACATACTGTGACCCTTCACCGACTCATTCATGGTTATCTACCTAGATGCCATACTCATCTATAGTAGAACATGGGAGGAACATCTGCAACATGTTTGTAAGGTTCTTCAAACTCTTTGGGAGCACAAGTTGTATGCAAATCTTGACAAATGCACTTTCAGGATGACAATAATTTAATACCTTGGGTAGGTTGTGAATGAAGAAGGGGTCCATGTTGATCCAAAAAAGATTCAAGTTATTCAAGAATGGTTTACACCAAGGACCCTCACATAACTTCACAGTTTCTTAGGTTTTGCAAATTTCTATCATAGATTTGTTCTTAGATTTTCACATGTTGCCTGGTCACTAACCCAAGTGACTAAGGAGGAACTAAAGATACATTTTAGTGGGGTGAAATAAAACAAAGGGCATTTGAGAATCTAAAGAAAAAACTTTGCTCAGCCCCTATTCTTGCCTTGCCATATTTGCATCAACCTTTTGAGTTGATGACAGATGCATCTGAATATGCTATGGGAGATGTCATCATGCAACATGGCCATCCTATTGCATATCATAGTGAAAATTTAAATGATATAGTCAAGAAATATTTGACATATGATAAGGATCTCTATGCCATTGTGCAAGCTTGCAAACAATGGAAACACTACATCTTGGGGAAAGAGACGGTCATCCACACTGACCACAGACCATTGGAATTCATCCAAACATAGAGCAAACTGTGAAATGAGAGGCACCAAAAGTGGGCCACATATCTTCAACAATTCCATCTGATAATCAAACATAAAAAGGGGAGCTCAGATACAACTACAGATTGTCTGAGCCACCCACCAATTACTGCACTCACAACAGTTCTTGACCTGTGCAGATATGAGACTACCACTTGGGGTGCTCTATATGAAGTAGATCCTACCTTTGCTGATACATATCAGGTGCTTAAAAAAGGTAAACATGTATATGATTTCTATTTTCAAGATATTGTCCTCTATCATATGGGGCACATATGAGTTCCAATTGCAGAGCAATAAAAGAAGATATGGGAAGCACATTTTAGTAGGATAGCTAGACACTTTGGTGTAGAAAAGACATTAGCAGTTCTTCAAAAACACTTCTACTAGCCCCATATGTGAAAGGATGTGGAAAGGTATCTCAAATCTTACACCCCATGTGTGATAGCCAAGCCAACATATAAGAAGCAAGGATTGCACACGCTATTGCTATAATGAACCAGACCTTGGGAATTTATCTCAATGGATTTTATCTCAGGTTTTCCCACTTCAAAACATGGCAAGGACTGTAATTTTGTTGTAGTTGATCATTTTTCAAAAATGGCTATCATGATTACTTGTAAGAAAAATATATTTGCTGAAGAAACTACTCAATTATATTTTAGTCATGTATGGCTCCATTTTGGTCTCCCCAAGTCCATTATCTCATATCAAGATAGTAGGTTCCTGAGTATCTTCTGGTCCACTCTATGGAAGATGATAGATACCAAGTTGATGAAGTCCACAACCTTCCATCCACAAAATTATGGTTAGACAGAGGTGGTGAACCACTTGATTGGTCACATGATTCAGATGTATCACTCCAAACATACATGCACATGGGATGAGGGGCTTCTTTTCATACAACATGGATACAATCAGGCCCTACATAGCTTGACCAAGCATAGTCCATTCCAAGTATGCTTTGGGTTTCAACCCATGGCACCAATTGATATAGCTGTTCCATTCTCCACCATGGAATACACACTTCATGGAAGATCTGAGGTAGCAAAAGCAACAAAGTTCAATGAACAAATTCAACACATCCAACATCAAATTCATGACATCTTGGAGAAGATGAATCAAAAGTATAAACAACGCCATGACAAACATAGAATTGCACACTATTTTGCTATGGGTGACAAGGTTTGGTTGTGGCTTCAAAAGGAATGACTTGCAGGCCCACATAGAAAAATTTGTCATCTACGATATGGTCCCTACACCATCACCAAAAAAGTTGGATAAAATGCTTTTGAGTTGAACCTACCAACCTACCTTGGTTTGCATCTAATATTCAATGTGGAGCTCCTTAAACCATATCATCCACCTCTATTGGACACTTTAGTCCTAGCAGAACACCTGGACATTGATGAGCTTGATCCATAGATTTTTTCTTTAGTGGAGGAGGATTAGATTGTGGACACCTGGATGAAGACAATAAGAGGATGCTCTATTCCACTTTATCGGGTGGTCAAAAGGGGCAAGCTTAGCCACCAAGGTGAGAGGCTCACATAGAATAAAATCAAGACACAACTAACACACCTGATGAGGAAAATTGATGCAATGGGGACCATTAATTCTCAAGGAGGGAGGAATGATCTGGGCAACAATTCAGGTGACAGTTCTACCCCAATTGATGATGGAACTTTTGGGAGCCATAACTTTTGCACCGTAGCTCCAATTGACTCACTGTTTGAACCATTAGAAAGATAAGAATGAGGAAAACATGGTGAGATGTCATGGAGCTCTAATTGATGGATTTTGACCCCATAAAACCCAATATAAGTGCCCCAAATTTTAATTTTAGTAGTGTAATCTAAAAATAGTAATTCCTTGAATTTTGTATTGTTTTAAATCATGGAAGTCAAACCAATTCATCTCCCTTGAGATTTGTGACCTTCCACATCCTCCACCTAATTTAAATATGTGTATAAATGAAGATGTCACCCAAAATGGAAATTAGACATCTCTTCCCAGAGATAAACATATAGTTATATTGCAATCTTGAGTAATAAAACATCTCTTCTTAGAGAATTCATTGTTACTATGTTATTTTTGTGTTATTAAAATATTTGTTAACCAAAACATCTAATTTTTGGATCACCCTAGATGTTGAAAAACCATAACAACACTTATGAAAAACTCCACCTTTGAACTAATGTCCTCAACACCTGATGATGGACCTCTGATTTACACTCTTCACCTTCACTCTTTTACTCAACTCTCTCTATTGGTCAAAGCACATTACATACTCAAACCAACACACATAGATCAATTAGGAGATATTCATATCCCAAATAACCCCACTCTTTAACCCTCACTCATCCTGACTTTAACACACCTATAACCTAAAATAACTCTATCATAATAATAGAAACATGACCAAATGGTCATATGCATAGTCCTCTCTTTGATCCTTAATCCATCTGCCAATCTCACATAGCCTTCACCTTACCTTCGCTCATAATACACACTCTTTCAAATATCCTCTAGGGCTTACTTGCTCATTCTACCTCTTATAGGCTCATTAGGTCTAATGACCTGTATATCCACCTACACCAACTTAATAAAATAGGCATGACTGATCCTCGTCACTCTCTAATGGTACTCAATGACTTTTACCTTTTTTTAAAAAGTTCTCACCTTCACTTAACACCACACATGTACTTCTTAATACAAATCTATAAACCATCACATTTGGTTTCACTATTTATAGATCCTTCATGATTAAAATCTTGGTCAGCCATTAGCATTTATGGAACACCCTTAAGCAACTACACCTTTCAATTAGGCCCTTGTAGCCCTTATAGGTCTTATGGAGACTCATTCACTCCTTTGGCACTCCAACAAGTAAGAAAAAATACATAACCACTTCCAAATGTATAGGTCCATTCCACATGACCCCTTAGTCATCCTCAAATGATCAAAGTCACCATTACACTCTTCTACGTATGCTCAAATAAATCAAACATTGACCTTGTAAATAGGAACAATATGAATGAACACATAGTCAAATTATTAAGCATTATTTATACTCAAGATAGATTTATCACACCTCTAAAAACCATATGAAATATCCTTATGAAGTATAGAATACCTTCCAGTAGTTAAGTCATCATGAAACATTGAAACAACATAAAAACAAGCTTGAACAACCTTCTTGGGTCACTCATAGAACATAGTCAAACACATAGTCAAATTTGGAGCTTAATAAATTTGATTATACACACTTTCAGATCTTTGAATCTATATTTATAGATCCATCCTAGAGTCCTCTACAAATTCACTTTTTACACTATGAACAAATTTTGCATAGATCGAAAGATATAGCATAAAAACTGAGCACTAGTTTTTCCTTCAAAAATTTGAATATTTAAATCCAAACAATCATAGTTAAAATTAGGTCATTTAAAAATCATCTCATTCCATTGCTACTTAGATCAATCACACATCATTTATCTTATTGTAAGAAACTCAACTTCTACCTTTCATCACTCATCATTGAATCTTGATCTTGACTATTTAACTTAATGCACTCCATCGATCTTCTATATGTAGCTCAGTCCTTATCTATGTTAAACATTAGACATCTCAAAATTATCTCACTCAATACACATCATTTATTTTAATATGTATGAACATCTACTCACTGTTAGATCTTAGAAGAAACCTGATCTTTACCTCTGCTCAACGTTAAATTTTTAACACTTGTCCTCATTTTGTTGTTTCTTGATACCTTGTAACAAACATGCTCCATTAATCCTTTTGTAAGGAACTCAATATTTATATTTGTTAACAAACAAATACTTTAACTCATTTGACTCAACACATACCATATATCTTCACTGTACAATCACTTGCAAGCTATTAGATCTCCATCTGGTCTTGATCTTTAACATCGTATAAAATAGACCAAGTATGGGGACTATTGCTATCTACTTGGAAGACCAAGTTTGAACAATCATATTTTTTACCTCGTTCACTTTCATATTCTAAAATTTTAACCATATAAACTAGGAAAAATAATGAACAAACCCGTATGACCATTTCTTCCTTAAATGTCCACTTATGTGAGATATGCCATCACCAAACTGCTTACTTAGCTCTTTCTTATACTTAGACAAATAACGTATTTAAGCTTAGATTGATTTTGCATCATCGATATTCGATGCAATGAAATGCAGACTGTTAGATCTACCTTTGTAAATTGACTAAGTGTTATAACTTAGTGCACTTTTGTCTGAGGGACCAACTTTACACCTTAGTAACTTTGGTTGCACTTAGTCACATGATCTGAAACTTGAACCATGTGATCTCCTTACATAGGAGAATAAATCCATATGTCAATCTACTCCTAGAACCGTCACATTTGTGAGATATTATATCATTAGTATGTCTCCTCAGATTTATATGTCACAGAGCCAATTATGGCTAGATAAACATAATTAAAAACCAGATAAATTCCACTCACTTCCACAAGCTCTCCAATCACCATTGACCTCTAAAAGTACCCCTTGCACATTATTAATAATTAAAACTCATCCCTAATTATCTCTAAATAGTCAAACTCTGAAGATCAACCAAGCCTTATTCAAGCATACTTAGGACAAACACATGACACATTTTGTCATTGTCACTTAGACTATCAAGGCACTTCATCCACTCACCTAGACACCTCCATGACATCACCATGACATCAGTGATAATTATCCAACACTAACATCATATTATCATAGTTTTCATTAACTGATTTTTAGGCTTTGGCTTAGCATATTTTGATAACAAGGGTATAATGTGAATGTGAAAGAGTAATATAATATGCTTATGATCCCATGTAAAAGGCTTGCTAAATTAAAATATATATAAATATTTCCAAGTTTAGTGATCCAAAAAAAAATTATATTGTGTGTTTACATACATGTATTTTATAGAGAACATGGTTGCTTTTACTATATTATATTTTTATAAAATGCTTTAAAAAGTACACTTTCAATATTACTTATACATTCACATTTACACCCAATATGTTGTTCATTTTTACCCATAAAGTTCTCATGTTGTAATGTATATAAATAACTTGATTATCATCTACTGCTTGCATACACTGTATGAATTTTTATTTTATGCTAATTGTGTAATTGTAATGTTAATCCTCGCTTTTAATTACTTAATTATTTGCATAATATATTATTTTCATATGCAAAATTTTAGACTCTAAATAACATTTAAAACAAATTAGAATTAAATTTTTCCTTCATGATCATTACAAATATCCATGGAGAATAAAAAAACAAACAAAAGAGGTCATTCAAGTTATGCAATACACAAGGATCAAATAAGTTCATATCGTCAACTTAATTACCATGCACAAAAAAAACTATCAGCCCCACACTTTATGATATCTCTATTAAACAACCTCATAATAAATTTTGTGAAAGGATAGATCATCTTTATTCAATACATGCATGTTTCTACTTTAAATATTATGGACCCAGGTATACAACCTAAAATTTTATCTAACATCATTCAAGTTGAGGAAATGCTCATCACATGAGTTAATCCAATATTTCAAGTAAACCATGCACTTGGTGGGCAATACCAATACAATGGTAACACTATTAGCTTTCCTCAAGATATATCTTCTATTGTTAAGTGCCTGCCACATCAAGCTGAAAATCTTGACATCTTGGTGATAAGAATAATTGGCTAAAAAAAAAGCATATGATTGTTTTATAAGTATGACATGTGTCATGCAAACACTATAATACAAAATGGAAAATGACCATATTATAGATGTTCAACTTTATTATCAAGCAATTTTTTCACTCCCATCTGAACCTTCCAATATCTCTTATGCCCTTCACTATATTACTCTAGACATGGGAGACATGCAAAATAATAACATATGCTCTGATGGAGACACAAATGCACCTACAAATCTACATGATTATCAAACATCATATTTTGTAGCATTTATTCCAAAGGCACAAAGATAGGTAGAACAAATAAGAGATTACAAAAACAAAACCAATAGTTATCTACCATCTAAAACGAATTGGCCAAATGTTAATAGCTCACCTATCAATGAATACAACACAGAGAGATTATTTTCTATGGCATTTCCTTATCTTTTCCCAATAGGAATTTCCATGTATCAATAACCCCATATTAGGAAAGTCCAATTTCATGAATATGCTATGTACTTACTACAATGCTAGGATAACTATTTTGGAAGCCATCCACACTTTTTCTACTTCTTGTTAAACCTAATGATGTGCCATCAAAGCCAAGGAAAATCAACAATATTTATAAAAAAAACATCGAGAATAATTTTCCAATGACAATGTCAGACTTGTGGTAATATATAACCATTACTTGATGCTACTATTATGGGTCATCTAATGCATTTTAGATCAATGCTTAGAGGTACATGTTCACTTTGGTCCAAGTGTATAAATGAACTAGTAGATATGATGACATAATTGGGACACCCAATATTGTTCTTCATCTTGAATTTGGCAGGCACCAAGTGGCCATATCTACATAAAGTCATGTTAGGCACCCCTCCAACACTCTCAAGGAATGTTAGTCATTGGAGAAACTAAAATCATATTGTAAACCTACATCTTGCATCTTTATACATGGATAAAATATCTGCAATCTTCTGTTAAGAAATCCTAGATAAGCATCTCCATAGCAAGGATTATTGGTATAGGTATTGATATTGAAAATATATTTCATTGGTCTAAGTACATTAAGAAAACCCTATAAAATAATATTTATTTAATTATAATTTTACAATTAGGTATGAATGGCAACACAGAGGATTTACACACATCCATGGATTTCTATGGTTAGAAATGCACCCAACATTGATGTATTGAATTGGGAGGACCCTATTTAGGTGGATTATATCAATATATTTTTTCATCACTACATGAAAACATGTAATCCACACAAAAATTACATAATCCATGATAGAATACATTGTTCCAATCTTGATGATCCATGCTTGCTCACCATAGATGAAATATTTTGTGCTAATGCTCAAAATGATCATGAGGATATTGTAAATCAGGTTCAACATCAAACCCAATACAAAAATTACCTTTAAACACATTTTGATGAAAGAGTAAACATCCAAAATGCATGCATGATTTCAATATAGCATGAAAATCTTGATTGCCAACTAGTTACCTCCCACCACACCATGCTCAAATATGCAGAAATTTTGCATCTAAATCTAAAATCTACCACCATATGCTAACTATAATATCAACTATAATTGTATTTGAACACTCAAAAATGATTTCATGCAACAAGTTCCTCATATAAATTATTTTTGATAATGACATAGGTGCACAATAGACATGCCACATGCTAAAAGAGACCTCTAATGGTTTTAAGTGGAACATTCATTACCCTTTCTGTTGGAAAATAACTCTTCAAGTGTGTTTCTAAAAACACATATGAGGAAGGAAAATTACTATCATTCATTGATGTGTATATAAATTGCCCTTCTTTTATACACATATTTCCACTCATTAAGGCTACTCGAACATGGTCTTTCAACAATCAAAGAAAATCTAATGTGGATAAATGAAATAAACCAAGAAATTGTTCACATATTCCCTCATTTATTTATTATACCTCCTAGTGATTCACCATCATATGAATATTTCTATTGGTCAGAGCTCGTAATATACAAACCATTATGTAACAATGTAGTGGACATTGGTTTAACTATACTGGACATTGTTTCACATTAGAAATAAATCAAGGATTTGTACATTCCATGGCATATTGATTAGATATCTACATAGGAACACAACAATGTTGAATCAAGTAGTGATGCTAGTGACACTTAAGAAGATGGACATATGGAAGTGGAAATGCATGAGCGGGAACTATTATCATGCATGTACCCATTAAGAAACAATAACATGGATGACATCGACGTGCTTGAGATCCATTACTTAGACACCAACCACAATTATAATCATTCTAAGGTGTTATTCAACATACACACAATAGAAGAATTGTTTATATATTCTCAATGTACAATCACCTATAATACTTATGCAAAGTGCATAAGTGAACCACCACCAAGTAAGCTATCTGGTAACCAACAAATAGCCTTCAACATTGTTCTATAGCATGCCCAAAAAACACACAAGATCCACCACTCAAGATGACTATACAAGGAAAAAAAAGTATAAGTAAATCCTACATGATTTTTCACATCAAATGTAGCCTAAATTAACTTACAAGGAGAACCAATTATCCCTTACTTCTCCTCACTCTAATTAGTGTCACAACATTTAACATAAACACATCAACAATACATTCAAATATCTGCATTCCTATCCACAAAATGAAAGCACTTTAAGTAAAATCATTGACAATTTTCTAGGAAGAAATGAAACACATTGAATATGTGCTCATTGATGAAATGAACTCCATAGGCCCAAAGATTCCCAACAATATAGATAGTCTATTGCATGAGGCATTTCCTCAACATAACAACAAATATTTTGGAGGTTGCTTAGATATACTTTTTAGTGACCTAGGACAACTTCCCCATATAAATGACATACTAATGCATGTAGGAAAGTCATTTGGTTACACCCTTTAGCAAGCATTTGACACAATAGTAAAATTACATAGAAATTTTGGTCAACAGGGATGCATAAAAAATTAACTACTATTCAAAAATTTATTAACCAATATCAAAAATGCAAACCTAACAAAATAACACTAGAATATGCTTGTGTCAAGAATATCATCTTTCATGCTTCAAAAATAACAAGAATATTTCAAAGTGTCAACACATTTGTATGAAACTAACAAATTGGAGAAAATAAATAACAATCAAATGCTAAAATCATTAAACATTCCAATAGTAATGTGTAAATAAGAACAAAGCAGACAATTGGGAACATTGAACCATGACATTCTCCTTGAGCAAACTATGCTTCTAAGTAAAGGACAAAATATTATGTTGACATCCAATCTATAGGTGAAAGTAGGGTTTATTAATGGATTCATCAAAGCAATAGTTCACATTGTCTACCACCCAGATTCAAACCAACATTCCTTACCTATGTACATAGTTATTGCCTTCAAAAATTACTCTGGTCCCCCATGACATATTTTAAATCTAATATATCTTCCTATTCCTCATATTACATAGGGAAATAATCATCAAATGCATATCAAAATGGCATGGTCTCAAACCATACATAAAGCACAAGAAATGACTCTCAATAAAGTAATAATAGATATTGGCAACATTGATCATCAAGGGTTGACCTTCACTACTGTATTAAGAGTTGATTTACTCTCTAACATGTATATCAAGCCTTCATTTTTATTTGACTGCTATGTAATAATGAATGTAAATCAATGTAATACCTCTTCCATATCATTTACAATAAATGTATGTTTTCTCAATAAACACACAAAAGTGTATTCTCACAACATGTATTTTGCTTTTTACTAATCCTCACCTAATTCACACTAATAAACACTTAATAAAATTAAAATAAAAATCCATCCTAACATTCCTTACACCATCAGGGTGGCTACTAGTATAAAGTCAAAGAAAGCATAAAATTTATTAACTCTTTGGTTAGCATGTGTTCGATTTCAATTTATCTATTTATGTATTAGAAGTAATTTATTTCGACCTATAATTTTAGAAAACCTATATTCCATCCAAAAAAAACATAAGAATGTGTTTACCACATTTTACAAGTTTCCACTTGGGTGTAGGTGGATACTTTAGTGGAATGGTATACTTTTCTTTTGAGTTTATTCCCTTGCCTTCATCATGAGGTTGAAACTAAGGGACCTTCGAGATATAAATTTTAGAAAATATAACACAAATTAATATGGAAAAGAGATTTTTATAATTATGTAGGAGTATCTAGGTTTATTTTTAATTTTACATAATTGAAAAAATACTTAGTTGACAAATAAGTACTTTGTAGTTTTGTACATGCCCTGATTTATGTATAAGTGTTAAGATCCCTTCATCCTAGCTTTTTTTATTTGTATTAGGTATTATTAATAAAATCTAAAGCACATATGATTTTTAATTTAGCTTATTTTTTATTTGTAATTATTTAATATGTATGGAATTTAGTCGGTATCTTTGATAGATTAGTTTAAATAGAGAGCTTGAGTAAGAGGAAGGATCATCTATAGAATATTTTTTATTGATTTGTACTCAAATGAGGTTTTCCCCTTGAAGAGGATGATGATACTTTGTAGTGTGCTTCTATTATTTCAATACAATATTTTTATCTTCTTTTAGTTTAGTGCATATTTATTATATTTTTGTTGCTAGATTAATTTGTGTGAAAGAAGGTCCCTAACATGTAGTATATGATCACTTTCTAGGGCTATGCTCTACAATAACTTCAACAATATAGAGATTTTTATGACTATCCATTATATGCTCTCACCTCACCAATTGGGATCTTTGTGATAAAAAAGTATTAATAAAATTAGTGACACTAAGCTTTTTGCCCCAAATATGCCCTTTTTCTTGCAAGTATTTTTTTATTTTCAGACTAGAAATTATATTCTAACATTTTTAAAACTCACATAAAGCTATGGTTATTAGTTAAGTCAACTCATTGATATCAGTGAAGTGATGGAAACCCCACCAATAACCAAGCCTCAAACAATTATTTTTACATATTTTAGCATCTATGTACCTTTTGTCATATAGGAAGTGATTAGGGTTTTTATTTCACCATAGGAAGCCTTTGACAATCATTTATAAATTGTGATGCATTGGTAATAAATAATCCTCAAGAAGTTACTCACTTTGTACCTTGGAGACAAAATAGTGGGCTATAGTATGGTTTAATCTTCCATAGTTATATCTCTAAAATATTAGGCCGACATTGTTTATAAATGTGTTAAATATATTTGTGAGCTCACAAATCTAACACACATTCTAGTAACATTCCCTATCATAACCCTTACACTCTTGAAGACATCTGTGCAACGGATTTTTGTGGAAAATAAAATAATCACAATAATTTGAATGTTTAAGACTATTTTGGCATCCTATAGAGATTATATAATGTAAACAAGGTCATAATATTCACAAATAATTGTCTAGACATTGTACAGTAAGCCCATTAGTAGTTACAAAATAAAAAGTGACTAGCATTTTTTTTTAAGTTAGGGCATTTGTAGTTGTCTCATTACACTGATAATTTTGGTATATAACTCATGCATCACTTTATGTAAAATCATAAAACCCTTGCACCCTCTCCTCCCCCTTCCCCCTCCTGTCCTCCCCCTGCCATATGGTGGAACTGGCTTGATCAACAAAACATGAACACAAATTTATAACCTTCCAACAAAACCATATAGGATTCAACCTCCAATCCTAACTATTTGGTTTCAATGCCAAACAAATAAATATGATGGAAAATCTTCATTAACTAAGTGGTTGTGACTTGTGGACTGGTTTGAGCAATACTTCTAAACACAACTCATATTTTTGGAGAATGCCACATGGTCTAAAATTGGATTTTCCAAAATTTGATGGTAAATATCCTAGCAATTAGATATATAGGGTAGAGAAGTATTTAGATTTGTATGACACCACATTTCTAGACATGGCACCTCTAGCCTCTTTTAACTTGGAGAAAGTATTAGAATTATGGACTCGTTAGGATCAAACACATATATCCTAGACATATCTCACATCACTAAAAAACATATAAAAACATATGTGGAAGTTTGGGTACAACAATATACCATTCAAAATTATATTACCTGCACTTAGGTAGAAATAGAATAATGCATAGAATCTCTCACTTTGTCTTTTCATTTTTAGGAGAACTACATCGGCCTTAGGTCCACACAAACTATGTAGGAAACACTTGGATACATGGGGTATCTTGGGTTAGATTGGTTGTACTTTCCTTTCTTTTTAAACCACTTTTAGGTTTTAAGGATTTTGGGATTCCTAACTATTTCACAAATAATCACTTGTTATTTAGTTTCCCCATTCTTATTTTCTTTATCTTATGCTCTCATCATTATATGAGTCACCATTGTGTGCATTGTTCATTTGAATAAGATGCATCATTGCACTCTTAGTTTTTCTTATGTTCTTGTCATTTTAAAAGCTCTTTTTCTTTCTCCATCTTAGATGTAGTAGACACTTTGAATTCCCAATTTAGTTCATTTGTGGATTCTCATATCTTGCCTTTTAGTGTGTTTTTAACTTAAATCATAATCTCACACTTGTGTGATCTATTTGTGTTGATGATTTCATGATTGTTAACATCATCCCTCTTTTCTCACGTACTCACCATTTTACAAGACCATTCCCATATTCCTCTGCACATTAATCTTATTTCTTTATCATCAATATTCTTCTATCCCATATCCTGGGAGAACTACATTGAGCCCAAAGTTCATGTTAGATGTATCATCCATGGAACTATGTAAGCAGTGTCACTTGCCTAGTGCATCTAGAGTCATCTAATCTACCCCTTCCTTTTCTTTTATTCCCCCCATTTTGTTTGTTTTGTTTTGTTGTCCCCTATGGCCTAGGGTAAATTTTTGTTTATCTTGTTTGTGTGTCATTATTTTCCTATAGCTTGAGGGTAACTTTGTGCCCATTGTTTGTATGTTGTTTTACTAGTGTTATTGTCACGTAAATTAGGGGTCACCCTATCACAAAGCGTAATACCTCTCTTACACGTGCACAAACAATTTGTTTTTTTCTACACTAACATTGTGATTAACCATTGTTTGTGTTTTTTTGTTTATATATGCTTATAATAATTTACTTACTATATTTTTATTTATTTTGAGTTAGTTATTTTTGGTTGTGTTCATTTTATTTATTTATTGGTGTTTTGTTGTGTTTATTAGTGTTTTGTTGTGCTTTTGTTTCTTTTCATTGTTTTTTTTGTATCTTTATTTATGTATATTGGTATTTTGTTATGATTTGTTTATTTATATTTATTTATTGGTGTTTTATTGTGTATTTATTCTTATCTTTTGTATGCCTATTTTATATTTTTGTGTGTTTATTTACTTCTTTATTTAGGTTGTTTGTTTATTTTGTTCTGTTTGAATACAATTCGTAAACTTTTTGAATTGGGCCTTACCTTGGGCTTGAATCGTTTACATTTGTATTTAACTTATTTTATTATTTGATTGTTTTTAAGTACATTCTTGTTCCTACTTAAATCTTGATAATTCATAACTTGATTTTGAGTTAGTTACATTTTTTTTGTATTTTACCTTCCTTTTATCTTTTTCTTTACTTTTTTTTCAAACGTAAATAGTTGTAACTCTAGTTTTGGTAGTTTTTATCATTATAATTAGTTATACATATTCATGTTTAAACTAGTCTATTTATAAAATAAATACAATGTTATAATAAGTTGATCATACTTATGATGCATAACTTCATTTTGCTAAATTAAACACCAAGTGCTCCAAAGTCCAAAAGTCAATGTAGCACCAAAGAACATCTTTGAAATCACTATCCTACATATCCACTACCTCAATAGGATATTCTAAGCCAAACATTAGAAACAAACAAAACTCTGTATGCAAGACATGCATCTCCTAGCATACACATTGAGTCATGATGACTTTTTCTATGATTAGTTTGGGACATGCATCTCCTAAATTATCCTCTAGCATCTAGTCATATGTCAAATAGAGTAATAAATACATCAACATTCATATGCCAACTAAGGAAGTGCATATCCTAACACTAGCATATACCATCATATCATAATAAGAGTAAAATAAATGTAAACATCATGAGACACAAAAGAATATTAAGAGTCTATGTACAAGTAGCAATGAGCCAAAAAAATGAATGTACACACACACACACACACACACACACACACACACACACACACACACACACACACACACACACACACACACACACACACACACACACACACACACACACACACACACACACCTATGCCTATACTTATCCCAAATGACCCTACCTCTGATGTACATGTGCTTGTACCTATCCCAAAGGACTTGACCTCTCTTGTCCTTATTCTGTGGCCCTCATCACCACCAACTGCATCCCCTATATCTATATCTTACCTATTTAGATCAACCATCTCAATATCATCTAGAGGATCCTATTATACTTGAGCATGAACTACCTATAAATGACATCTGGTATAGTTGGCTAAACTAACCCATGAACTTGTTGAATCCATCAAACATCAACCCACCATGCTGTATAAGCATCTACCATGCCAATTTTTACAACCCCACCCATATAATCCCATAAAATATGCTAAACCCTACCATAGTTCATCACAACCTAGTCTTAGGGAACTAGAGGCCCCCATTCTTAGATCTCCCTAGTCACATGAGAAAAATAGTGGGGACCCTATGGGATATCTTGATGAAAGCTAAGCTATCACTGGACTCGATTCAATATATATCTCACCAATACAAAGTCATAGTGGCTTGTGATATAGCATGATGTAATCATAAAGCTAATCATGAAAAGATCCTCAATCTAGAGATGCTACATTGCCAAATAGGGTTACTAGATAAAATCCCCATCAACTATCTCATCTATAGCCCATGTATAAAATGTCAAGTCTCCAAGGTGGCCTTGTAGACTTGGACCTATAGGGTACCCCCTCTAGTGGCATTTGGGTGGCTTGTCTATTAAAATATAGGCAAACTTTAACATTCCAATAGGCTTAACATATTCAGAGGATCACATTGCAAGGTTAGAATTTGAAGTTTTCCACTCACACACCTATAAATGTTAATTATTTTTCTATCCAACCAAAATATTTTTTGACTTCAAGTTCACATCTTATTTATTCATAATTATAAACATTTCAAATGTATACTAACATAGTTGTTCATATGTTTTCCATTCACTCTATTGTGTTATTTATATCTATGACATATTTCTCTCAAGTTCAACTTGAGATGAAATATGCATGGCTCATTAATGTGGAAGCCAACACCATTTTTTTACATGGTTAGACATATTTTTCTCTATTATTATGGCAAGTAATGACACACTTCTCACCACCCATAAAAGTTCTTGCTTATTTATATTTTTACATCATTGTTATGGTTATTATACCTTGTATGTTCATGTTTTTGGGCTACGTGCCTTATACATTCCTATATTTTTATCATACTTTCTTTGTTCATGTTTTTAG
Organism: Torreya grandis; assembly: GCA_037957365.1. NCBI lineage: Eukaryota > Viridiplantae > Streptophyta > Pinopsida > Cupressales > Taxaceae > Torreya > Torreya grandis. Next base: position 1,487,464 of record JARHVA010003460.1, on the reverse strand, counting down.
CATGCCTTCATATCTGAGTAAAAGTTTATTGATATGTTAATGGAGTGATGGAATGTTACACCAAAAAATGTCTCATCCTGCCTATTCATGGACATCCTCCCCTCAAATGACCATGGAACCTATTTGAAATTTCTCAACCATGCAACATTTCACATATAAATTTCTATTGGTAGAATGTAGAGATGAAAATTATTATTGTTGTGCCTTCTATGTTCATGGATTTTTTTAGCATACGTTCACTTCTAACTAAAAATTTATTGGTATTATAGTCATCTAAAATATTATTTTATTGCAATGAGTGTCACTTGAGATCACCTTATCCTTAGCTTAGCTTTAGACCTATCTTAGGGTCTCTCTTGATCATTTTCCAATTTTTGTGTGAGTTCAATCCATCCCCAGATATACCAAAAGTAGCACTAAGCATTCACTTAGGCACCCAGGTCCCTTTTTCACCTATTCCTACCACTTGAACATTAGCACAGTACTTTTGACTATAATACCTATGCTATTGGAAAATGGGTAACACTAATGTCCCCTTGCTCTTTTCACCTCCAACAGATATCTTTTCATTTCTCAAAACACTTTAGGGTCAGCCTCGACCCATTTCATGTCTCAACAAGTACCAAAATGCTATATATAAACCAATTTCATTCATTTATCCCCTATATGGGAAATTATATGCAAATACTCATAAATAGAGTTGCAAATAGTTTTGTAAATCAAGGTCATTGATCCCTATTCTACACCACTTCTACATACACCCATCACACTCAAAGCATTAAAATCAGTACTCATACTAAAATTCACTTGTGCTTGCATTAGTATTTAGATTCAAAGAATTGCATTAGGCTTGATCCTCTTTTGAGGTATTGGTATATAGACAATGCTCAACACATGGGATGTTGAGGTCACATCTAGACTACCCTGATAATGCCACTCTTTTTCTACTTGTGCTCTTCAAATACCATAAAAAACATAGAGGCTTAGGTTTTCATAGTAAAATTAGTCAAAAAAGGGAACAAACACCGATCCAACATCTGGTCACATAGGCACATGCTTCTTAGATCTAAGTGAAAGTCCACTCAATAACTCACTGTCTCTATTGCATAGAGACATTAGCATGGCACAAATAACACTAGCAAGGTACACTATTAACCAAGGGACTACGCTATTATCTTTGAGGGTTTCTGACACCTATTTCCTATTGGTGACACTTTGTATTGTTCTTACACTAGTTTTCAGCCTATCACTTGTCCATTTCAGTCAGTTTTCCAACTATCTCCTTTATAATTCATTACTATTTATAGGCTAAGCAAATAATTCAATTATTATAAAAATTAGTGGTTGTTGATTTTACTATATTTATTCACTAATTTATTTGTCTAGCACTTTAAAAACCTAGGGTTTTACATTCCATAACTCCCTTGAAAAATTAAATAATTTAGTAAACTTGACTTACTTTGAATAACAACAAAACCCTAACCTTAGATGCTCTTAAGGATTATATCCTTTTGTTTTCTATGCTCAATAATTAAATTCAAAATCTTAGATATATTTCATTATTTTATTTATGTAATCTTCCATAGATTTAATTTCTTTAAAGGTTCGAAATATACAACTTTTTATTTTCCCACTTCCCAACATACTGTTAGGGTGTGGAGCTAAAAGCTTCAATTGTTTGCAGACACGAAGAAGAGGTTGCTAAAGAACCAGAAGAACTGGCATCGACAGCATGATCGACATCGGTCAAATGCAGTGTAGAAGGCAACCAGCAATGACAGCTAGTCAGCCGACGTCGACAACACCAGGCAAGCAGGGACCGGTGTTGGTTGCCTATGTGTTTCAGAACTGCTGTTGACGAACAGTCAGTTAAGTGAAGCGAGTGTTTGCATGTCAAATGACTAATTATAGTCATGAGTTGTGTGTCTAATTATTTTAGTTAGATTTCTATATTTGTAACCATGGGATTCTATTTAAAGACCCATGAGGCATGTATTGTAATTATCAGAAGGCAAGTAAAAGCATTGAAGCAAGCAAGGTCAAGGAGATCTACAGGTGTAAGGTCAAGGAGATCAGCTGAATCATTCAAAGAGGGACAATAACTCAGGCTATAGAGTTATTGTGTTGAGCAAGAGAGAGAGGGAAGAAGGTCTTGAGGTGTGGCAAGCCTTTAAGGTGGAGGAAGAAGTGGCATCTTCCTTATTTTATTTTCTTCTAGTAATATCTAATACAAGAGTGTGTATTGTCTCTCAAATTCTTTGTTGTCTCAAGTTTCTAGTTACTTATTCATTCTGATATAATTCCATGTTTAATTGCTTATAAGAAAGTAATCAATTGTGCTTCTATTGGATAAGGGGTCACTTAACAGTTGGTATCAGAGCTACAGTTTGCAGGGAGCAAGTTATTGTTTTTGATTACAGGTCATTCACAGGGTTTTCTGATTGAGTGAGAGTTCAACAATGGTAGAAGAAAGTAAGCTACAAATGGAGAAGTTTAACGACAAGAATTATCAACATTGGAGGATGCAGATTGAGGATTATCTGTATCAGAAGGATTTGTACTTACCGTTGGGTGGGGTTGCATGCAAGCCCATAGATATGAAGGATGAAGAATGGAGTGTTCTTGATTGGAAGGCTCTCGGTTCCATAAGGTTGAGCCTTACATCATCTGTGATTTCCAGCTTATCACAGTGCAAGACAACGGAAGAGTTGATAAAATCCTTGGCAAATTTATATGAAAAGCCCTCGGCTTCTAATAAGGTATATCTTATGAAGCAACTATTTACTTTACAAATGCAGGAAGGTGGATCAGTACATACTCATCTCAATGATTTCCATGGTTTGGTAAACCAATTAGCTTCAGTCAATATTGTTTTTGATGATGAGGTAAAGGCTCTCTTGATTTTATGTTCTTTGCCTAAAAGTTGGGATAGTTTGGTTATGGCAGTAAGTAATTCTACATCTGCTTCTAAAATCTTAAAAGTTGATGATGTTGTGAGTGTGATCTTGAATGAGGAAATACGTAGGAGAAGCACAGGTGAATCATCAGGGAATGCTCTAAGTGCAGAAAGCAGGGGAAGGCAAAGGGAGAAGGTTGAGCAAGGGAAATCAAGGTCGGGAAGGAGATCCGAATCCAAAGGTGTTACCTACTAGTTTTGTGGAAAGAAAGGACATACAAAGGAGTGTTGGTTGAGAGATAAAGAGAATCAACATGCAGGTATTGAAGAAGCAAAGGATGCAAATATTGTGGTACAAGATGCTCTCATACTTTCTTTGGATAGTCAGGTAGGATCATGGATTTTATATTCTGGTTCATTTTTTCATGCATCCCCAAACAACGATTTGTTCCATGAATATGAATAGGGAGACTTTGGAGTGCTTTATTTAGGGGATGGTATGCCTTGTCAGATAGTTGGCAAAGGGAAAGTGCAGCTGAGATTGCAGATTGACAACACATGGGTGTTGAAGGAGGTCATGCATGTTCCAATTCTGAAGTAGAGTTTGATTTCTGTTGGAAGGTTGGGTGATGATGGATGCATAATAACCCTCACAGTAGATTCTTGGAAGGTTACCAAGGGTGCACTTGTTCTAGCAAGAGGTAAGAAAGTAGATACTCTTTATCTGTCTACTTGTATTGTTGATTCTACTTCTTGTTTATCTACTTTAGCTGTAGATTCAAAGATGTGGCTTAATAGGCTTGGTCACATGAATAAGAAGGGAATGGACATTCTTGATTCAAAAGGTATGTGTTTAGATTCAGAAAGCATAGATAGAGTTCATTGAAGAAAAAGGAAATTTGATGCTTTTGACAGGAACAAAGAAGCCTTGGTGTTTATGGAGGAGATGAAGGATAGAGATTAGTCATAGGGGCTAAATAAATTTGAGCAGGGCAGCATGGATAGAGGTTTGATCCAAGATGAGCTTACAGATGAAAAATTCATCACTTACAAAAAAACACAGGTACCGATGCTGGTGCTCCCATGGCACCGACGTCGACCAGACAAAAACTGACATTGGTCATGTGCAGACCATCAGGGTTGGTAGGTCGGGCAGGAGAAGTCTAATGTCGGTCATCAAGACTGACGTCGGCAGGTGGGAAACTGGCGTCAGCCAGGGAAACGATGTTGGCAATCAGGGTTAGTGCAGGGAACCGACATCGATCGGGAGCAGACTGGGAGATGGCCGAGATCGGTCACTGGAACAGATGTTGGGTGCAAGGAGTCTCAAACACCCATATGGAGGTCAGAAATGGTAAGTGAACCTCATATTTGTTGTTCACCTTCTTTATATTGCTTACTGATAGTCAAGAACTAGGAAGATGGAAGAAGCAATGCAGGTAGAATCTAGAAACAGTGGGAGCTTGGCATGGATGAGGAGTGTGAGTCCTTGGAGTAGAACCAAATAGGTATTTGTTGGTAGAGTTATCAGCTGTAAGAAAGCACTGGATAGAGGGATGGATTCCCATATTAGAGAAGAGAGTGAATGGACACATGAGACAGAAGGCTAGGGCATATAGTCTTGATTAGGCTACAGGACAATGGAGGTTTGACCATTGCATTTTATCTTTACCAGGTTGGATAGTATTAGCTACATTATCCTATTACTATATTGTGTTGCTTGTTGTAGGGTTTCATATACAAGGAGTTTTCTGAGTTAAGGGTAGAGTTGGTTCAGAAGTATGTCATGAAGAATTTGGGAGCAGCAAAATTCTTGTGGCATAAGTGACAGGTATAGCATCACAGGTTTGTGTGGTGGTTGGTCTTCAAGAGTGACTTTGAAGAGGGATATAGAGCCAAAGGAACAAAATAGATGGTGTACAGGTATAGGTACAGTAACAGCTATTTATCTCCAAGTGGGAGATTGTTAGGGTGTGGAGCTAAAAGCTTCAACTGTTTGCAAACACGAAGAAGAGGTTACTGAAGAACCAGAAGAACTGGCATCGATAGCATGACTGACGTCGGTCAGATGCAGTGCAGAAGGCAATTGGTGACGGCAGCTAGTCAGCCGACGTCGGTAGCACCAGGCAAGCAAGGACCGGTGTCAGTCGCCTATGTGTTCCAGAACTGCTGTTGACGAACAGTCAGTTAAGTGAAGCGAGTGTTTGCATGTCAAATGACTAATTATAGTCATGAGCTGCATGTCTAATTATTGTAGTTAGATTTCTATTTTTGTAACCATGGGATTCTATTTAAAGACCCATGAGGCATGTATTGTAATTATCAGAAGGCAAGTAAAAGCATTGAAGCAAGCAAGGTCAAGGATATCTACAGGTGTAAGGTCAAGGAGATCAGCTGAAGCATTCAAGGAGGGACAATAACTCAGGCTATAGAGTTGTGTTGAGCAAGAGAGAGAGGGAAGAAGGTCTTGAGGTGTGGCAAGCCTTTGAGGTGGAGGAAGAAGTACCATCTTCCTTATTGTATTTTCTTCTAGTAATATCTAATACAAGAGTGTGTATTGTCTCTCAAATTCTTTGCTGTCTCAAATTTCTAGTTACTTATTCATTCTGGTATAATTCCATGTTTAATTGCTTATAAGAAAGTAATCAATTGTGCTTCTGTTGGATAAGGGGTCACCTAACACTTACAATGGCAGAATTCAATAACTAATTTGATGAAACCAATAAGAGATAATTGAAAACTTTTATTTATAAGCATTCATATTTAAAAGATGAACTTATTCATATTATTCAAGAAGAGCTTCAAAAGTCTACTATGGGTCAATCTTCTAACCCCCCAAATGTTAATATTCTTATACTTGCTACGAGGGCAATCAAAAATTCTACAACCTATTATAATGTGACAACCTTCACTACTGGTAACAACTCCCATGGATAATATGCATTCCTCCTCTCCAGATGTAGAATCCCTTATGCATGAGGTTCATTCTCTATAAGCCAAGGTGTTACATCTTCAACAGGGTGCTACTAGACCATTTCATGCCTTGGACTCTCATGTTCTCCTACATACACCATTGACACAACATATAATGACAACTCTTTTTCCATATATATTTGTGGTACCCAAGCTTACTTTGTATGATGGTAAGGGTAACCTAGAGCATCATCTACATGCTTTTCATCCAGCATGTTTGGACTATGTGTCCAATGATTGGTTCCTAACTAAGTTGTTCCCATGTAGTTTAAAAGATTATACATTACAATGGTTCTAAGATCTTTCTAATCAGTCCATCACAACATTTAATCCACTTGTAGATATGTTTTTGGCATATTTTTTTATCAACTTTAGTGATAAGGTTTCATATTCTCAAGTTGCTCAACTAAAGCAAAAAAATTAATGAGCCAATAGCTGAATATTTATTGTGATATAAACTATATTAGCATAGATGACTATCCCCATAGAAGATAGATAACTTTAGAACATATCCAAGCATAATTTATTATCGTCATTGCATGAAGCTATACTATTCAAAAAGTTTCCATTATTCACAGATCTATGCCATACAATGAAAGAACAAGAAGTCAAGCTTTTCTTCATGGGCAAGTTAAAGTACACAATTGGATCAAATTTAACTAATAATAATTCTAATAAGGCCCCATATAAGGTGAATCCCAATTAAAAAAAATGAGAAAAAGACAACAGTTAATGCAACCTCAGAGCCAACTCCTCGCATGGTTTTATTAGCTTCTCCAAGGAGGCCTTTCATGAATCTTCCTTAATCATCAACACGTGTTCTCTAGCAACTCTTAAAATGCAACATCATATCTCTCCCTCCCATCAAATAGGTTAATATGATTAGGCCTCTTCCAAATAAGTATGATTCTAATGCATTTTATGATTGTCACAGGGCCCCCAGCCATACTAAAAACATATGCATCAACTTACTACATAAAATACAAGATTTGATAGATGCTAATATCATTGATTTGAACACTCATACAAAAGCACCCAAAGCAAAACCAATAGAAGAAAAAGAAATGAAAATATTTTTAGACCCATTTCCAAAATATATGACTAATGAGATAATAGGCACTTAAGGTGTTTATTATACTTGTTAGGCACATCCACCACCAACATCCTATCATAATCATATGATGGACACAAACCCTCTAAATAATATCATTTATGTGTATCATATTACAGTGCCAGCTAGACCTCTCATCACTTTCTTAGAATAGGAAATCATTGATGATGACTCAAATTTATATTCACTCTTTGTATGAGATTACATTGATCATCATCCTTTTAAGAGTGTCATGGTTAATAATGAGTCAAACATCAATATGTGTACTTTATAAAACACTGGGGTTATTTAGAGTAGGATATTTCTCCATCAGACACAATTATTCATGGCTTTAGTGGCCATGTCTAGAGCTCCATTGAGGAGATCCTACTTCCATTATAGGTTGAGACCACACATGTGGCCACTAGATTATTAGTTGTACCTAATGATAACACATTTGATATGTTATTGGGTAGTCCTTGGATACAATAGCTTTGAGCCATTCCATCCAATGTACATAGATTTTTTAAGTATATACATGCTAATTAGGTGGTTATAATCAAGGGCCTTCCATATGAGTATCCTTTACCTATTCCATAGCCAATTACATAGTAGCCACAAGTCATAGCTCCACACATAGCTTCTATTAGCACACCTTCGATGTCAATTGAGCCACTAGTGTAGGTGAGGTCTAATCTTATAACATTACCAAGTACATCCATACTCTCCCATATAAACCTTGAATAGAGAGACCCCTATGTTAGTGACATGTTTTGGATTTTAGAGATGTTAGGAATTAAAATAATCTAAACCAGATTTAAATCACCATAAAATCACATAACTAGATTTTAAATGTGAAATCAAATTTAATTATGTGCTAACGTGCATCATGGAAATAATTAACCTCTCATAGAGATAGAATATCTCCTCCTAAATTCATAAATCTATAAACAAGATTACAAATAACCTCTCATAGAGATAGAATATCTCCTCCTAAATTCATAAATGAATTCACTAAATTACTAATCCAAAACTATCAACAATGTTACACATATGGTATGCTGTACCTACACTTGTACTTGCACATACTATATCACAAACTACTATACCACACCCTGTGAATAAAACACCTACACTTTGAAAAAACATATAAACTTTGACTTTGTCTCTAAAAAACCACACCCTATGAAAATTCACATCACTCTGAATAGTCACACCACACCTGTATAGATAAAAAATGAGGAAAATCCACCAAAAAAGGAGAATTGCACAATGCTTATCCAAGATAAGCATTATCCATAAATAGACACCCCTCTTCCACCTAGACATGCTTATCCATAAGCCCACCTAAAGAATAACTCACCATGTTTATCTCTCCTCCTCCAAAGGGCACATTTTACAATGACATGTGATGACAACCAACTCCTTGAAATAGGGAAGTCATTCCCTTTTCCAATAAACAACCAACTTCCTAAAAACAAGTCAACATGGAAAATAGTCATCTATCGACTAACTCCACAAAACATGGAAGACATAACAATTAGAAAATACAAGGAATATTCCGCTCACATGGAAGCAAGGTTCCATAAAAGGTGGAGTGGGGAAAAATGTGCTCCCCACATTTGTGAAGCTCTCTAAGCCACCAAAGTATACTCCTAGAGTCATGTGATATCTTCAAAGGGATCCACAATCAAAAATCTCCCACTTGGAGACCATTTCTCCTAAACAAAATCTATCACTGTTCCATGACCACAAGGCCCACCAAATTTGAACATAGTCTTAACCTATCCAATGTGACCACCTTGGTCATCATATCCATAGGATTTTGGCTAGTATGAATCTTCTCTAGCTTCATCAAGTTCTCCTCCAGAGTTGTCTTGATGAAGTGATACCTTAACTAAATGTGCTTCATCTTTGAGTGGAAAGTGGAGTTTTTTTTCCAAATAAATATCCCTCTGACTATCACTGTGTAGTCTCCCAACTTCTTGCTCATGCCCTAACTCTTGAAACAACTAATGTAACCAAATCATCTCCTTCCTAGCCTTTGTGATAGTAATATACTCTAACTTTATGGTTGACAAAGCCATACCCTTCTATATCCTATAAATCCAACTAATCATTGTATCTACAACAACAAATGTATAACCTATTGTACTTATCCTACTCTTAATATCCCTTACTATATCTGAGTCCACATAACTACGTAAATTCATATCTGATCCACTATAATAATGTAAAATCCATGGTTCCTCTCAAGTATCAAAGAATCCATTTCACTGCTTGCCAATGCTCATAACTAGGGTCACTCATATGCGTGCTCACAATTCCCACTACTTGGGAAATAGTCAACCTAGTATAAACCATGGCATACATCAAGCTACCAACTACTGATGATTAAGGTACCTTAGACATATTAAACTTTTGAACCTCCATCTTGGGACATTGCTCCTTTAATAATCTAAAGTGGCCTGCCAAAGGAGTACCAATAGATTTAACATCTAACATGTTAAACCTTTCCAAGACTTTCTTCACATACTTTGATTGGGATAAAATCAACTTCCTCTCCTTCCTATCATGAGTAATACTCATACCAAGGACTTTCTTCATTGCACCCAAATCCTTCATAGAAAAAGAGTCACTAAGATATTTATTGAGTGTATGAATATGTTGTATTTTCTTTCCTGCAACTAACATGTTTGATGTACACACAATGGTCGAAATTATACCTTTGATATTCTTATTCCAACATAAAATAATCAAATTTCTTATACCTTTACCATGGAGCTTGTTTTAGGTCATATAAGATCTTATTTAGTCTTCACACATAGTTCTCCTTCCCTTTGACCTCATATCCCTGTGGCTATTTCATATACAACTCTTCATCCAAATCACGATGAATAAAAATAATTTTCACATCTAACTATTCCAAGTGTAAATCCTCAACTGTAACTAAATTAATAATAGTCCTAATAGAAGTCATTTTTACAATAGGAGGAAAAATCTCATCAAAATCAATACCTGATTTTTATGCAAACCCCTTGACCACCATCCTAGCCTTATACCTCTTTCTCCCTTCATCTTCTTTTTTTATTTTGAAGATCCACTTGTTTGGAAATGCACTCTTTCCCTTGGGTAGCCTTACCAAATCCCATGTTTGGTTATCCATGAGAGACCTATGATCCTCATCCATGGTTTGCTCCCACTTCATCCTAACATATACTTGCATTGCTTCCTTATAACATGTTGGTTCTCTATTGTCAGAAACATTACATCATTCAACCATGCATGATTGTGCAATACATTAGTAAATGCAAATTAACCACCAAACCATTTCTTGAATCATACATAAATAAAAACCTATGTATCCAACACAAACCAAAAATGAAAAACTTGTATTCAAATCTCTTGTCCAAATAATATGTTTGACCGCACATTAAATATGTCATACATATTATGCCAAAATGTATGTATATAAGTAATAGTGTCCAAGGAAATAGCCATAAGGAAATATCAATGTTCATGGCATGGCCTTTAAGCCTCTATAAATAAATAAATAAGTGGAAGTGGTTAACCACATGAATGCACACATATGCATGTCACCCTGGACACCTACATTTCAAAATGTGTAGTTTAGAAATCTCATCAAAATGCAAGAATACAACACCAACATGAAGAATAAAATTATTATTTTTGGTAAATAAGAAGTAACTATCATACCTCCTAAACATGGTCCATCCATGCCTATGACTGTGCCAACTCATCTCCACCAAAAGCCTATATGCAATAACAATATACATCACTATCAAAATATGTAATGGTAGGGTTGAAAGAAAGGTATGGGGAATAAACATGAGTGTATATAATACATAGTAATCATAAGAATTATAATATCATTTTGTTAGGCAACCTATCATGTGTACTTTCATTTGTTATGCGTAAACCCCCCCACCTTGATGAACATAACTACCTTTCCTTAAATTGATTTCTCTCAAAGGAATGTGATCCTTATCACTAGAATTGGCTTGAGGGTCATCCCTCTATAATCATAATAGTGATTGTTGTAGAAATATCAATGTTAATATTGAGTAAGCTAAATTTAACTTAACATTAACTTCATGAAAAGAAATGAACATAATGCATTTAACCTAATGTCCATATTGCATGCACCTTGCTGTTGCTCTACCTGTTCTCTTTCTCACTCCATTTGTCGATGATATTCTCTTCACTAAATGTAGGTTTCCCTTCTCTGTGCCAAGTTTTCACTTGAATCATATGCAACCATCTCATCTTCAATAGAATTCAATGTTGTCTTGTTCAGATAACATAACTTGGACACATCCTCTTTAGCCATCCATGATCTTTCTAGCCTATCTCTTTTGTTGATGCTTTGATTTTTCAAGGGTCAGTATATTGGCTTCCTTTTTATTTACCTTTTATTGATTTCTCTTTCCTTAGGCATACATTTCCCACTTCCATCATGCCTAGGGGGCCTCCTTGGAGTAGGTTACCAACCATGAATCTTATGATGATGAGTGTTAAGCCTATCTTGTGACCAAAATGGATGGCCACCATTAGCTCTAAATGTGTTGCATGGCCTTAACAATCAAAGGTGCACATTCTACCTTATAATACCCCAATCCTTGATTCTATACTCCCTTGTATACTATCATTCAACAAGGAAGATATTTGAGGTTAAGAGCATAAAGTAATGAAAAAAGTATAACATCATCAAACACAATATAATGTTAAAAGCATAAAATAATAAACATAAGATAATGTCATCAAAGATAATCAAATGTTCTTATAGCATTTGATTCCTTCTCCATTTTAGATTGTGAAGCATCTGGAAGCCAATCACCATCATCATCATAATCAACATCCTCATTATCATTGTCATCATGGTCATATGACTCCACCTCCTCCTACCACATAGGTGGACATATACATGTGAGTCCAACTCCAAACATATATGGAACAACAAACATGGGGCTATGAGCATGTCAAATAAAAGAGAGACTAGAAATATATGCACATTTATAAGGACAAAGTCATTAAGTAGGTGACTATCAACCACATCCACATGGCTCTGCTCCACCCCTTCCAACTAAAACACAACAAAAAAAACATAGAAAAACACATGGAGTGTCAAGATAATTCTAATCTTGATTGTTCTAAGAGGGAAGAAAGAAATATTATTTAACATCAGGAGCAATCAAACATTAAGGGCAACCAAAGGTTCCCATACATCTCTTGAGAATTGACAATTGGATGTTTTGGGGACACCTTCTTCACCTTCGTCTGCTCCACCCCCTCCTCGTGTAGTATTACAAAAATATATAACATATAAAAATAGGGATGCATGGATTGCAATTATTGAGCATGGAAAATGAAAGAGAGAGTATAAAAAATAATCACATTTATAGGGATAGAGTCATTATGCAGGTGACTATCAGCCACATCCACATGGCTTCACTCCATCCCTCCTAACTAAAACATAAAATGAAAATAACATATAAAAACACATGGTGTGTCAGTCAAAAGTATTTTAATTTTGATTGTTTTAAGAGTGAAGAAAGAAAAATTATTTAATTTGAGGAGAAATCAAACATTAAGGGAAGTTAAAGGTTCTCATACATCTATTGATAAATAATTATTGGGGGCTTTGGGGACACCCTCTTCACCTTTAGTCTGTTCCACCCCCTTCTCCTACAATATTAAAAAATGGAAACGTAACAAATCAAAAGAGGGATGCATGGTTTGAAAATACTGAGCATTTTAAATATGCAGCAAAAATGTTATAGAAAGCATTGAAAATACATGGACCATCAATAAAATTACCTGTGTTATCCCCTTTTTTGCATCTTTATTTGGTAAAGATTCCATCTTGTATTGGGATTATACCCTTAGTTGTTCATGATCAGGGGATGGCTATCTCATAATAGTGGGAATACCATCCCCAATTATTGATCCTCCATATAGCTTCCTCCTTCAATCTTTGAGGGGGTGAGGGGAACGTTTAAACTAAGCACTTGCAGACAATGAGGACTTTTGACTGACTTCTTTCTCCTAACACAATGCATGCCACAATAGATTAGCATCAATAAAAATAATAATAAAACTCAAATTCATGTTCAATTATAATAGCTGAAAATGCATACCATTTGTTTAGTCTCAGCATAAAATTCTTTGAGACAATCATCTAATTCCCACTCATCCATCTTAAATCTGCATTAGTTAACATTCATAGTATTTATTGTCAACAAATAACAACTTGCATTCAAACAAGTCAAGAATATTCTCTACAACAATAACCCTTACCAATGAAATGCTTATAGAAACCACCATAAAGCTGGCCATGAGAGTATAATGGCGTGCCAACAACCAGGGTAATTTGACTAGTTGGCAACGTAACATATCAGTCATGAAATAATTAGGCCAACCACTATTCATGAAATTGACACCCTATATTAAAACTATATATTCTGAGTCTCCAACAAGGAAATGTACATATGAGAAGGCATTACATTTTTTGTAAATGGTGTAACATTCCAAAGTAGAGATTGTCTTTTCACATTATATAAACTTAACATACCAATTCATTTGGAAACAATCTATATAACATGGCAACACCTCATGTGGTGATCAAGGATAAGCTAAAAAAAACTTTGTATGTAGTAGATGAGATAGAGGAAATGTAATGGATACATTAAATTTTGAAAACTTTACAAGAACCAAAACATGCCTGTTGTAAATTTCAAAGGTTAGCAATAATATTTTTGAAGGGTTGAATGTCAAGTCCATGGAGATTATATGCAAAAAAATTAATTTTAGTTTCATCTTCTATGAAAGATGTTGATGGAAATATTTAATAATCTCATGAACATTCTGAATGAAGAAGTGAACAATAGTAAGTATACATTGCATAGTATAATGGGAGTACTGCAAACACAAACATGGATTAACACACTCTTAATTTGTGGAAGTCTACATAAAAACATGAAATATGATAAGAATAACAATTTAAATGTACTTAAAATCACATACATGATGACCCCATCACAAATAATTGAGTACATTTCAGCACTGGTAAGCATAAATACATAGGAAATGGTGAATAAACACACAAGAATTAAAAATAAAGATGAAGAAATTAAATCTTGGAAAATACTATAGAGTCTCTTATACACCCTACAATGGGAGTAAAACAAACATGGATTCACATACTATTACTTTGTGGAAGTTTTCACAAACACATGAAACATGATAAGAGTAACACTTTCAATGTACTTAAAAGCACACATACATGATGACCCCCATCACAAAGAATAGAGTACATTTAGGCACTTGAAAGCATAAATACACATGAAATGATGAATAAAAAAACATAAATTGAAAATAGAGGTGAAGATATTAAAGCTTGAAAAATACTAGAGAGGCTCCTATGCACCATGTTGTACCCTATTGAATGACCCCCTTCATCTAAATTCATAGTGCATATGACCCTACATATAAGAACTTGTCTTTATGTATAAAAATAACTTATTAAAAAAGACAAAATCTTGGGGGAACTTAAACTTATGTAGAGTGGTAGCAAATTCCATGCCCTCCTTTTTGTATTTGTCATCACCAGAAGGGCAAGTGGACATTGATTCAAGCTCTATCTATAGAGGATCCTAGTGCATATGACCTTGAATATAAGAGCTTGTCTTTATGTATAAAAATAACTTATTAATAAAGACAAAATCCTGGGAAAGCTTAATCTTATGTATCGTGGGCCTTTACCAAGGAGAAATAGGGCCCTGGAAATAGTATGTACATGTAAAATTGAAGATAGAGGTCCTTTTAAAGGATTTATTACAATCTTCCCTACTTTTCTTTGCATTTTCATCTAAATAATTTATGCAAAGGAGGCTTATGAACACACTATGATGTGATTATTTGAAGCATTTTCCTTTTTTACCCATACCTATTTTTGCTTCCTATGTTTTAAATTTTGTTTGTGTTAATAAGTTATGGATTCCATTTTTTTCACATTTATAAAAAACTCTGGGATTTCTTTCCTTGTTTAGCTTATTCGATGACCACTTGCCCTTCTGTGATCACAAATATGAATGAATCTATCCTAAATAAGTTAGGAATTCAATTTTATGCAAGGTCATATGCAACATTATCTTTTATACAGGGTCATATGCACTACAAGTTTTAATAAGGTAACATTGAGCTTTGCTTTCTTTTGTCCTTCAAAATGACCATCTGATAAAGGATATTCTATGTTTGAATAATGAAACTCTATTTAATTTGAAAAGGAGAAGTGAGTATGTGTTTTTTATGGGAAGAATAAATTGTAAACTACATCAAAACTCAATATATATTTTGGTTATAAACAGGGTTCATAAACATAGTTCATAATCATGTATACCACTGTGTGTTAAGACAGTCTATACAGATCCAAGGGTAACCTTGAATAGGGGCATACAAAACCCTCAAATAAAATGAAATGACTCTATGAAAATGATAAAACCTTCTAAAATTTACCTCGATATTTGACTAAACATCGACTCCTCCACTCTTGTTTGGACCGTGTCCATTTGAACTATCTCCCTCCACCTTAGATCCAACAATGAGAGAATGGTAAAGGACATCTATTTTGGCTTAGCATTACCTAATTAATAGTAAGCTATAAAACCATGATTAAGGCAAAGCTAAAAAAACCATGTTTATCTGCATGTTAGGGCATGATTATCCAATATGCCACACCTCACTAGGTCTACCTCATTGGGTCCATGCCATGTGATAATTGGCGGTGGAGTTGATGGTCAAGCTAGAAATCAAGTTAGCGGTAACCGTGGAGGTCATAGTTACAACAAATTGATGTTGTTGAAAAATTGGTGGCATTAATGACATAGCTTAACTATATATTAAATTGTGGGTTATTTTAACTATGAACCAACCCCTGATGACCAGCCCCTGATGACTGGGGATGACCAACCTGCACTGGGAGTTGGTGTGTGCTGGTTAAGCTCTACTGGAATGACACTCCATGATGACCGATAAGTTTTTTGAGTAATAGGATTCAAATGTGATGGACAGTCCTACTTGTCAAGTATTTTTTTAATTTAAACGATGGGTCCCCATTTCAATATTGACAATTCATAAGCTCAAAAGCTAGGAAAATATATTTTAGAAATAAAAAAATTGAGTAAGCATATATTTAAGTCATTGAGTTTTTTTGGTTAAATATAATTTAATATTTAATAAAACATAAAAATAATATATATAATTTTAATTTTTTAATAATTTTTATTGGTCTATTAAAATTTTAATTATATATATATAATTTTTAAATTCAAATTTATTTATTTTATTTATCTTTAATTTTTTGATTGATCAAAACTTTTTTCATTTAATGAAGGTTTTCATTAAGTTAAATTTGATTGATTATGTTTTAATTTTATAAATGGAATTATCAAATTCAAATTTATTTGTTTCAATTTTTTTTTAATTTTTTGATTGATTAAATCTTCCTTTCTTTTAGTCAAATTTAACTATTGAAACCTTAATTCCAATGATATGCACAGAAAATAAATTTAAATTATGTTTTAATTTTACAAATAAAATTATCAAATTCAAATTCATTTGTTTCAATTCCTTTTAATTTTTTGATTGAACAAATCTTCATTAACAAATCTATTTTAACTACTAAAACCTTAATTATTTATTTTAAATTTTTTTCAATACAAAAAGATTCAAATTATGTACATAAAAAATGAATTTAAATTATGTAATGGGCATTAACATGTTGAGAGAGTGTATTTGACCCGTATGGAATAAAGATATGGATGGTGGTGGTGCCTTTTATTTATTATTTACAAACGAAACTTTTATGGCGCACAGAAATATGTAGAGCCCATTGTTATTAGCTAGCCATGTGATGGGCATTAACACATTGAGAGAGTGTATTTGACCCGTATGGAATAAAGATATGGATGGTGGTTGTGCCTTTTATTTATTATTTATTAATACATGCCATATGGAAGTGGTACAATTGTTTTTGCCTAGGGAAATAATTTGTATGGATATGTGTGTTTTGTTCCAATTGATTTTGTTAATAATTTTAAAAGATATTTAAAAATAGTTTTTCATGAATTTTATTGGTGCTGCAGTATTGACCTATTTTACACATTAATCAAAATATATTATATGTTGACAACTTGTAAAATATTTTGGAAAAAAACATTATACCTTTATTAAATCAGGCAAGAAATCAATATCAATCCCACGTGAAGCAACATGGGGAAAAAGAAAAAATATAAGAGACGGGTGCATTCAATCTTATGTTGTTAATAACACTGAATAATTAAAAGATTCCCATATGTAGGAAATATATGCCAATTTTGCTACACAAATTATTAAAAGTTTTAATTTATTTTATTTTATTTTTATTTTTCTTTTTCTTAATAAGTAATATATTATTTAAATTTAATCATTTTTTATTATATTAGTTTTTTTAGAATTTTTTTAAAAATGGTTGTTTTTCAAAAAAAGGTCTAATTTATTATTGAAATTCATATTTTAAAATTATTGGAAGTCACTGCAATCCTATAAGACAAAGATCCTTCCTATTCATTTAGAAATTTGGGATACATATGTGCATATAAATAGAGGAACCTCTATAGACCAAGTCATAATGTTGATTTGAGTCCTCACAAAATGCATAATATGGTGATTTTTACAGATGACAAAAGATGTGAGATAGGCCACAAAAGGCATCATTTATATTGCACACAAGATGATAAGGCTTGGGGAAGGTTTAAACTAGCATGATTTCCTTTCAATGGTTCTCATAATAAACATTAAGAAACTCCTTATATGGGCAACTCAATCCTTTCGGTACCAATTTTTTGTACTGCTTTGCTTCATGTAGTGGACATTCCCAAAAGGACAAATTGCACCGAATGTTGACTATTAGCCAACTAATATATTCTCCAACTTCATTTGGCCTCAAGATGGATAACACCTCATGTAGGTGGATAGGTTCACACAATGGTAGGCACAAATTCAAATCATGTTAACAATGTACCAATGTGTACCTAAGGAATTCCTCAAGTATATCAAACCAATTTCCATCATTATGAAAATGTACAATGGAGTACAATTGTAAATTCATGAATTGTAAAAACCTCCTAGTTATTCCTCTTATTTTTTTCATCGACATCAAAATGGAAAAGGTGGAAGTAGCTAGGCAAAATAACTTAGTTTCAAAGAGTGTTTAATCACTAAAATCCATGCCACCAAGAATAGAGTAACCACTGCCTCAATCATAAGCTAAGATGCAAGTGTAGCTGTAGTGAGAGACATGAACACAAATGTAGGTTGACCCACATGATCAACCATTGGCCTTATCATTTCAAGCACTCTTATATAAGCATAAGGTACTAGTTCCTCAAGCTTCACCACCTACTAAATGAAGTCACAAAATAACTCGATGGCTTAGTAACAAATTGATGCCCAAAATTATAGTAGAATATGATATGTAGTCATTTGGAGTTACACCCAAAGAGGTGTATAGGGTGTTGATTGAGAATATCAAGGATGATATCTATGATGAAGAAGAAGAGGATATGTTCTTCTTTTGGAAGGTGATTCACACTATGAAATGACATCCCATTCATCCTACTGGTATAGATTCATCCAAATCCAAAGTCCATTATAGTGGACATAGTTAAGTAATAAGAGGAAGCAAAACACATAATATAATATTTATTTTAAGAAGGGGCATTGGGGTCCACAACATCAGCATACGAAGTCATAGTCACACAAATACCAAATGCATGGTAATAAATAGAATCAATGACTCCAAGAAAATAATAAATTATAAGGGATAAGGCGATGCAAAATAAGATAACCCTCTCAAGAAATATGTGTGGAAACCTTACACTCTGGGAGTTGCTCTAAAAAATCCAACCATTTTAGAGTGCATAGAAACATTCGTAAGTCTAGAAGACTCAGTAGAGGAAATAGAAATAGTAGTGGTGTGGTCTTAGACCCACACTATGAAGCACCAAAATAAAAATTTGATGCCCTCTACATGCCCAGAGACTACTATGCCCAAGTACCAAGTGGTACCAGATTCTTCCACACCAATTTCACCCCCACTCTCACTTTACTTTATAACACATGCATAAGGATTTTCTCATAGTTTTGAACTATCATGTCCTTAAAAATAGTGTGAAACAAGAACAAGTACCAATAGATAAGCTTCCTAGGCATGAACATCCATATCAACTAGAGGCGTAGGCTCAAGTAAAGGAGTAGTTGACACAAGGGACTTTAGGCCAAGAGGTTATTCTTGATGCTTCTTAATTTTCATTTGTAAATAATATCAAAGGTTTTGATGCTTTCTAAATGCCCATGGTATATAATATGGATGATACTGAGAAAAAAAACACTCAATTTCATGAAGAAAATGCTAAACATATTTCTTATTATAAAGCTATGGTACATTGTAAGTGGGACTTGTAAAGTATTATTAATAGTTTGATCCTATTTATGTTGTGTATGTAGTTTGACATGGTCTAATCTTATGTCTATGATAGCAGTGGAATGACAACATGCTATATGATTTAAGGAAGTTTTCACCTGAGCTTTGAAGAGTTATGATTCTTTTTTTTCTTATTAGTGGCTTTGATTTTATGCTCTAGGCAAATTTAAGTAGATGCTTTTGTTAGCCTGAATATGTATTTTTACAAGACTGATTATTGAATGAATCTCTGTCTATTCATCATGTTTTGGTTTTTATCCTTAAATATTCAACTATTTTATACTATGTAGGTAGACATAAATGAAGAATATTTGGGGTGCTTGACTGGATAAAATGTTTATTCATTTCAAATTACATAGATTCATTTGCCAACCCAAACTATTAAAGACTGCTAACTAAGTGTGAAAAATTCTATAAATAAGAGGACAATTTATTAATTAAAGTGATATAATTAGTATACTATAACAAGCCTCTTAAACAAATTAACCAAAAACTATAAACCATAAGGGAGACTTCAAAATAGTTACATTCGTTCCACTGCATATTCTATCTCTGAGAATACAAGTTGTAAACATAATTGCCTATCCATGGGAAACAAAGGTTTAGTTGCTTTTGTTATCAAATCATAAATATTATGTACATGGTTTTGAATTATTGTATTCAACATACCATCATCTCTTATTTTTAATGCTTCTATGCCCTTTGCTTTTTTGTAGGTCACTTATTTCACGTCTATGAATATTAACATCATTTTCATTTACCATGCCCAAAATCTCTAATATTATTATTAGGAATAAAACCATAAATTGATGTGAAATAATTTCACAGAATGAAAATAATAATAATATATGTAAATAGATATGTATAAATAATATAAAATAAACATGTAAAATAAGAAGACCAGATTTAACGTGGTTCGCCCAATATGGGCTACATCTACCAAGAAACACTTGCCCAATTTTTTTTACAATCAACGAGAGTATATACCACTCTCAGATCACTATTTTCATAATTATAATGCACAAATATTATTTGTAGTTGTGCTCAACAAACCTCTTGAATTCGTACCATGGCATGGGTACGGATATGTTTTACTATGTATGGCTGGGAGGAGATGAAGTCATGTTATGTCTTAATTTTTGGTAAATTGAGATGAAAATTATGAGTACCTAATGATGAAGGGTTACATGTTTGAATCCCACAATGGCACAAATTTATTTATGGTTTTATACAATTTGATGATGGTTTAGTTCCTCCTAAACTCACTACTATGGTTTTTATGCCGATAGCTGTTCTACAATAACAGTCCATGGCAGTGGACTGTAATGTTTAGTTGTACTGCTTTTCCATCACTAATGAACAAACTTTATTTTTTAATCCTTATCTCTATAATAAACATCAAATTATGCATGTTTTAATTACAATGATATATGTGACTATCGTTAAACTTTGCACCACCTTCATTAATATTATTACATTATTGTTGTATATAAGATAGTAAAGTACAAAAAGTGAAACGAGGTCAATTGTCATTATGGATTTCAAGTGAGATATAACTAATAATTTACATTCTTTCCTTTTACAATAATCTACTAAAAATAAAAAAATATGAAATCCCTTACAACATAACTTGTACCTTTAAGGCAACTATAAGGACATCACATAATGAAATTTTAATTGATTAAATGGGTACTCTAGAAATTAGTAAACATATTATTATATTAGAAACATAATATACTTATAATATAATATATTATTATTATATAAATATTATACTAATTATACTACAATAATATTACTTAAATATATTTTTATAATCATTTTATTATTATTATTTTAAATTTATGTAGGTCACAAACAATGTAATATTTAGATAAGTTGAATTTAATGTTTTCCATTGTGAGGCCATATTCTACCCGAAGCCTAAAATGTTTGACAAATATGCAAAACTATGTTGGGTGGTTTGTTGTCTCACTCATATGGTGGAAAAAAAAAAATCTTACATCTATTGATGGTTTCACTCCCCATGTCAATAGTCATACACCTATTCTATGTAACAATACAAAATGCATTGTTATTAAGTGGAAATTGTAGTGTTGATGTAAAATATTATGAATATAAATATGCATTGAGTTTCATATTAGAATAAATCATAGGTAAAATATGGACCACAACATTTGATGATGTTTCTACTGTAATTATGGGTATCACAACACATGATCTACAAAAGTTTTTGTCATCCCTTGACAGGGTTTAAAAAATTGTCAAAAAAATGTTTTTTTGCAAGTATCATTTCACACTATGAACAAAATTAGATATGCATAATGACAAGGAACATAAGCATTATACCTTACTGAATGCAACTAAATATGAATCTACACCACAAGATGAATATTTAATTGATGCATTTGATGTAATTTAGTGTTTGTGTGTGTGTGTGTGTGTGTGTGTGTGTGTGTATGCAAACTAATTAAAATTTGCATGTGTTTATATATATGCATTTTGTAAAGAACATAATTGTTTTTGCTATATTATATTTTTAGAAATGTTTTCAAAACCATGCTTCCAAAATTGTCTATAGTCTTACAATTACACCCATAGTGATATTCACCTATAGCCACAACTTCTTCATATTGATATCCATATAAATATCATTATTATTTTCTATTGTTTACTTTTAAATAGTTATATTTATACATAGTATATTATTTTCATATGCAAAAAATTAGACTATGTATACCATTTGCAACAATTTAGCATTTAATTTTTCTATGATGATCATTATAGACATTCATTATGAGTGAAAAAGCAAATAAAAGAGTTTGTTTGAGTTATATAATGCACAAGGATCAAATAAATACACATCAGTGACTTTATTAAACCATGCACAAACAAAAAATATTAACCCCCCACTTAATGACGATGTTATTAAACAACCTCAAAAAAATTCCATGAAAGGATACATATTGTTAAAAATGAATATGTTTACATGTTGTTTTACCTTATGAATAAGGTGGATGCACACACATGGAACTTGAAAGAATGTGTATATTCCTTCATGAAAAAGCATACAACCAATATAGTAAAGGACCAAGAGACCCATAGGTTATAGATTTCTATAAATTTTGAGAGATCCATAAATTATTGTATTGCATTACATATTACAAGTTTTGAAATTAATAGCATTTTTTTATTTTAAAAATTTATAGCAAGGATCCAATTAAGAATCACTATGAGCTGATTGATATATTAGACATAATGTCCATTGACTCAATTGTTAGCCCCCTCAATGAGGCAGATGTTTCTGGGCCATTCAAAACTGCTACAATAAATATCATCATGGTGTATGAGACCTCTCTTATTAAATCCCATAATCAACTTACCCCCCTTATAAACTTCTATAGTGCATCTCATACACCAAAACAATGTTTAAAACATTTAGCCTATAAATAATGTGGTCTAACATCATATTATTATAATTTTTATTAATTGGTTTTTAGGTTTTGGTTTAGCATATTTTGATAAGGATATAATGTGAACTTGAAGAGTAACATAATATGCTTATGATCCCATGGAGAAGGCTTGATAAATTAAAATATTTCCAAGTTTAATGATCCAAAAAAAAAATTTCATATTGTGTGTTTACATACATGTATTTTGTAGAGAACATAGTTACTTTTGCTATATTATAATTTTGTAAAATGCTTTAGAAAATACACTTCCAATATTTCTTATACATTCACATTTACACCCACAATGTTGTTCATATTTACCAACAAATTTCTCATGTTGTAATGCATATAAATAACTTTATCATCTACTGCTTACATACACTATGAATTTTGATTTTATGCTCATTGTGTAATTGTAATGTTATTCCTCACTTTTAATTACTTACTTATTTACACAATATATTATTTTCATATCCAAAATTTTAGATTCTAAATAACATTTACAACAAATTAGAATTTAATTTTTCCTTCATAATCATTACAAATATCCATGGAGAATGAGCAAGTAAACAAAAGAGGTCATTCAAGTTATGCAATACACAAGGATCAAATAATTTCACGTCGTCAACTTAATTACCATGCAAAAAAAACAACTATCAGACCCACACTTTGTGATCTCTCTATTAAACAACCTCATAATAAATTATGTGAAAGGATAGATTGTCTTTCTTCAATACATGCATGTTTCATATCCAAGTAGATATATCCAGGGATTCAAACAAATATTTTCCATATAGAACATACTTATTGCCGATGCATTGTAAAAAGAAATAATAATAATTTTTTTTCTATAAATAGAATGGACCCAAGTATACAACCTAAAATTTTATCTAACCCCACTCAAGTTGAGGAAATTTTCTTCACAAGAGTTAATCCAATATTTCAAGTAACTTGTGCTCTTCGTGAATAATACAAATACAATGATCACACTATTAGCTTTCCTCAAGATATATCTTCTATTGTTAAGTGCTTGCCATGTCAAGCCAAAAATATTGACATCTTGATGATAAAAATAATTGGCTCAAAAAAAAACATATGATTGTTTTTTAAGTAGAGCACGTGTCATGCATACATTATAATATAAAATAGAAAATGACCCATATTATAGATGTTCAACTTGACCATCAGGCAATTTTTTTACTCCCATCTGAACCTACCAATATTTCCTCTGCCCTTCACTATACTACTTTAGACATGGGAGACATGAAAAATAATAATATATACTCTGATGGAGACACAATTGCACCTACAAATCTACATCATTATCAAACATTATATTTTTTAGCATCTCTTCTAAAGGCATGAAGAGAGGTAGACCAAATAAGATATTACATCAACAAAAATAATAATTTTTTACCATCTATAATGAATTTTCCAAATGTTAATAGATCACCTATCAATGAATACAACACAAAGAGGTTATTTTCTGTGGCATTTCCTTCTCTTTTCCTAATAGGAATTGCCATGTATCAATAACCCCATATCAGGAAATTTAGTCCAATTGTATGAATATGCTATGTACTTACTCTAGTACTAGGATAACTAGTTTGGAAGCCATCCATGCTTTTTATACTTTCTATTAAACCTAATGATGTGTCATCGAAGCCAAGGAACATCAATAATATTTTTAAATAAACATTGAGAAATTTTTTCCAATCACAATGTCAGACTTGTAGCAATATCTAACCCATTATCTAATGCTACTATTATGGATCAACTAACACATTTTAGATCAATGCTTAGAGGTACATTTTCACTTTGGTCTAAGTGCATAAATGAACTAGAAAATATGATAACATAATTGGGACACCAAACATTATTCTTCATCTTGAGCGTGGATGGCAATAAATGCCCAGAGCTACATAAAGTCATGTCAAGCCACCCCCCCATCTCTCCCAAGCAATGATAGTCATTAGAGAAACCAAAATTTTATTGTAAACCTATATCTTGCATCTTTATACATGGATAAAATATTTGCAATCTTATATTAATAAATCCTAGATAAGCATATCCATAGAAAGGATTATTGGTACATGTATTGATATTGAAACTATATTTCATTGGTTTAACTACATTAAAAAATCCCCATTTAATCATATTATTTAATTATAATTTTATAATTAGGTATGAATGGCAACACAAAGGATCTGCACACATACATGGATGTATATGGTTAGACAACATTTATGCATTAAATTGGGAGAACCCATTTTAGATGCATTTTATCAATCTCTTCTTTGATCACTACATGATAGCATGTAATCCACACAAAAATGACATAATCCATGTTAGAATGCATTGTTCCTATCTTGATGATCCATGCTTACTCACCATAGATGAAATATTTTGTGTCAATGCTCAAAATGTTTATAAGGATCTTGTAAATCAGGTTGAACATCACACCAAATGCAATAAATCTATAATTTTACAAAAAGGGGCAATAATCTACGATGCAGATATAAAGCATCATGGTCATTGCAGACAATGTCAAGCATGTGTCTTGATGACAAAGGATGCAAAAATTACCTTCCATCATGTTACCATCCATAGAGTAAACATCCATAGTGAAAAAATGATTTTAATATGGCATGAAAATGTTGATTACCAACTAGTTACCTCTTGCCATGCCATGCTCAAATATATAGAAAATTTGCATCTAAATCTAAAATCTACCACCATATGTTAAGTATGATATTAACGACATTTATATTTGAACACCCAATAATGATTGCATATAAGTTACTCATAGAAACTATTGTTGATCATGACATAGGTGCATAATAGACATGCCACATGCTACAAGAGATAACTCTAATGGTTTGTAGTAGAACATTCGTTACCTTGTCTATTGGATAATAACTTTTCAAATGTGTTTCTAAAATCACATATGAGGAAGGCAAATTACTATCTTTCATTGATGCATATATAAATTACCCTTCTTTTCTTAACAAATTTCCACTCCTTGAGGCTGCTCAAACATGGTGTTTCAATAATCAAAGAAAATCTAATGTGGATAAATGAAATAAACCAAGAAATTGTTTTCATATTCCCTCATATCTCTAATATACCTCATAGTGATTCATCATCATATGAATATTCTTGTTGGTCAGAGCTCTTAATTTACAAACCATTCTATAACATTATAGTGGACATTGGTTTAACTATGTAGGGCATTATTGCACATTGAAAATAAATCAAGGAATTGTACATTCCATGGCATATTGAGTAGATATCTACATAAGAACACAATAATATTGAATCAATTAGTGATGTTAGTGACACTTAAGAAAATATATATATGGAAGTGGAAATGCATGAGTGGGTATTATTATCACACATGCACCCATCAAGAAATAATAACATAGATGACATCAACATGCTTGGGATTTGTTACTTCGATGCCAACCATAATTAGAATCATTTTGAGGTTTTTCTCAACCTACACACAATAACACAACCATTTATATATTATCAATGCACAATCACCTATAATACATATGCACAGTGCATAAGTGAACCACTACCAAGTGAGCTATTTGGTAACCAAGAAATAGCCTTCAAAATTATTCTATAGCATGCCCAAAAAACACACAAGATCCACCACACAAGATGAATATGCAAGGAACAAAAATTATAAATAAATCCTACTTGATTTTCCACATCAAACGTAACCTAAATGGAATTATAGGGAGAACCAATTTTCCTCACTCTAATAAGTGTCATAACATTTAACATAAATGCATCAATAATACATTCAAACCTCTATATTCCTATCTATGAAATGAATGCACTTGAAGTAAAATCATTGACATTTTTTTAGGAATAAATGAAACACATGGAATATGTTCTCATTCATGAAATGAACTCCATAGGCACAAATACGCTCAACAATATAATAGTCAATTGCATGAGGCATTTCCTCAACATAACAAAAAATATTCTGGAGGTTGCTTAGTAATACTTGTTGGTGACCTAGGATAACTTCCCCCTATAAATTACATACTAATATATGCAGAAAAGTCATTTGGTCACACCCTTTGGCAAGCATTCGACATAGTAGTAACATTATGGTTAACAGGGATGTATAAAAAATTAGCTACTATTCAAAAATTTATTAGCCAACATAAAAAATGCAAGCCCAATAAAAAAACACTAGAATATGCTTATGTCAAAAATATCATCCTTCATGCATCCAAAATAACAAGAATATTTCAAAGTGTCATCACATTTGTATGCAACTAATAAATTGGAGAAAATAAATAACAAACAAATGTTAAAATCATTAAACATTCCAATAGCAATGTGTAAATTAGAAAAAAGTAGACAATAGGTAACATAAAACAATGATACTCACCTTGAGAAAATTAATATTCTAATTAAAGGACAAAATATTACGTTAACATCCAAGCTATGGGTGAAAACAGGGTTTGTCAATGGAATCATTGAAGCAATATATCACATTGTCTACACCTAGATTCAAATACACCTTCCTTACCCATGTATATGTTTATTGCCTTCAAAATTTACTCTGGTACCCCATGACATATTTGAAATCTAATACATCTTATGATTACTCTTATTACATAGGGAAATCATCATCAAATGCATATTAAAATGACATGGTCTCAAACCATACATAAAGCACAAGGAATGACTCTCAATAAAGCAACAATAGATATTGGTAACATTGATCATCAAGGGTTGACCTTCACTACCATATTAAGATTTAACTTACTATCAAACATGTATATCAACCCTTCATTTTTATTTGATGACTATGTAAGAATGAATGTAGATCAATGTAATACCTCTTCCATATCATTTACAACAAATATAGGTTTTCTCAATAAACACACAAAAGTGTATTTAAAAAACATTTGTTTTTCTATTTAGTAATCCTAACCTAATTAAAACTAATAAATACTTAATAAAAGTAAAATAAAATAAAAATAATAATCCCTCCTAGCATTCTTTGCACCATTAGGGTGACTGCTGTATAAATTCAGAGAAAGCATAGATTTTACTAACTCTTTGGTTAACACGTGTTCGATTTTAATTTCTCTATTTATACACTAGAACTAATTTATTTTGACTTATAATTTTTAAAAACCTATATTCCATCTGAAATAAACATAATAATTTGTTTACCACATTTTACA
Source organism: Torreya grandis (assembly GCA_037957365.1). Lineage (NCBI taxonomy): Eukaryota > Viridiplantae > Streptophyta > Pinopsida > Cupressales > Taxaceae > Torreya > Torreya grandis. Next base: position 1,459,293 of record JARHVA010003460.1, on the reverse strand, counting down.
AGTTTCCACTTGGGTGTAGGTGGATACTTTAGTGGAATGGTTTAATATTATTTTAGGTTTATTCCCCTACATTCGTCATGAGGTCGAAACTAAGAGACCTTTGAGATATAAATTTTATAAAATATAACACAAATTAATATATAAATGAGTTTTATCTAATGATTTAGGAGTATCTACAATCATTTGTAATTGTTATCACTTAGATTTTGCACCCATCTTTGTGTAGTTGCATGTTGTGTAGTATGAGTAAACTATGGAAAATATAATGATACAATGGGATCACCTCCAAGATGTGGCACATTGGTGAATTGAGGTGAACCTCTAGAGAAGCTTGAATTCCTTTGTTTGGTGAAATTGATATATTACCAATTCATGTTAAAAAATTACTTCTTAGTGATCTTGCTCTTAATTAGGGTTTGACTTGTGAGGTAAAGAGTTTTAGAAATGAATTTGAAAAATTGGAAATGGTGATTACACCAAATAATTATAGTGGAAATTAATGCTTGATTTGTATGAGCATAAAAAGCAATAAATATACTAAAGTTTATTGGAGCACAAACTCATGCAAATATGAAACCAAAGGTAATATTGGGTATTTATCATATAAGAAACAAGATTCTTTATTTTAAACAAACAAATTTTCAAAAGGGAAAAATAATACCACAAATGAAATTTTGTGACTGAAATAAGAGTGAAATCATTCAAAAACTTGACAAATAGCCTTATATACATATAAATAACACAAATAAAGAAGACAAAACTTCAATCTATTATCACTCTCTAGGTTATAAAATGTATATCAATTGTTCAAAATGCAAAATAATTTCTCCAATAGAAAAAGGATAAATGGGTTATACCATGGTACCCATATTTATACAAAATGCTCTCTTGAAAGAGATGCAGTTATCAAAACCCTACACCTAGCTAAAGATCAAGAAAAAATAGAAAACCTCATGCAAAGGTCATGATCTTCAGTCTAGAATGGCATCTTTAGTGAGGTAAATGGCTAGAACAAGAAACATGCAACTTATGGGCACTTCAACAAGTATTGGAGGCATGGAGAAATCCTATTGAATCTTCATGTAACATCCTTCTTGCCTTTAATTCAACTATTGTTATCTTTTCTAGGGAATGAGGTGATAAAATTAACTGACACTTAGAAAAGTTGAATGCTTTTAGGTACTTTAAGTTATAACTTGCAAAACCTAATTTATATTTTTTAATTGGGACTTTTACAAATTTTTAATTCATCCAACTTAAAGAAACTAAAAATGTAATTTACAACATGAGATTTTGCAAGTTAAGAAACTCAAACTTTGTCAAAAAGAAAAATGCAATTTACAAGTTTCATTTTTACAACTTTTTAACCTACTGAAAAGACTTGAAAATTACAAGTGGATCTTTCTCAAAAAGAGCTACCAAAATAATAGTTGTAATTTACAACTGGCAACTTTACAATGTCTTTTAAAATAAAGAAATGTAATATACAAAATGTATTTTATTTAAATAATTAATCTACAAACATAACCGCTGAATATACTTTATCCTTCTTTGCTTGTATCTTCTCAATGTAGGCATCAAAGCTTTTGAAGATCTCTAAGAAATGATCTTCATTAGGGCCAAGTGAATATATGTTGCTTATCTCACATTCTACCATTGTATCAAAGAGTTTTCTAGATGAAACCCTATATACTTGAGTGTCTTTCCTCATATGCTCCAGTGTATTATGATACCTGATGAATTAATGGATGGAACCCAAGTTGAATGTTGTATCTCATGTTGACTCTCTCTCCACCACTCCTTTGAACTTGTCTTAAACCTCTTAAATGAAAAGGATTTGATCTTGATGATCTATTTCTTCACATGACAACCTACTAAGAAAATCCTCAATGTCATAGATCGTATATGTGGCCTTATCACATGTAACCTTGTCTTTATTAAAACTCTCAGTGAGTATTCTTATCTTGAAAAATGGTTGCCTTATCCATTTCCTCATGCTCTGCATCATTTTTCAATATTTTCTATGTAATGAGGGTATCAATTTCAATCAGGTCAACAACTTACAATTTTTAGAAGAATAGGTTCAACATTTCTATATTTTCCTCATATTTGCTTATTGATGCATTCAACGATGCTCGATCATCTTTCAGAGTTTTATAATAGTCCATTGCTAGCTCAATTACTCTATGTCCCTTTGTGATAAGCTCATCCACCTAGTCCTTCATAGCTCTTCCCATACTATCAATCTTTGCTACTACTTTAAGTGTTTATTTATCAAATAACTGAGTAAGATACTGTATTGGTTGGGCTACGAGCTCAATGAAATTCTTAAGTGAAATTGTCAATTGTTCAAATTTATTCTTCAATTCATATTTTGTGACCTTGTCACTATCCATCTTCTAAAAATGAGAGCTAATGTTTGATTGAACATCATGTTTCAATCCCACTCTTGTAGGAAAACCTAGGTGCACTTTGGATATTTGATAATCTCCCACCACTAGATCTTGTTTTTGTTTGTTTGGTGGGGGACTACAATCTCTACATATTTCTCCCCTAATGAATCATGCAATATTTTTGATATAGTATTGAGGCCTATGTTTGATATCTTTGATGCTTCTATAAGAAGAAAATCTAGTGTGATAGGAGACACCATTTGTTTCTACTTATTCCCTATTGATTGCACTAGCTAGCTTGGAGTGGCATCCTATAATCTAAGCATTATCAAATGTGAATATGTGGTTGAAGTTATTACACTTGTGGTTATTGTGATGAGTGTTGTATCTATCATTAATATGGACACTAAATCCTCAACTAATGTTTTGTCAATCTCTTCCCCATATGGAGGTTGAGTATCCATAATTATATTAATTATATCCTCTATCTTTACCTTCTTAGTGGGGGTTTGGGATATTGTGTAAATGGAAGAAATGGGTGTAGTGTAAATGGATATGCCTACTGGGGGTATGGGAAATAGAAGTGACACAAGTGGGGGGGGGGTAGGTATGGTAGTTAAAATAGAGTAACCTATGAAAGTGTGGAACCTAGGGTAGTGAATGAATCAATCAAAGTATTGGGAACACTCAGGGTTGATGAAATGGGGAAAGTGATGGGAGATGAAAATGAAGTAGTAGCTACCCCAGTGGTTGGGATGGCTAGTAGGATTGTAGTCAGGATGACTGAATCTATATCCATGTACTATTGGGTGGTGTTAGTGATTAACTGAGTGGTGGCGGATATTAGGGATGAGATAGAAGGAATTATGGAAGAGAGAAGTGAAAGTGAATCCTGAGTGTCTAATTATGATGATTGGCCTATTAACGATGGAGTCACTGGCACAAGTGAGCTGGTGTAAATAGAGGGAGAAATTATTTGGGGTGATTTTGGAGTGGAGACAGGAAGAGGAGGTACTATAGTTTGTAAAATGATATAGAAAGGTGGAGAAATTATTTGTTCTCGAGCAATAGTTGTATCTTTAATGGAAGTTGGCATTAGTTGATCTATTTATTGTGTTGTTGCCTCTTGGCTATTGGATTGACCTATTTTAACCTTTTACTTCTACATCCACTTATGTGAAATTACTAGCCTATCCTATTATATTTGTTTTCCACTTCTGAAACTCTCTATTGTTATAGACACACCCTTATCTTACACTTCTTTAAACTTATCACTGATACTCAAGGTTTCATTGGTAACCTTGACCCCTTTGCTCCTTAGCTAGTTAATTGTCTTGTTTATTACATTGGTGGTCATATCCATGAATTATAATGACTCAAGTGTGGATAACTTGACTAATGGAAGAGGTTGAGAAAATATCTTATTATCATAGTAAACTATGTCCATTAGAGATTCATCAACTATTAAGTCCTTAGGGACTAGTGCCATGTTGTAAGTTTTGCTCTACTCCAAGGTCACCCTGTAATTATCTCTTAGTCTCACTTCATCTTCATATTATATGCCTTCCCATTAATATTTATAATAGGGAATGTGGGAATATTTTGTGATCCCCAATATATTGGTAATGTTTCCATTCACATCATAAAATGGCTTGGAATCAAGATCTCTTAAGGTCATTTGAGTCATCTCGACATATGTACACTTGGCTTTTGATATGGAAGGGCATGTATATCTACCTATGCTAAAGGGGAAATGGATTCCTGACTTATGTTTTCTTGATAAAAATTTGTGAGTATCTACAAGATGCCTCACAAGTTCCATTAGATCCCATTTGTCACTTACATACCTTGGGAGGGTATAAGGACAACCGATAAATCCTCCTACTCTAATGTATGAATATGTCTTGAATTAAATAAAATACAATCCCCAATCTTTGATCTCATAAGTTGTGGAATTAAAGAATATCTTCTTTTCTATCTCTTTGTCAAACATGATTATGATACAATATATGAATGCATCATTTACCCTTCTTAAATGTTGTCTACTTGCCTCAAGGGCGAGGTCAGGGTAATAGTTAAAGACCTTGTTGACTTGGTTAGGCACTGTGTTCAACCTTGGGAAAGCCCTTCCCTTTGATAATATGTATAATAAATATGAATTCATGTAAAATTTTCCTTTATTTTTAGAATTCCACCAATTCTTTGTGGATGGAGTCACTTATCAACTGGGCCTAGTGGATGTATTATTTATTTTGTTGGATCACCCAGATGTATTGGTAGATCCAATCCTAAAATTTCTTAGTATCTAGGTTCCCAGTAACTCTATGTAAGAGTATAATCATGTCACCCACTTCCTCTTTGAAGTCTATTCTTGATAGGGTTTTAGTCAGTCTTGTAGATGTGGGTTTAGAGACTTTTAGCCATTGTTTATTAAGGACCCTTAGACATGCAATGCTATTATCTTGATATAACTTCTTAGATGATTCAAGGGTTATATCAAGATAACTCTCATACTCTAGAATCAGGAACAATGTGTTGATGAAGTTAGGGTCTATGTTCATAATCCTTTTTCCCTTGTCTTTCACTTCTCTCTTTTATGCATCATAGTGCTTCACCAATGTGAGCACAAGCTCAAGGCTCTGCACTAATAATGGGAAGGTTGCTACTCGGGGCAATCCATAGTTTTAAATGCTTTGAATCTAATCATTTTTGAATTCAACATTTACTATTTTACATAAGTCAACTAGGTCTGTCTGACCTAGATCTGTGTTTTTTATTTCATTTGTGTTAAATTCTAGGCTAAGTGAGACACTAGGTTCCTCAAATTTGAACCTCATTTCTTTTCTAGACATAGGTTTTGGGAAAATTGATGTAGGAAAGCTAACTATAGAGCTGGTGGGTTTTGGAGTTGCAAATGTAGGTCAAATGTCTGGTAGGTTTTACAGTTAAAAAATGCAAGCCAAATTTTTGGTGGGTTTTGCAATTGCAAAATGCACTTGCAAGGTCCAATGAAATTTCTAGTGAGTTTTGGAGTTGTTATTTTAGGTAAAATCCCCAATGGGGATTTGATGTTTTTTTTACAATGGGATTTTTTGTGGAGTCATAAGTTTCTTTTGCAAGTCAGATCTCCACGGGTCTATGTAGGGGATATTTGAGAGAATATTATAGATTTCTAAAACCTTGGTTTCTTTTAAAATGATTAGAAATAACTCAAGATAAGTAGATGACTTTGGGAAAATGTGAACAAGTATAATTTGTAAGGAAAACTAGAAAAATGAAAGAAAAAACTAGCCTCCTATGAAAAAATGGAAATCTAAGCCCTTATGTAGAAAGATAGCAATGTTTTTTGAAAAGTGTGGGGAGATCATAGGAATACCATGATTCAAGAATGTCAATGGTGGTCATGGTTTTGGTGTTGCATTGGTGAGGTATGGGGTTACTTGGTGTTAGTGGATTGTGGTTTGGATTTTTTGTGTACAGAGCTCAAATTATAATTTTTAATGTTGATAATGACTTCCATTAACCCTAATTTCATTAATATAATCTTGTAATTAATTCCTTTAGGTTAGTGGTTGGGAGAAATGGTGGGAGTTTCAGAGTCATGGTACAATTTTTGAATTTTACAAAATTGTATTTTGCACTCCAACCTTTGCTTTTCATCAGATGAACTGGTGCATTGGAAATAGGAAAGTGAAACTTGAAGTACAATTTGAAACTTTGTAAGTTAAAAATTGTAACTAGAGTTTTTATTTCTGTAGGAAGGGTAGTTGATAGGAAGTGGGACTCGAGTCATAATTTACAAGTTTACAAGTTGCAAATTGCAACCAAAGTTATGATTTTTGATGAGATCTGGATGAATGGGAAGTGGAAGTTTAATTAAAATTTGAAATTTTACAAGTTTAAAATTGCATATGAATTTCTGATTTCTACTAGGAATGTGATTGGCAAAAACTAGGGATTCACTTCAATTAGCAATTTTTCAAGTTCTAAATTATGATTAGAGTTGTAGTTTTTATTGGTCATGGGGTGAGTAAAAAGTGGAGGTGGGGATGAAATTTGAAAGTTTGCAAGTTAAAAATTTCATCCAAATCTTTGATTTCCACTAGGTATGTTCAAAGTGGAAAGCAAAGGTTAGGATGCAATTTGTAAATTTGTAAGTTGTAAATTGCACCCAAATCTTTGGTTTCCACTGGCTTGAGAAAAGGGTATCCTGGATCACTTTAAGGCCTTTTTCCCAAAAAATTAATGGGTCTTCCTTAGGGTACTAGATGTTTTGACATTTTTGGTTAAAAAATACTAACAATAATCTTACATAATTGAAAAATTGTTTAGTTGACAAATAAGTACTTTGTTGTTTTGTACAAGCCCTAATTTGTGTATAAGAGTTAGGATCCCTTCATCCTAACTTTTTTTGTTTGTATTAGGAATTATTAATAAAATATAAATCACATATGCTTTGTAAGTCATAATTTTTTATTTTTAATTATTTAATATGTATGGAAAGTAGTAGTTATCTTTGGTATATTAGTTTAAATAGAGAGCTTGTGTAAGAGGAAGGATCATCTATTGAATATTTTTTATTGAGTCATACTCAAATGAAGTTATCCCCTTAAAGAGGCTCATGATACTTTACATCGTGATTCTATTATTTCCATACAATATTGCTATCTTTTTTTAGTTTAATGCATATTTATTATATATCTACCGCTAGATTAATTTATTTGAAAGAAGGTACCTAACATCTAGTATTTGATCACTTTCTAGGGCTATGTTCTACAACAACTTCAACAATATAAATATTTTTTTGACTGCCCATTTTATGATCTCACCTCACCCAATTGGAATCTTTGTGATAAAAAAGTAATAATAGAAGAAGTGACAATGATATTTTGCCCCAAATATGCCCTTTTTCTTGCAAGTACTTTTTTGTTTTTGGACTAGGAATTATGTTTTGACATTTTTAAAGCTCACAAAAAGTTTTGGTTGTTGGTTAAGTCAACTCATTTTTATCAATGAAGTTATTGGAGCCCTTTGAATACCCAATCCTCAAAAAAATATTTTTACATATTTTAGCATCTATGTACCTTTCGTCATATAGGAAGTGCCTAGGGTTTTTATTTTACCATAAAAAGCCTTTGATAATCATTTATAAATTGTGATGCATTGGTAATAAATCAATTAAAAATGTAAGACAAATTTATAGTAGTTTTTATAGTCACAAAATGCACTTGCAAAGTTTGACAAAAGTTTTGATAAGTTTTGGATTTGCTATTGTACGTAAAATCCCTGATGGGGATTTGAAGTTGCTTTTACAATGGGATTTTTTGTAGAATCTTAAGGTTAATTTTGTAGGTCAGATCTCTATGGGGTATGTGTAGGGGATCTTTGAGAATAGATTTACAAAACCCTATATTCTTTCAAAATGATTGGAAAGAACTCAAGATAAGTAGACAACTTTGGGGAAATATGAGCAAGTAAAAACTGGAAGGAAAACTAGCAAAATGAAAAAAAACCTAGCCTCCTACATGTAAATGGAAATATAAGCCCTTCTATAGAAAGATAGAAATTTTTATTTGAAAGTGTGGGAATATTAGAGGAATACCATGCTTCAAGTATGGAAATGGTAGTTGTGTTTTGGTGTTGCATTGCTGAGGCATGGCATTACTTGGCATCATTAGATCAAGGCTTGGATTTCTTAGATGCAGAGCTCAAATTCCACTTTGAAATGTTAAAAATGACTTCCATTAACCCTAATTTCATTAATAAAACCTTAAAATTATTTCCTTTAGGTTGATGGTTGGGAGAAATGATGGGACTTTTGGAGTCATGGCATAATTTTAAAATTTTGAAAAATTGCATTTTACACTCTAACCTTCACTTTCTATCAAATGAACTAGTGCATTAGAAGAGATAAACTGGAACTTGAGGTGAAATTCACAAATTTTCAATTTGTAAATTACAACTAGATTTCTAGTTTTTATGAGAAAGGTAGTTGGTAGGAAGCAGGACTCAAGTCACAATTTGTAACTTTACAAGCTACAAATTTCAATTAGAGTTTAAAATTTTTATGGGAGTTAATGAGTGAGAAGCAAAGGTTTGATTTCAATTTTCAAGTTTACAAGTTTCACATTGCATCCAAATATTTGGTTTCTATCAGGAATGTGATTGGTAGAAAGTAGGGCTTCTCTTACAATTTACAACTTTACAAGTTAAAAATTCTAATCGAACTTCCAATTTCTATTGGTCATGGGGTGAGTGGGAAGTGGAGGTTAGGATGAATTTTACAAGTTTACAAGTTAAAAATTACATCCAAATATTTATATTCCACTAGGTATGTGTAAAGTGGGAAACAATGGTTGGGATATAATTTACAAGTTTGCAAGTTATAAATTGCACCCAAATATTTGATTTCTAATGGGCTTGAGAAAAGGGTATCTTGGTTCACTTTAGGGCCTTTTTCCTAGAAAAATAATGGGTCTCCATTAGGGTACTAGATGTTTTGACATTTTTAGTTCAAAAATATCAACATTTTTGGTGACCTTAGTAGGGTGATTCCCTGTTAACCAATTTCTTTCTAGTAGCCTTCATTGGGCATGAAGTCATTTTAAGTTTAACAGAGTTTTAACTGGCGAAGAGCAAAACTAATATTTTGCTTAAATAAGAATGAAATAGGGAAAAACAAACTAAGAAAACAAAAACTCGTAATGAATTGACTTGTGCAAAAGCATTTATTTGAGGAAAACAACTAAACCTAATATATACAATATTTTTTGAAAAAAATTCCAACCTCAAAAGCAAGTTTTAATGTATATCCCATTGAATGGGATAGCTAGTTTTGATCCATCAAGTTTGGATAACTATAATTCATTTGTTCCCTTACACTAAGTTATGATGTATGGATCATTCTATATTGCATCAAACTTTGTAGGCTTGCCTAGTTTGACCCTTTCAACATTTCATTTTAGATACATATCTCCTTTGTTTAATTTCCTTTCAAATGAATTTTTGTCAAAAGTTCTCTTTGTTTGAGTCTAATATGCTTCCAAAATTTTCAGTGACTAGTTCCTGACTTCTTTTAGCTCCATGAGTTCCACCAATCATACTATCATTTCATCATTTTCAATCAATTCCAATTGATGATTGAGTTTTAAAGATGGTAATTTAATTGAGAATGAAACTCTAACTTCCCTTACATATACCAAAATGAATTAAGAATGGTTAATGACTCTCTTGGAAGTGATCCTATCAACCCAAAGTGTTGATTTTAACTTTGTATGCCATGTCCTTTGGTTGTCTTCCATTGTCATTTTGATAATCCTTATAAGATTTTTGTTGGTAGACTCAACCAAGCCATTAAATTTTTGGTAATAATTAGATGTACTCAAGTATAAATTGTGCCTTACATCCCATTCACTCACTTGAGTGTCCACAAAAGATTTGGCATTGTCTGAGATAATGGTGTAAGGAACACCAAATCTTGTGATAATACCATCCATGAATTTGAGGATAGATGCCTTTGTGGCATATTTTAGTACAATTTCTTTAATCTATTTGGTGAAGTAATAAGTTTCTATAAGGACCCATTTATAGCCTACACTCAATGGTGGATTGATCATGCCAATGAAATCTAATCCCCATTGGGCAAATAGTTGGTCAGTTTGGATTGGTTTTAAAGGGAGAGCTCTTAATATTTACTTGCCTATAAAGTAAGCACACTTCTCATAGTTCCTTACCCATTTATGGTAATTTTTGAATATGTTAGTCCAATAATATCCCCTCTCATTATTTTGATGATAGTGGGGTTCTTGCAGAGAAATGTCCACCTGAGGACCATCATGAAATTCCTTGAGCACCTTGGAGATTTGATTGTGCTCAATGCACCTTAGCATGACTCCATCCATATATTTTCTAAACATTACTCCATTAATGAGAACATAAGGAATAGATTAGATTCTAAAATACCTTTTCTTGGACTATTAGAAATCATATAGATACTCGCCAATTCGTAGGAAAATAGTCATCATAGATCCATCTATTAAATAGAGATGGAGTGGTTGGTTAGGATGTATTTTGAGCATATACTACATCAGATATTCCCTCATCAGTGTTTATATCAGAATCCACCTATTCATATAGGCCTTTTCCTCTTATGAGCTTTGTATTTTTGATGTTCACATCATATTTCATGACTTTTGTGATCCATCCTGCTTTTTTTTCATTATTTTCTAGCTCAAAAAGAAATCCTTGACACTTTGGTGAATAACCATCAGATGAATTTTATTATTGGAGAGCATATGCCTAAATTTTTTGAGATCTTTTATTACAACATATACTTGTTTCTCAATAAAATTATACTTTTCCTCATATTCCTTCTAGGATTGACTAAAGAAAGATATTAACTGCTCCAAGTAATATTTATTTTGTTGGGTTAGAATGGCTAATTTTCTTCCTTACCCTCCAAAATCATAGATAATGAAATCATTCTCATAGTTTGGGTCGACTATGGTAGGAGCCTGAGAAATAGCCTTCTTGATGGCTTCAAAACTAACTTTTCCTTCCTACATCTAGTTGAAACTGATTCACTTCTTAAGCATGGTAGTAAGGGCCTTGGCCATGGAGGAAAAATTTGGAATGAACCTTCTTAAAAAGTTGATATTTCCTAGTAAACTTTGTAATCCCTTTTTATGGCTCAAAAGTGCTAGTGAAGATATAAAACTTACTCTCTTTAGGTCTATTGCAAGACCCTCTTTTGAAAAAATGTGTCATAGTAGTGTCCTTTTATGAACTAATAAAATGCTCTTTTTTTGGTTGATGAAAACTCTAAAATCTCTACACCTTTCAAAAAATTTCCTAAGGTGATCCAGGTGTGCATCATCATGTTTTGAATAAATAGTGATGTCATCTAGGTATACTAGAATCATCTCATTTATCAAACCTCTGAAAGCCATATCCATGGATATTTGAAAAGTAACACCAACATTAGTTAGACCAAAAGGCATATTTTTATAGGCATATGTGCCCCATTTTATAGTGAAAGTTGTCTTTAATTGGTATGATTCCTGCACTAGGATTTGGTTATATCCAGAATAACCATCTAGAAGGGAAAACCTTTTAGATCCTGATATAGTTTGAAGAATTTGCTCCATGAGAGGAAGGGGATAATGATCCTTCATGGATGATTTATTTAGGTCCTTGAAATCTACACAAAGCTTGATTGCACCATTCTTCTTCCTTACAAGGACCAAGTTAGCAACCCAAGATGAGTGTTTGATAGGAAAAATGATATTAGCCTTTATCAGTTTGGACAACTCACTCTTCATCAAGAGTTTTATTTCTGGATTGATTGGTCTCTATTTTTATCTAACAGTCTTGGTATTTGGGTCAAGATCTATTTTGTGTTGGGCTAAGATAGGGTCAAACCCCCATAGATATTTATAACTTGAAGCAAAATTATCATGAAATTATTGACACAATTCAATAAAATTTTGCTTTTCATAAACATTGCATACCTTTCTAATCTTTAATGTTTTACCTTCTGAAATGACTATTGGATCATAGTCTTCTTCACTGATCATGATATTTTTCTTTTTACCTTTCAACTGATCATCAGAGATGAAGATACTCTCCAACATTTCAAGGACCATGGATAATTTATTTTTCTTCAAGTTAATTATTTGATCTTTGTATTGATCTTGGATTCTTGATTTATTTTTATCTGAGAATTCAACCTCTTCTCTCAGAAAATTCCCAATTTGATAGTCACTATCAAAAACTTACCAGTTGGTTGCAATGTAAAGAATGGATGGCCTTACTATCAAATTTACATGTTGGTTGTTGTTTTTATTTATTTCTTTAGGCATGTTATATTGGGAGCCTACTAAGGCCATATTATCAGCATCCTTGTTTTGTGCTCTTGGTATCACTTGAATGTATAAAGTGGTAAAGTCTTATTATAGGTCCCAAACCCTATGTTTGTAAGATCTTATAAAATTATTATTGGTTATGATTTTAGATCTTACTTGGTGAATAATCAATTCACTATCACTACACACTTGTAGTGACTATATTCCCTTTTATTTGGCCAGCTGGAGACCTCAAATCAATGTTTCATATTTAGCTAAATTGTTAGTGTAGTTGAAATAAAGTTTGAAAGAATAGAAATATCTCTCCTTTTGTGGATATATCAAAAAAATACCTATACTTACAAAATTCTATCTTCTTGAGCCATCTAAGAATAGTTGGCACATTCCTTGGAGATCCTTATCTGGTTTTACAAGATTCAAAATGATTGCATCATTTTCATGGATGCATTATGTACCTAACCTAGTTTCTCTTACATAACCATAAGGATAAAATTGGAGAACTAGTCCCCATTCATCTAGTTGAGTGTCTAGAATTTCTTCCATGGGTGTTACAACCTCATGATCAAGCTCTTCTTCCTTATCTTGCAATGTGTAATTCATATTCATAGGGATAGGAGTGTATGGATCAATATGGTCTTTAGCAATTATCTCAGATCTTATTATAAATATAATTATATATCTCATCCTAAGAAACATGTGGTACCAATAAATAGATAATTATCCTCCCATTTTTGTAGTGAAGTCTTAGGAAATGTAGATAGCAAAATAGGGGGAGGTCCATAACTGCGATATCTTATGAAATTAACAAGCTTGGACATGCATGGATGATAAGGTTTAAAATTATTATTTTCCCTACTATTTGAATAGTAGTCCCATCCAATGAAACCACACCTTTTATGATAGGTGTATATCTAATACCAAGAGCATCATCTATTTTCTTGGGCATAATAGAATCGCTAGCCCTTGAGTTTACCATGCATTAATGGATGAGATGTTTCCCAACTATATGTGAAAGGTAAAAAGAGGGAGGCTTACCATTTTTTCTTACTTTGGAGTCATTTTGTGGTTGACATAACCTAACTGAAGCCTTGGGTCTTGTAGCTAGAACTTTGTTTATTATTTGGAAGTTTTTTAAAGCTTTTTGTAGCAATTTTCTTTGTGTTGGAATAGACAGTGTTTCCTGTATACACATAATATTTTTAAAATTGTATCCATTACTAAATTTTTTTATCTTTTAGGAACCCATCGAGTCTCAATCTCTTTGAGTGCACACCTTAATGGGTATACCAAGAAAGGGGTGAGCAGACCACTGGTGATTTGTAGGATTTTTCCCCTTTTGCCACTTGTTATCTATACAATTGTCTCCTAAAAACCTTATGCCTAAGCTTTTTATTTTATATTGTACCCTCTCTAGTTATTTCCCACATTATATCCTTCTTTTCCTCACCTTAATCCCATTTTATTAGTTGGTTTTACTAGGTTGACTAGGTTGACCCTATATAGTTTTGGGTGATTTTTACTTAGGAGCTAGTCTGGGTCTTAGCCGACCTAGCTCTTAAACTAGTGAATAATTATCCTAAATTATGCTAGGTTGATTGGGTAGACCCTATAGACCAAGATCATATAAAGGGTTTAGGGTAAAATCTACTTATATATACAAGTTCCTTTCACCATTATTTAGAGAAGAGAAGTAAGAGCCATTGCATATTTTCTTATTAACCATTCTACTTGAGGAACAAGCTTAGGGTTCCATACTTTTTCTAGAGATACAGATCTTGTTTTATCAATAAGTCTTTTAGATGCATTGATAGGTTGTGTATCCTAGAGATGATTTGTCTTTGTCATCCTTACATACCACATCCACCTCTTGAAAAGCATCTTGGTCAAGGGAGAGATTGAGGCTCTATAGGTTCATCTTCAAAGGCAAATATTCCTAACTTTGTTCTTCCTTGGTAAGAAATATAGATAGGTATTTTTAATTCTATTCCATGAATTATGATTTTGTATACATTGATGTGAGTATATGTCTCTTATGCATGTTTAATTTTATTTTTTCTAACCCCCACTTTGTGCCACAAGATTTTGTGAGCACTAGATTATATTTGATTTACTTGTTATTAGTTTAGTGAGATATCAAAACATAAGACTTCATTAGGGTTATTTCATGATTTTGCTTGAATGGATCCTTTGAAATCCTCCTTAACACCATGTATTGTGATAATATATCCCCTAATTGGGTCTAGTGAATCCCCATATTGGTCATGTTCCCACTTAAAAAATGTGTACCCAATCACAAGTGTATGGTATGATCTATCTTCTCCAAGTTAGGATTAATGTATAGACATGAAGAATTTTTGATTACATACATTCTAGTGAACCCAACCCTTACAAGTTTTTGTTTCACTTATTTCATTATCTTATCATTTTTATTATCATATATTTACAATACTTGGTCAACTGTATCGACACAATTATAACTTATATGCGTAGGTTTAACATATACTCCCATCAATATGACTCCATTCTATCTTTGTAAGATTTTTACCAGGTTTAGGCTACTAGGTCAACCCACTTGACCCTTTAAATTTTCAAGCACCCAGTTCAACATACTAAGTTGACCCAGTCAACCTTGTACATTTTTAAGTTTTCATCAAATATGATCTACAAAGCTAGGTTGACCCAATCGACATAGTTAGTATAATTAAGAAGTACAAATCAAGGTTCTTCAATAACAATCTCATATTTATTTTCATCTTCCAACCCACAAAGGTTTCTTTCTATCCTTCTTTATCATTTTTTTATGTTCTATTTTTTTATAGTTTGTAGTCTTTAAAATTACCCCTATACAGTCAACTAGATCAACCCTATTGACATAGTTTTGTATTTTGTGTTCTATATGGAAACCTACGTTAACTCTATTAACATAGTTAATTTTCAAATCCTTGCTTCTACAGTATAGAGGTGACACTATCGACCATATTTTATATTTTTTACATACATTATCGACTGACTCAACACTATATTATGTTTCAAAGTTGGAATTAACCTTTATATGCTAGTAATTAACTCACACTTTCATTTCTTGTTGATTTCATGCTTATAATAGATCACATAGTCTAATTATATGGTTTATAATATACCATTTAGTTGCACTATTTTCTCTTTTATGCACACACTACCAAATCACAAAATCTCAAAAATAATTTTAACAATTGTCTACCTTAGGCCAACCTACTTGGATTTCATCACCAAGGGGGAAGCTAATTTGGTTTTATACATAAGTATAAACACATGGTTAATGGTATTTTTTGCTAAGCCCCTAACACCCTTATTGATGTGGTGTGTGAAGTGAGGGGAAAGGCCCCAATACCAAGCTACTACCATTGCTAATACATATCCCTTTCAGTCCAAATGTCTTGAAACCATCCTTAGATTACTTTCTAGTTTCTTATTTATAGCCAGCTTCCTATTACATCTAAAATTATATTATAATAATCTAACAACATTTAGAATGACCACTTAGTTAGATTTTACTTTCCAAGTTGACTACTTGCTCTTTGATCAATTGTATGTTGTTGCAAAAACTTACTCTTTGATCAATTATATGTTGTTGCAAAAAATTACATTATCTAGCCTTGGTGTAAGGTTTTATGTTGTGTGCCTCAATTAGATTAAGCTCATTGATCCAATTTATTGTTTGTTTCCTTTCATTTATTTCTTTCCTAAAGTAATTGAAAAATTATTCTTGTTTCAGTACACATTCATTCTGGTTGACACAGTTTCTTATAGGCTATCTATTTTTCCTATTTCCTATACTAGGTTAACCCTGTTGAATCTATATAATTTCTAACCTCTGTTGCCTGCACTAGGTTGATCTAGTCAACTTTGTGAAGTTTTTAGGCCCTATTTCTCTACTTTGTCAACCCAATTGACTCTGTATAGTTTTATATCACTTTTTATTTCCTTATTTTTGCATCTTTGTTGCCTTGTTTATTTCTTTTCATTCATCATGAAATTTTTATTTGAAGACAATACTGAGTTGAATTTAATAGACATGATGAGTTTTACCAAACCTCATAGGGTCTCCCATAAGTAGAGTATGGATACTCTCTTGGATGAAATTAATGTTCATATAGCCACTCGCATAATGAACTATGGGACCCCTCCTCATTCCTCTTTAATTCATAATCCTCTCTTCTCACTTGAAGATCAACCCAAATTAGAGTATACCCATGAAATGCTCTTCTTTATATTTGAATTCACTCAACATCATGGAAAGGATCCTTCTAACATTTACCATCTCATGATTAGTGGTCAAGTTAAACATCCTCATTCACCTTTTCCCACATTCTCACATGGATTTAGGGGTACTTCCTTATTTGATTCTCAGCCTCTTCCCTCTATTATGACCCCTTCTCATACCATGACCTCTTCTTTAAATTTTGACACCTTCATGCCTAGTATATCCACTAACATGGTAGGTTTTAAATCTAGTGGGATTCTCCTAAGACCCACTCTCCTTAACTCTTCCACTAGTGCATTGTTTGCTACCCAAGGTAATCATGCTTTTAGTACTTCCTCTTCTTCAACCTTCAATAATCCATCTTTTGACACATAAGCAAATTTTTAAACTAGTGCCTAACATTAAAAAAGTTCATCTCAATCTCCTACCAATACTAATAGTGGTACCCAAGCCACTCTTTCTAACACTAATTCTTAAAGGAATTCTAAAAATGCCAATCAAACCCATCAAATATTATTACAAACACTTAATCAAATGAATAATTTTCAAGCTCATAATACAAATCAAATGATGAGAATGAAAAATCACCTTCTCTATCTTCAAACCCACCTTCAACCAATGCTTTGGGACATGCATAATCAAAATGCTCCCCCTCCTCCTCTTCAAGATTCCCATGGCAATCTCATCTCTCAACCTCCTCTTGTCAACAATACAATCAAGCATCTTCAAAATGAACCTCTTACCACTCAAATTGCTAATATTGATATAGGGGGTATCAACCCTACCATTTTTTACAATGGATCAACTGATCTTACTCTTCATCTCAAAACATTTGGAAACCTCTATAAAGATTGGGTCAAATTCAATACCTTTACTGCTACCAAGCTATTAGCCAAAACCCTAATAGGTGATGCTTTAGATTGGTACAACCAACTTAAAACTTATTCTATTACTATTTTGGAAGATTTATTAAATGCTTTAGTCCAAGAGTTCCAAACTAGTGATCTTCTCGAGAATACTTTGGCCCATTTTAGAAATTATAATCAACTTGAAAATGAAACTGCCCAAGATTTTATTAAAAGGTGGGAAACATTTTCCAATAAATGTGAACATATCATGGCCGATGATAAACTTTTTCATCTCTTTACCAATGCTCTTCTTCCCAAGTTTTAATATCAGTTCCACACTCTCTCTCCACATACCTTGGAGGAGGTCATTGACCAGGAAAAATGTCAATATTTCCTTATGCATCAATTCAAGCCACCTCAACCTTTTGTGGGTCCTCACATCTTACTTAAAAAAAAAAATAATAATGTGACCAATGATGGTGTCATGGAATCTTATGACACCATTCACATTATTCAAGTTATTCCTAACCAAAATTTAGAACCAACTCCCCCTTCTCAACAATACACTATTCCTCATTTATCTTTACCTAATAACATTAATGTTCACAAACCTTTATCCTCAATTGAATTACTTAAATGTCTACCTAGGCCTATTCCATGAGAAATTGATCCCACTCATCTTATGAAGTCTTAGTATGATCCCAACAAGTTTTGTTGTTTCATGCTAGCTGGGGTCATTCTCATGAGACATGTCAACAGCTTTGTAATTTAGTTTGGATTTTCTTCTTGGTCCTAATTTTGATCATGAATCTATCATTCAAAAACATCAACAAAACTATGACATTTATTTTAAGGCTCATGAACCACATTCTAAATCTCAAGCTTTGCATAAACCTAATGCTCATTTAGCTATCTATCAAGACCCTCTTCCTAATCACCAACCTAATCAAGATACAAAAGACAAGCCCACCCCTTCCACAAATAATTTAGAAATTCTTGTTGACCCAACTCCTAAAGAGAATATGGTTAATATGACTAATATGTGAAGGGTGGTTACTTTCATTGATAATCAACCTATCTATACTCCATTATTTTGCACATTTTGTGTTATCTAGGATTCTTCACCAACTGATTTAAATGAGTTGGGGTAAGATGACCTTATAAATTTTTATGATCCAATTCTAATTTATCCCTTGGATAATACTTCCCATTCTATTTCTACCATCCCTCCATCTTCTTTACCTAACACCAATGATAATCAAGATTCTATCAACACTTATTTTACTGATTCCCAAAACTAACCTAAACCAACTACTTCATCTTCTCAGCATAATTTACAACCTTGTTCTAAACCTTTTCCTTCTTATCAACACAAATTCCAATGTACTTTATCTCCTTCTTCTGAGGACCTCCTTCAACATTATGCACCTATTTATAGAAAACTTCTTATGGGTTATGATGAGTAGGATCTCGTCATGGAACTCACTAATCTCCCATCCCAAATTCCATTTCTTGAACTTATGAGGACCTCTACACGTCATTAAAACCATCTTATGCAACTATTGTTCAAAATAAACATCCCTTATCCTCCCCTAGTAGGATGCAAAACAACCTTATCTAGATCTGAAGATAGCATATTATAGTAATGTGAAGAGATGTCCATCTATGTTGATGAAATAATGGACACTTTTCATTCCTTAAAATTTACCAACATTTCTATGATTCTCAACAATATTCTAATTCATTTGAATGATTATCCTCCATTCATTAGTGTTCAAATTGGCAATATCTAAGTTAAACATGCCTTGATTGATGAGGGTTTTGGTACTTGTGTTACCTCTCTCAACTTTATAAAAACCCTTGGATATTTTGAATGCAACCTCAAATCCATATATATCACATGTCAAGGATATGATTGAAGTCAAATGCCTCCTTTAGGTTGTGTGTGGATTCCCATTACCATTCCACCTTTCATCATTCATGTGAAGGTGATGATATTTAATTTTCCTTTATCTTATAACATCTTACTTGGTAGGCCATGGACTCACCGTATGAGAGCAGTTGCTTATTCCACCTACCATTGCATCAAATTACCTCATAATGAAGCCATCCATAGGATTCAAGGTGACACTAACCCTTATAATTTTGAACAATTCCAAGACCGTGGTGTCTTCAAGATTCCCACTCTTAATCCTTTGCCTAGTATTTCATTCTATGAGTCTCAGTGGTTCAACTTTCTTATCAACTCAACTCAAGGTTAAAACAATCATCCTAAACTCATTGGGAATATTCCTCCTAACCTCTTATATTATGATGATGTTGAGCATGATGTGATCAATCTCAATATTAAAACCCCCAATCTCTTACTTCATCTCATCCCTTAACCTCTTATTTCTTTATAACCCTATTTTTTCAAACCACCTTATGATGATATCCCCATTATCTTGATTAAGACTCAATATTCCATTCATCACACCTCATCAATGGCAATGTCATCCTTACTTACATAATTGATATTCATACACCTAACTATGATGATGGTTATACTTTAGATGATCCATTCTTAGGTGATCTTGTTCAAGCCCATGATGTTGAGCTTATCCACTATGGTTCCTCTTTGCTTTAATATTTTCATGTATCTTCCTATATTCCATCATTTATAGTTCTTAATTTTAGTATTTTTCCTCTTTATGACTAGGGTGGAGATGGTGTGAACACTTCTTATTTCTAAAAAACCATGTAGGATTATGTTTGTAGATAATATTATGACTAGGCCTTACTATATTGTTAGGTACTTTGACCCCTATAGCTTACTTATATTTGAGATGCATGATACCCTCATTTAGCCTTATATATAACCCACCCCTCCTTTAGTAGAGCCTACTTAGATCTCATTCCTACTCCCACTTTAGCTGAGTTTATTCCTTCTTATGATACCATTGCTCCTTTCATTGAGCCCAGTCTAATTCCTTCCCCACCACCACCTTCTCTTGGTGATGGTTTGCTTACTTTACCATAGATGGCTCTATTTCCCACCAAATGGGATGATGAGCCTTCCCAAACTCCTTTTGTTCCTATTACACCTTATCCTATGAGTACCTTTACTAAACCTACTCACAAGTGTATATGTTGCTTCCATGACATAGACAATCATTCATCCACACATTATCACAAACTATGAAAATATATTGACACTTTGCATCTTTATACCCCTCAGTCCTCAAATAATGCCATACCTCCCCCAAAGGTACTTCTTGAGTATATTACTATGTATAGAGAGGTATATTATCTTTGGCACCAATGTGGTACCCATCACACTGATCATTACCATATACTTTATCAATATCTTAAAGATCACCTTATAGCTATTCTTGGACCTTGTACCATTCCTCCCATAGGTTGTTCTTGCAAGAAGGCTCCCCCTTCTTCCCCCATGGTTCTACCTCCTATGGTTCCCTCCCCTCCTATGGTCCCTTCATCATCTTCTATTCCTCCACCCATGAATACTTCACCCATGGACCTTCCCTCACTTGTGGATCCTTCCCCACCAATGATTTATTATCTCCTATAGATTCCTCTCCCATGCATTCTTCTAAGCATCCCTTGCCTAACCTCCTCAAAATAATCCATCAAGTATTCCTAGATTTTCTATTGAGGAGATTAGGTGTGAAGTATTTTCCTAATTTTTATTAAATATAGATGAGATATTAGCTATAGTTTAACTCCAAATTCATAGAGATCTATTAGATGTTTTGGATAATGTGAGTGGGAAAATATATCAGTAATTATAAACACATGCATGGTGTTCTTACATTTTCATTTTGGATTGGACGTGTGCTCCAATTTTATATTTATCTATTTCTTATATCATTTGACATTATGTCTAATTTTTACTTATCTTAGATGGTGACTTTTAATTTTTGGCATTTTACATTGATTATATTGTCATTTACGTTTGCTTATGAATGTCTTCTTTATCATTGATTTTTATTTATCTTCTTGAGTTTATTTCTTAAAACTCCTTTGTTTTATTTTCATGATTATTTTCTTTCTTATTTATATATACATGGATAATTGTCATTATGACTTGGTTATAAACACCTTTTCCCCTTTAGTCATTCCTTATTTAATATGTGATTAGTTAGCAAAAACATAATCTCATTATACTCTCCTTTCATAAGTCCACTTTGGATTTCCTTTTTCCCTTTATTCCCTTTTTTAAAATTAAGAATATATATGGTTGAGACTTTAAAGAACATGTTGGTTCATTGTTAATCCTAAGTTTTTTAGTCAATCTTATCTTTGGTGACTTAAATTCCTTTAGCCTAAGCCTACAACTCATTCATGTGCATCACTCTATCTCTCATGATTGGTCATTCCAAGTCTGTATGCATGAGGAATCTTAAAAATCCTTAAAAATATTTAAAATCCAAATAATTTAAAAAAATGAAATGATATAAAAGATAAAAACATTTCAAAATTCTTAAAAGTCAAATCACACTAAAAGATGTGATTCAAAGCACATCCCATTTTAGTTGAAGCTCAAAATCCATAATTGGCCTCATGATAGAGTCGAGGTCTATTGGGGTACGGTAGGCCAGTAGATTAGAAAAGGATAATAATAAAAAAAATCTTTTAGTACTACTTACTTTCTCATGTAAGTACCCAAGCTTCATAGTAGATTGATAGCTCTGTAAAGGGTCCTGAGGAACAGGGAACACGTCTTTGGAAGGTAGGTCCATTTTAATTTTCTTATACCAATTTACCTTCATGAGTTGATCTTAGTATCATGCTTATTTTCCTACATAGCTTAGTGTTTATATAAAATAGGTTTCCTTTGTACATTGATGGCCACTAGTCACTTAGTGTCTTCTCATGTATTTAATATGCCCCTGTCTCCTAAGGTCTTCTCATAAGATGTCTAATTTATGTTTTTTACATTCCATCTTTCACTCCCTACAATCATAATATTTTCCTTTAAGAAATATTATTTTATTCATTGATCACTTCCCTAGGGATTCCATTTATGAGTTGCATTATAAGACCATGGATAGGACCTAGACTTCCTCATAAATTATCACAATTTCACACTACATTTATTCCACCTCATTGGTGTTCCCTTTGTGAGTTGCAGTGTAAGACCATGGATAGGACCTATACTTCCTCATAAAACTCTCCAATAATCCAAGTCACAATCCAAATTACATATGTCAAAAATGAGATAAGATGTGATCGATTATGAAGTTGCACATCATTGATATGCTTCCCAGCTTGATTTAGTATGTTTTATGCTTACTTCATTTCTCTTTTATTATTTTATCTTATTATTTTCTAATTTCATGTGAGAATATAACCATTTCTTGAATTTTATTTGTATCTTATACTTCCCCCCCATGATTTAGTATGATTGAATGACTTCATTGATTTGTTTTTATACCATTTTTGTCCTTTTTCATGACTTCCATTTCATTACTTTAATTTCATGCTTCCCAGTGTGATTTAGTGTGATTTTACTTATTTTAATTTAGTGCCAATCTTTTATTTGGTTTAAAAATAAAACATTTTTGCCATTGTTTACCACCCTTTGGTTTTATATACTTAGTAATTTTCTTGTTATTACACATTTCCCAACTTGAAATAGTGTGTAGTACATTCATGATTAATTATATTTTACCAAGTCTTTTTGCCTATTTTATTTAAACCATGAATGTGTCTTACATAATGCTATAAAATAAATTGCAACTCATATATTTCCCATAGCATATACAACAAAAAATAAATACATGTGCTAGCAAGAAACATATTCAAGCATCAACAACCAATAACCATAATGCAAACACATACAATCATCATTCAACTACCAAAAAGAGTCATCTATATATATCATGAGTTTTAATACAACATACCCTTATAAAAAGCTTCATCTCTATGGTTTGGCCCCATCATGCCCATCTCGTGGCCTAGCCACACTGCCCATAGATGCCTCAATATCGATCCTTAAAATAGAATGTTGTAAAGAGGTTGTTCAAGATCTCATTCTAGAGTCACCACTCATGCCTATCTCAAGCTATGCTTGAGTGGTCTCTCTATCATCCAACTCTACCTTGGTCTATCTAATGGGTCATCTGAGATGTCTACTATCTCTACTCCCTACTTCCTTTATCAATTCCATATTCATAATGGTCATTGCTCTTCATGCTATGGAGTTAATGATGGTAACTCTGGTATTCCTACCTCTACATCTATCTCATCTTGCTCTACTGCCTATCATGCTCGACCAGTCCATGGTATCTCATGATGTGGTCTGAGCTCTATCCTAGCAACTAATATCCCTAATCCTCCTCTCCCATGAAACTCTCTCACATATCAATCCCAAAACATGGGCACCACTATCGATGTTACTGAGTGAGGCTATCCCATATGACCTCATACACATGACACTAGATGTGGTTCTGTCTATCAGGTATAGTACCTTATCACCTCTATCCATGCTAGTTCTAGAATAAATGCCTCTTAGCTAGGCCATATCATAGTGATATGCCCATAAGGCTACCATACAATATTCCACTCATCTCACTATTTACAATACTGACATGTGAGGCACAACCCACACTACCTAGTCCTATCTCCTTTTCTGAACCTGAGGTAACCTATCGCATGGGGTAACCTAATTGGATGATACATAGGGAACCTCTCTTATATCTATGTCATCAATAATATAATCAATCCCATAGACTTCTACCCTCTGGACATCACTCCATACATGTCATGCATGAGTTTTACCTAGATGACAGATCCCAAGTCATATAACACCCTATGCTCTAATATAATCTAGCTCAAGACTATCATAAATAATGGTACCTTACCATATAACTTTTGACACGGCACCCATGCTATTGCAAGTCCTATCATAGCTTTCTAGATATCCAAAATTTGTAAGGTATATACATAAAACATACACACTCTCAATCTAGGGTATATCCTTTTTTAAGCTTGTCACCCATATGGCTAAGGCTCTCCTCTCCTCCTAACTATTTGGTAATCCCATGACCATGGGTGTACCTGCTATAGGTATTCCTAAGATGGAAAGTACATCCTCTAAAATGATACCCACCTCTATAGTATCCCTCTCCACCTCCCACCTGAATGTGTTAGTCAATCATTCCCAGGATCCCAAGAACATGACTAACAAATCTAAACTCAAAGGAACCCTACACATGTCTGTTATACCTCTTAGGCTTAATGAGATCAATCTAGCTCTATCCTCAATAAACAAGTGCTCTAATAAGTCTATAATCCATGATGCATTCACTAAGTGTCAAAACCTTGGATGCCCCTATAACCATAAAATAACAAAAGATGTATTAGATACTTCATGTCATTTATAATTAAAATACATTCTTTTCACATTTTGACAAAAACAAGCCTAAATTGCTTTAATTTATTCATTCTCATCAATTAGATCTATTATTAGGCTACTAGACCCTTTTAACCCTCACTTGATCATTCTAGTCCCTCTTTCAACCTATTGCACATTTTCCATACTATTCTAGTCCCTTGGTCAAACATTAATTTGACCAAAATTTCCCTATTTTGACATGGTTTACTTACCAAACTAAGTCAACCCCTCTATTTTTCCCTCTTCATACTAAGTTGTCATAGTGGATTTTTCTACTAGGTCGGTAGTAATTTACTAAGTTGACAGTGAAAAAACACTAGGTCAACACATACCTACTAGATTGGTAGTGTGGATTTTACCAATTTTCAGCCTACTAGGTCGACTAGGTTGATCTAGTTATTTTTACTTGCTGACTCCTTACATTTTTAAAAATAAATGCCTTTCAATAGTTATTTATACAAACCCTCTAACCCATTTCCCTAAATGGTTTTTCTTACCCTTAACATCTATTTGGGTTCATTTTGATGTCTAGAAATTCTCTAAATTACAAATTTATAAAGAAAACACTTAAATTCAATAAAATATTTAAAAACTAGCTTGAGATTCTTAGTTACGTACCTGTGTTGCACCCACTACTACTGTTGGGGGTCCCTCTCATCTAGCCTATCATCTCCTTGCCATATTAACTTTCTTGGTCTCTTTGAGCTCTTTTTTTCTCCTTCACAAGTTAAAAGTCCTAAATGATTTCCCTTTGACCCTATTAAAATCACTTTTCAAAATTCTTAAATCTTTCAAATATTTTCTGTTAGATTCCTTGTTTTACCTATATATTTGTTTTTACTAATCCATTTTTTGAACCATAAAATGTTTTAAAATCATGATGATGTAGAGAATAGTTTCCACTAATATATGCCTATCTTCTAAAACTTTCAATTTTTGGGTATTTTTTGCACTAACTCCTACAGGTTCACCTAATGTTATTCACATTTGGATGCCATCACTTCTCTTGCAATCTACTTATTTATCTATAACACTAAGGTAAGTAAAGGTATGTGTTTTTCAATTTTGTCCTTTCATTTATCTTATTTTTTGCTTACTACACTTTACTTAGCATCAGTTTTATATGTTATCATGTTCTATTTTCTAAAGAACCATTCCATGTTGCACTCATGTGACACGTGATGAGCTTCAAATGGGGCATATGTATACTCATAATATTTTCAAAATTTAATCCATTAATGACACTTTGTATCTTATAAGAAGCCATCGAGTCTTAATCTTTCTGAGTGCATACCTTAAGGGTTGTACCAAGAAAGGGATGGGCAGACCATTGGTGCTTTGCAAGATTATTGTCCCTTTTGCCATTTGTTATCTACACACTTGTCTCCTAAAAACCTTATCCCTAAGATTGTTATTCTCTATTTTACCCTCCTAATTATTTCCCACATTTTATCCTCCTTTTCCTCACCTTAATCCCCTTTTATCAGTCGGATGTACTAGGTCGACTAGGTTGACCCTGTACAATTTTGGGTGATTTTCACTTAGGAACTAGTTTGGCTCTTGGATGACCTAGGTCATGACCTAGTGAATAATTGTCCAAAATTGTGCTAGGTCAATTAGGTTTACCCTATCGACTAGGATTTTTGGAGGGGTTTAGGGTCAAATCTATATATATATATATATAAAAGTTAATTTCACCAATATTTAGCTAAGAGAATAATAAGTAAGAACTATTACGCATCTCTAAGGTTCTATACTTTATCTGGAGATATAGATCTTGTCTTGTGGAGAAGTCCTTTGGATGCATTGATAGGTTGTGTATCCTAGAGCTGCTTTGTATTTATCATCCTTACATACCATAACAACCTCTTGCAAAGCACCTTGGCCAAGGGAGAGATTGAGGCTTGACAAGTTCATATTCAAAGATAAGTATTCCTAACTTTGTTCCTCCTTTGTAAGAGTATATAGATATGCATTTGTATTTCTCTTTCATGAATTATGATTCTATATACATTGACATGATTATATGTCTCTCATGCATGTTTACTTTTATTGTTTCTAACCCCCACTTTATTTCATAAGCTTTAGTGAGCATTAGATTAGATTTGCTTTACTTGTTATTAGTTTAGTGAGGTATCAAAACATTGGAGTCCCTTAGGGTTATTATGTGATTGTGTTTGATTGGAGGCTTTGAAACCCTCCCTAGCACCATGTATTTTGATAAGAGATCCCCTAATAAAGTCTAGTGGATACCCATATTGGTCATGTTCTTGCTTAACAAATGTGTCCCCAATCATAAGTGTATGGTATGATATATCTTCTCTAAGTTAGGATTGATTTACAGACATGATGTATTTATGATTTCATACACTTCCCACATGGTGACATTAAAATTAGTTTTCTTTATTTATTTTATAATATTGAATGGAATGTTACCAACCTTCGCTACTTCCTTTGTGGGAGATATATCTTCTTTCATCAGATTTGGGGTTAGTAATTTTGAATTTGACTAGCTCATTGTCACATTGGATGGCCTCTGAACTATGTTGCCTTTTTCAAACTTTTATGTGACTTTAGAATTTGTAGTCTATTCAACCCTAAGGGGTTGGTCACTTTTAATTACCCTCTTCTTAGACTGTGTATTTGTTGCCACTAAACAACCACCATTGATTACTACTTCCTCTTGATTTACACCATAAAAATCCTCCTCTTTCTAGTTTAAAAGGGTAACTTCAATCTAAGTAGGCTCTTGTGTATCTTCCTACTAGGAAGTGGTTTTTTCTTATTGTATTTGAGCATTAGATATGATTTGAACCATCAAGGCTTGACTGATGACACCATTAGGGCAAGCATTCTAACTATGTGGTTGAGCGTAAGGGTAACACGACTCATATTTCTAATCTAAGTTATTATAAATAAGTACAATAGCCTTAAAATCACTTGATATAGGTAGAGCATGGATGTTCATAGGTTTTACTTACATGTTTTGACTTTGTGGTTATGAATTGCCTTGGTGTGGCTACCTATCGGGTTGGTATGTTTGGTTATCTTATTGATAAGACCTATAGTTTTGGTATTACTACCTTTTCATTACTATCAACACTTTACCAAAACTTTTAAGTAGTGGTTTAACCTCATATAAAGCATCATTAGGATCAAAATATAAAGTTGGTGCCTTGTGTGTGGTGGGAATTAGGACAACTATAGGTTGCATAAGAGACACTTCTAGAAATAGAGGCATTCGAGGCCATGGGGATATTTTTCTAGATTGAATTAGGCAATTTTATACTTTTGTTACAACTTCATAAGCATTGGGTAGTGTGGTGCCACCCATTGATTGAATCATGACAACTATATCACTATTTAAATCTCTCAAGTAATATAAAAATGCAATATTTGTGGTTGGTTTGATTAACACTATAATTTTGTTCCATGTATTTTGAAAGGAAAAATTGAAATCACTCATGAACTCATGAGAAGCCCACTGGATAATAGTTAATTTTTCAACCAATGAGAGGTAGTCACTCTTATCTTCAAATTACATATGTAGTACAATATTTAAATCATCTCACACATGTATGGAATTGGGAAGTAGACCTCTTTACCATTTTAAGGTGTTGCCCTTAAATGAGGAGATAAGAAGCTTGATTGTAACATTTTCTTATATTATATTGTGAACTAAAAAAATATTAGTAATGTTTTGTATATGTTCCATGGGAGTGGTGGAAGTTTCACTAGTAAAATACAAAAGGCTTTTTAGATCTGAGGTGGGTATATCATCATACTAGGCCAACTAAAGTGGGTTGCCTCTACTGAAGGATATGAAAGTTTGATTTCTCAAGGCCATAATAGGAGGTATGAAACTATTGTGGGTATTTTTAGGAGATGCAAACATATTTATAGCATATTCTCTAGTGTAATTTGCAACTGATCTTGATTTATTTTTATATGGAATAATTATTGTAAGTTAACTTTCTTACCTTTAGTAGATGATCTTTTTTGTAACTTTGGCATACACAAACCTAGGTTTCCTAAATCTATGAGCTAGTGGAGTCACCAGGTAATTTTGAAATGTGTATAAGGATCATATAATACTTGCTAAAAATAGAAATAATCTCTTAGTAATGATCTTCATATCCCTTCAAGCATGCCAAAAAGTGTTATCACTTAGATTTTGCACCTATTTTTGTGTAATTTCATGTTGTGTAGTATGAGAAAACTCTGGGAAATCTAATGACACAATGGGATCACCTCCAATCTGTGGGACCTTGGTGAATTTAGGTGAACCTCAGGAGAAGTATGGCTTCCTTTCACTAATTTTGGTACAACTGATATATTACCAGTTCATGTTAAAAAATTGCTTCTTAGTGATCTTTCTCCTAACTAGGGTTTGACTTGTGAGGAAAAGAGTTTTAGAAATGAATTTGTAGAACTGGAAATGGTGATTGCACCAAATAATTATAGTGGAAATTAATGATTGATTTTTATGAACATAATAGAATAATAAATATATTGAAGTATATTGGAGCATAAAATCATGCAAATATGAAACCAAAGGTAATATTTGGCATTTATCATATAAGGAATAAGATTTTTTATTTTAATCAAACAAATTTTCAAAAGGGAAAAATAATACTACATATGAAATTCTATGACTGAAACAAGAATGAAATCATTCACAAACTTGAAAAATAGCCTTGCATACACAAAGATAACATAGACATGGAAGGTAAAACCTCAATCTATTATCATTTTCTAAGTTACAACATGTAGATCAATTGTTCAAAATGTAAAATAATTTATCCAATAGCAAAAATATAAATGGGCTACACCATGGACCTCATATTTATACAAAATACTCTCTTGAAAGAGAGGTAGTTATCAAAACCCTATGCCCAATTAAAGAGCAAGAAAAAATAGAAAAACTCATGCAAATAGCATGATCTTCAATCTACAATGGCATCTTTAGTGAGGTAAATGGCTGGAACAAGAAACATGCAACTACTAGGCATTTCAACAAGTGTTGGAGGCATGGAGAAATCTTATTAAATCTTCATGCAAAGTAATTCTTATCTTAAATTTAGATATTGTTATATTTTACAAGGAATGAGGTGCTAAAATGAACTAACACTTATAAAAGTTGAATTTTTTCAGGTGCTTTAGGTTATAGCTTACAAAACCTAATTTGTATTTTTCAATTGGGACTTTTACAACTTTTTATGTCATCCAACTTGAAGAAATTGAAAATGCAATTTACAACATGAGTTTTTACAAGTTGAGAAACTTAGACTTTGTCAAAAAGAAAAGTACAATTTACAAGTTTCATTTTTACAACTTTTTAACCTGCCACAAAGATACATGAAAATTACAAGTGGCTTTTTCTAAAAAAAAGCTACCAAAATTATAGTTGTAATTTATAACCTACAACTTTACAATATATTTTACAATAAATAAATGTAATGTACATAATGTATTTTATTTAAAAAATTAATCTACAATCATAACCTCTAAATATTCCTTATCTTTCTTTACTTGTATCTTCTCAATGTAGGCATCAAATCTTTTAAAGATATCTAAGAGATGATTTTTGTCAAGACCAAGTAAATATATGTTGCTTATCTCACATTTTGCCATTGTATCAGAGAGTTCTCTAGATATAGCCCTATATACTTGAGTGTCTTTCCCCATTTGATCCAATGTATTATGATACCTAATTAATCGATGGATGAAACCCAAGTTAAAATTTGAATCTCATAATGACTCTCTCTCTCTCTCTCTCTCTCTCTCTCTCTCTCTCTCTCTCTCTCTCTCGACCACTCATTTGAACTTGTCTTAAACCTCTTGAACTAAAAGGATTTGATCTTGGCAATCTGTTGCTTCACATGACAACTTACTGAGAAAATTCTCAATGCCATAGATCATATATGTGGCCTTATCACATGTAACCTTGGCCTTATTAATACTCTTAGTGAGTATTCTTATTCTGAAATTGGCTACCCTATCCAGTTCCTCATGTTTTGCATTATTTTTTAATATTTTCTCTATAATGAGCATATCAATTTCAATCAAGTCAATAGATTAAAATTTTTGGAAGAATAGGTTTAAAATTTCAATCTCTTCCTCATATTTACTTATTGATGCCTTCAAAGATGCTCGATCATCTTTCAGACTTTTGTAATAGTCCATTTCTAGCTCAATTACTATGTTTTCCTTTGTGATAAAATCCTCAACCTAGTCCTTCATAGCCCTTCCCATACTACCAATATTTGTTAATGCTTGAAGTGTTTCTTTATTAGATAACTGAGTAAGAAATTTTGTTGGTTGGGTTATGGGCTTAATGAACTTCTTCAGTGCAGTTGTCAACTATTCAACTTTATTTTTCAACTCATCTTTTGTGACCTTGTCACTATCCATATTCTCAAAAAGAGACCTAATTCTTGAATGAACATCATGTTTCAATCCCTCTCTTGTAAGAAAACCCAGGTGCACTTTGGATATTTGATACCCCCACCACTAAATCTTCTTTTTGTTTGTTTAGTGGGGGATAATAATATCTACATATTTTTCCCCTGCTAAATCTCATAATATTCAAGATATATTCCTATGTCCTACCTTTGATCTCTTTGATGCCTCCATAAGGACAAAATCTAGTGTGATAGGAGACACCATTTATTTCTGTTTCATCCCTACTAATTGCACTAGCCATCTTAGAGTGGCATCCTGTGGTCCTAGCACTGTCAACTATGAATCTAAAACTAAAGTTACTGCATTGGTGTTTATTTTTATGAGTGTTGTATCTATCACTAATATGACCATTGAATCCTCAACTACTATTTTGGCAATCTCTTCCCTATATGTAGGTTGAGTAGCCATAGTTATTTTAATGATTTCCTATATCTCTACCCCCTTAGTGGAGGTTTGGGTTATTATGTACATGGAATTAATGGGTGTAGTGGAAATACATGTGCCTATCAAGGGTGTAAGAACTAGAAGTGACACAAGTGGGGGTAGGCACAAGCAGTTGAAATAAGGGAACCTATGGAAGTGTGGAACCAAGGGTAGTGAATGAATCAATCAAAGCAATGGGAAGACTCAAGGTTGATGAAATGGGGAAAGTGATGGGAGATGATAATGAAGTAGTAGATATGCTAGTGGTTGGGATGGATAGTGGGATTGTAGTCATAATGACTAAATCTATAGTCATGTACTGCTAGGTGGTACTAGTGATTAATGGAGTGGTGGTGGATATTGGGGATGATATGGAAGGAATTATGGAAGAGGGAAGTGAAATTGAAGCCTAAGTTTCTAATTATGTTGATTAGCCTATTGATAATGGAGTCACTAACATAGGTGAATTGGTGAAAATGAAGTGGGAAATTATTTAAGGTGATTGTGGAGTGGAGATAGGAGAAGGAGGTACTGTAGTTTGTGAAATGATAGAGATAGAAGGAGAAATTGTTTATGCTTGAGCAGTAGCTTTATCTTCGATAGAAGTTGGCATTGGATAATTTTTTTGTTGTGTTGCTACCTCTTGGCTATTGGATTGACCACTTTTAGTCTTTTCTTTTTGCTTCCTTTTGTGTGAAATTACTGGCCTATTTGCCTGTTCTATTTGGGTTCCATTTTTGGAACCCTTTGCTATTGTCATAATACCCTTATCTTTAACCATTTTCAACTTATAATTGACACTTAAGGTTTCCTTGGTAACATTGACCCCTTTACTCCTTATCTAGTTAATTATCTTATTTATTAAATTGGTGGTCCTATCCATTAATGAGGACTCAGGTATGGACCACCTAACTAATGGAAGAGGTTGAGAAAATATTTTTTTATCATAGTAAACTCTATCCACTAGAGATTCATCATCTATTAAGTATTTAGGGATTGGTGCCATGTTGTAAGTTTTGATATGATCTAGGGTCATCTTGGAATAATTTATTAGTCTCACTTCCTTTTCAACTTGCATGTCTTCCTAGTAATCTTTGTGATAAGGCACATGAGAATATGTTGTATCCCTAATATACTGGTAATGCTACCCTTCACATCATAAAATGGCCTTGCATCAAGAGCTATTAAGGTCCTTTAAGTCATCTTAGCATCTAGACAGTTGGTTTTTTATAGGAAAGGACATGTATATCTCCCTATGATGATGCAAAAATAGATTCATGATTTATGTTTGCTTGATAACAATTTGTGAGTCTCTACAAGCTACCTCACAAGTTCCATTAGAGCCCATTTATCACTTACATACCTTAGGAGGGTATAAGGATAACCAATGAATCCTCATACTTTGATTTATGAATATGTTGGGAATTGAATAAAATATGATCCCCAATTTGTGATCTCAAAATTTGTCGCATTAGAGAATATCTTCTTTTCTAGATCTTTATCAAACATGATTATGATGCAATATATAAATGCATCATTTAACCTTCTAAAATGTTGTCTAATTTCCTCAAGGGTGAGGTCAGGGTAATAGTTAAAGACCTTGTTGACTTGGTTAAGCACTGTGTTCAACCCTAGGAAATGCATTCCCTTTACTAATATATAGATTAAATATGAAGTCATGTAAAACTTTCTTATATTTTGGACTTCCACAAATTGTTTTGGATGAAGTCACTTATCAACTAGGCCCAATATATATACTATTTATTTTGATGGATCACCCAGATGTATTGGTACATCTAATCCCAAAATTTCTTAACATCTAGATTCCTATTAACTCTATGTAAATGTATAATTATGCCACCCACTTCCTCCTTGAAGTCTATTCTTGCTAGGGTTTTAGGAAGTCTTATAAATGTGGGTCTATAGGCTTTTAGCCATTGTTTGTTTAGGACCCTTAGACATCCAGTGTTATTATTTTCATAGAACTTCTTAGATGAGTT
Organism: Torreya grandis; assembly: GCA_037957365.1. NCBI lineage: Eukaryota > Viridiplantae > Streptophyta > Pinopsida > Cupressales > Taxaceae > Torreya > Torreya grandis. The sequence continues at coordinate 1,425,659 of JARHVA010003460.1, read as the reverse complement.
AGGGGTTATATCATGATAACTCTCATAATCTAGAATCAAGAACATTGTGTTGATGAACTCAGGGTCCAAGTTTAGAATCTTTTCTCCCTTATCATTCACTCCTCTCTTTTATGCATTGTAGTGATTCACCAATGTGATCACAAGCTCAAATATCTACACTGATAATGGGAAGGCTACTACTTGGGGAAATCTACTATTATAAATGCTTTGAATCCAATCATTTTTCAAGTTAGCATATACTCTTATCCTGAAATTAGCTAGGTTTGTGTGACCTAGGTCTATGTCTATGATTTGATTTATGTTAGAGTCTAGGTTGAGTGGGATACTAGGTCCCTTAGATTTAAACATAAATTCTTTTCTAGACATAGGTTCTAGGAAAATTGCTACAGAGCCGATGGGTTTTGAAGTTACGAATGCAGGTTAAATGTTTGATGGGTTTTGCATTTACAAAATGTAGTTCAAATTTTTTACAGGTTTTGAAATTAAAAAATACACATGCAAGGTCTGATAAAAAATTTGGTGAGTTTTGTAGTTGTTATTATAGGTAAAATCCTCAACATGGATTTGAAGTTATTTTTACAATGGGATTTTTTGTGGGGTTGTAGGGTTACTTTTGTAGGTCAATTTTTTGTTGGGTCTATGTAAGGGATCTTTGAGAGAATATTATAGATTTATAAAACCCTATATTATTGTATAATTATTGGAAAGACTCAAGACAAGCAGATAACTTTGGGAAAATATGAGCAAGTCAAAATTGGAAGGAAAACTAGCAAAATAAAAAAAACTAGCCTCCTATGTGAAAGTGGAAATCTAAGCCCTTCTGTAGAAAGATAATTAAAACTTATTGAAAAGTGTGGGGAGATTAGAGGAATATCATGCTTCAAGGATGTCAATGGAAGTCATGGTTTTGGTGTTCATTAGCGAGGCATGGCATTACTTGGCGTTAGTAGATTGTGGCTTAGCTTTCTTATATGTAGAGCTCAAATTCTAATTCAAAATGTTGATAATGACTTCCATTAACTGAAATTTCATTAATATAACCTTATAATTAATGCCTTTAGGTTAGTGGTTGGGAGAAACAATATGAGTTTCAGAGTCATGGCACAATTTTTTAATTTTGAAAAATTGCATTTTGCACTTTGACCTTCACTTTCCGTCAGATGAACTGGTGCATTGGAAGTGGAACTTGAGGTGCAGTTTGCAACTTTATAAGTTGAAAATTGTAAATAGAGTTTTGATTTTGTAAGAAGGGTAGTTGGTGGGAAGTGGGACTCAAGTCACAATTTGCAACTTTGTAAGTTGTAAATTATAACTGGAGTTTTAGTTTTTGATGGGAGTTGGATGAGCATGAATCAAAGGTTTAATTGTAATTTGATAGTTAAAAATTGCATCTAAATATCTATTTTTTATTGGGAATGTGATTGGAAGAAAGTGGAGCTCTACTTCAATTTATAACTTTGTAAGTTAAAAATTATAATTGGAGTTTTGGTTTCTGTCAATCATGGGTTGAGTAGGAAGTGGAGGTTAGGATGCAATTTACAAGTTTTCAATTTGAAAATTACATTTGAATCTTTGGTTTCAACTAGGTATGTGCAAAGTAGGAAGTGAAGGTTGGGATGTAATTTTCATGTAGCAAATTTTACCCACTAGGTTTTTATTTCACCATAGGAAGCCTTTGGCAATCATTTATAAATTGTAATGCATTAGTAATAAGTCATCGTCAGGAAGTCACTCAATTTTTAAATCAGAAACAAACTAGTGGGTTATAATATGGATATATCCTCCATAGTTATATCTCTAAAATATTGGGCTGACATTGTTTATGAATGTGTTAAATATATTTGTGAGATCATATAACTAACACACATTCTAGTAACATTCCCTATCATAACCCTTACACTCTTGAAGACATATGTGCAATGGATTTTTTTTGGAAATGTAATAACCACAATAATTTGAATGTTTAAGACCATTTCAACATCCTATAGAAACTATAGAAGCTAAACAAGGTCATAATATTCATAAACAATCATCTAGACATTATACAGTAAGCCCATTAGTAGTTCAAAAATAAAAAGTGTCTTGAATTTTTTTGAGGTCAAGGCATTTTTAGTCACCTCATTACACTGATAATTTTGGTATATAACTCATGTAGTAATTTATGTAAAATCATAGAATCCTCGCACCCCCTCCACCCCCTCTTGCTATATGGTGGAACTAACCTGATCAACAAACATGAAGACAACTTTATAAGCTTATAGAAAAACCATACATGATTCAACCTCCAATTCTAACTATTTGGTTTTCAATGCCCAAAAAAACACATGATGGACACTCTCCATTAACTAAGTGGTCATGAAAATATGGATTGGTTCAAGAAATAATTCTAAACACAAATCAATGTTTAGAGAATGCCATATGGTTTGAAATTGGATTTTCCTAAATTTGATGGTAAATATCCTAGCAATTGGATCTGCAAGGCAAAGAAGTATTTCTATTTTCATGACACCACTTTCCTAGACATGGTACCTATAGCCTTTTTCAACTTGGAGAAAGTATTAGAATTATGGAATAGTAAGGATTAAACACATATATCCTAGACATAGCTCACATCACTAAAAAATATATAGAAAGAGGTGGAAGTTTGGGTACAACAATATACCATTAAAATTATATTACCTACACTTAGATAGACATAGAACAATACATAAAATATCTCACTTTCTCTTCTCCATTCCATTTTTGAGATTGAGAAAAACCCTTTATTATATAGACATTGAAAGGCCTCATAAATGAAATTAATTACATAAATTCAAGTGGTTGCATAAATGTAACTTGTTGGATAATGTCCATGTTGGTGTGATACTTATAATCTAGTGCAAGTTTCCATGTGGATGTGAAACTAGGACTTTAGTGAAATTTACATTACTAAGTAGGATTATTTTTAAAATAAGAAAATAAGAATCCTAGAATAATTACTTGTTAACTAATTAAGCTTAAAGTGTACTTATAAATTTACACTAACAAAAAAAAATCCAACCATTTCATTGATATTAAAAAACTAGTGGTATTTTTTCATGGTCTAAATTTTGTGAACTTATATTGGTTCATTTTGGCCAAAGTACATATGAAGATTTAATGATAACCCTAACCAAATTATGATAGTTTGGTTATGTTTGAAATAATCAGACAGATCTTGAAAAACTCACCAAAAAAATAGAAGTGTTGATAGATAACTTCTTCAAATTTTGTTGCATTAGTGGCCTCAAAGAGGATGTTAAATTCAAGGTTAAGTTGATGCATGAACATCCAGGTCTATAAACAATCATGCATCAACAAAAAACATGAGTAGGTTAGTAATAATAAGTGGTATTGAATCCCCTAGATATTTTAATGGTTTGTGGTGTGTCTCCAAACATTAGGCTACTTTAAAATGTTACCATAAGTTTGGGTTCTATTTTTATTTTGAATAAGGATGGATATACTTTAGTGATGGTTGGAAATTTTTTTTCTCACCTTGACTCACCACATGAGTATGACAATAATCAAAATTGAGCATGTGACCTTGATTTAATATAAGCTAGTTGTATAGCATCAATATACTTGATTATTTACTTTGGTTATAAATATTTTTCTTCCTCAATTTATAAATATTAACATGAATCATTTGATCAATTGGTAGTAAGAATAGTCTCAAAAAGGGTTGTAGTGAAGCAAGAGAGCTACTAGAGGATCGAGTACTTATCACATCAAACTACATAACTAGAGGCTAGCTCATAGTTGGTAGAGGGATCTATTTCAGCTACCTAAGCATTTATTATTAATATGGTTGACATTGGAAATAGTATAGCTAGTATAACATCATATGGAAACATGTTATGGGTCATTAAAACTATATTATGTATTTAATTATTTAATGTGTCTTGATGTATTAGTGTATTAAATGCCATATGGACACCAAATATGCACCTATAAAAGAAGGGAATTTTACTTTATAAGCCAAGATATACCTTGTGGTAAAATTTAGGTCAAATGGAGGTCTTTTATTTTTACATGATTACCAAGGCAACCCAAAACTATCATACATATGTCGAATTAACACTTGACACAAAAAGACAATTTGTTGTAAAATATAATAAATATTTTCTAGTAAATTTATAGACCAAATGGAGAATTTTTTTTTTCCAAACCCATAGTACCCTTTGAAACACATCAAAAAAGTTGATATGATCCAAGGAACAATACCTAGATGGATGGGTGGCTAAAAAATGAATTTTTAATGAAATCAACAATGGATAAGATACATAATATAAAAGAAATGGATCTATTACCATGTAAAATTGAGGAATACTCAAGATACTCCCTTTAGTATGCACTCACTCCAATGAAATAGCATATTAATAGGTTTCCATATTGTTTAATTGCTAGATTGATATTGTTGGACCCCAAATTTTGGCTAAGTCCTTTTTTGAATAACTGGCACAAAGAGGCACAACATAGAAGACCATAATGCAAAAGACCATGACACAGGAGTCCATGTTAAAAAAGGACCAAGTTAGAATAAATGTGCATTATAAATGGATAACCTAAGAATAAAGGAATCATAACTAAGCAAAAGACTTGGGGAATGTGTAATAAGTGGGAGATGATTAGGGAGTGATTCGTAGAGATGAAAAAGACTAAGTCAAGCATACATCTAGCACTATCCCATGGGAAGATAGGCACTTGATAATGAGGATCCAACACTAAAGAGAGAATATAGGGGCACAAAGGCTCAGGTCTATAAGAAATCAATGTAATTGGCTACCATGACTCAACTATGTTGATGGTCAGTGGCGAGTCACTATGAGTGTAATTATGATTATAACTGCTTGGTTAGGGAAAACCAAGTATTTATACCCCAAGATAAAACTTTGTAAGGTTGTTGTTGATGGTTGAGGATATTGTTATTGATATTATCAATATTTTACTTAGTTAAATAGTATTGATAGATTTATACGAGTAATTTGCATTATACACTATAATTATGTAATCTTTGAATCACTTATCAATATGATGAATGGAACTCGTGTTACCTTAATATTGCTATTCTAATGACTATGGAGAGAATATTGTTATTTATATTGTATGTTGTTAAGTAAGGTAAGATTCATATTTACTACTTATGTCTTCTTTCTCTTTTTGGTCATTGCCTAATGAACATGTATTAATATGGATTATAAAATTAACATAATAATGTGTGTGATGCTAGGAATTTGACAATGGAGGGGAGGTTAGATCAAGTGTTAGTTTTCATTAAACCAACTAAAATTAGAAACACACTAACAAAGAATAACACCTCCATGCCTAGATCATAGGAAGAGTTTTGGGAACAAATAAAAAATGATAAAGCTCAACTAAAATGTAAATAAACTTACAAAGTTCCCTTACATTCCTTGAATGCTCTAAATGATGTGTTCATTGGCTTGCTCAAATTATGCTCAAGAAGTCTTCATCAATGGGGTTTGGCTATCTCCATACCTCTTAGAAACATGGTTGGCTTGATATTTCTTGAAAATGGCTTGACTTGGCTCAATTTTGGCATTATAACACTATGCATTTGCTTCATGAATCAAATCCTGCATTATAACAATACTCTATTCAAGCTTTCTAAATGAAGAGCTCTAGGCTTGCTTTTATAGGCTTTGAAATGACTTGGAATGAGTTAATTCCTAACCTTGGTTGGATTAGTTAAACCCATTAGGGTTAAAAGGAGTCAAATTGTCATGATTAACATGGAATAAGTATGGGTGGGATATTTTCCAAAAATGACAACTCATAAAAGCTAATGATGAAAACCTAGGATATTCATTGATTTTTGAATTTTCCTTTTTGATAATTCATTTTAGGCATTTGATTTGATTTAACATGTTAATTAATCCTTTTTAGGCTTTTTGAGATTTTGAATGATTTTAAATTAATTGATGTGTGTATTTGGTCCATTTAATTGATCTATAAGCCAATATTGCATATTATGAAGCCAAATTTGAGATATTTGGAAATTATTAGGTTTGATTGGCAAATGTTGGTAAGAATTAATCCAAAGTCAGGTGTAAAGCCATTTGTGTTCAATTTTATATGTTTACAGTTTTCCCCTATTTGGGAAGATGTTGCAAACCATAGATACAACAATGTCTTTTCAAATAATGAGAAAAGGCCTGCATGCCTAAAAGAAGATGATGATTGAATAAAAATCTCCAAATGCTATTTGGGAAGCCTATAGTAATTCCCCATTGAGGGAGTGGCCATCACATGTTTGATGGATGGTCCCTCAAAAAGATGTAAGAAGAAATGTGTAATTAACCCATGTATGAGATTAATCCAAATGAGAAAATGTTTACATGCATTGATTTATTGAAAAGAAGTAATGATTTTCTCATAGGCAGTTATAATTAGTAACAAAATTCAAAATAATGATTTTTATGAAGGTGGTTATAAGCATTGAGATGACTTAGATTAAAAATATGTTTGATTGATTATGCCCCAGTAAGCAGATTGGAAAACATAACTCATGGATATAACTTGTTTCATAGATTAAAGATGAGTGGATACAAGCATAGATGCATTGGTATAGTGACTAAATAAGCCACAAAAAACTAGGCACATGAGGATGCACAAAGTGATGAAAGAGATGAATAAAATAATATTAATTGATCAATGAAAATGATTCAATTGTACCTACCAATTAGGAGATGTTGGTCCTAATTAGCATTGATACAACTAGAATGGTCAATGTGTTGATTTGATCAAAATTGGAGGGACGATTTGCCAAAGGTACCAAGGAGATACTTCTCTTCCAATCCATTTCTTGTAAGACTTCCTGAGTTGATTTTTTCTATAACACTTGATGGTATGCCTCATGATATAAAACACCATGAGAACTTATCCAAAATGTACATAAGAACTGACTCCTGATCTAATAAATAATTGAAAACAATGCACCACTGATAAAAACCATGAAGAAAATGTTGACATATGAATATGGATGGACTCAAGAATAATGCACAAGGAATTACCCAATGAACACATATATACTGAGTCAAGGTAATAGTGTTGAAAGTAAATAAATAGACACAAAAAAAATTGACAAATAGAAAATAAATAAATAGACAAATAGAAAGCCTAAAAATAAAAGTAATAGAAAGCATTATATAATGAATTTTCCCTATTAGGGTGGATCGAGGGTAACTGACTAGGATTAGATAGGACAAATGTTCTAACCTGATTGGGAATTATGAGATATGAAATGGTCTAAGCTCACAAAATAACAAGAGCATTCAAACTTTAAATTTCTTACAAAATGGTGAGAGCATAGTGAAATGGGGGACTAATCTAATCTCAACATGAATTGGGCATATCCCACATAATCCAAAAATGGCCCTAGTTCATAGTAGTTCCAACTTTTAGTGGAGAAATCTGACTAGTAGAGGAATCTGACTAGTGTAGCAACCAATTTGAACAAAATAGGCACAATTGACATTGTGTAGACACCTAAAATTGGCCACTGATAACGTCTAATTAGGATTTTAGATAGTTTCCATCTAAAATGCAATTTGGCCTAAAAATACTAAAACATGCAAAATGATGTGAAACTAACATATTCAAGTGTTTATTTTGGCCAAGGTATCACTAAATGGGGTAATTTAATTTAGGGGATAATTAACTTTGATCAGATCATTTTGAGTTAAAATGCCAATTTTGCACCTAGCTGCTCTGAACTGCTCTTTCCTATCAAATATTTTGCACAAGACTCATGCCTTTATTATTTGTTATTAGTAACATCCTAAATGGGAATACACATCCAATGTATCTAATGTGTACTTCCAATTCTAATCCAATAAAATTTAGGACCAATAACAAGACATTATCATCAATTTAAGTAATTTGTGCATAAAGTGTTTAATCATGTTTAAGAGCTCATTAACCCAAATTCAGGCCGAATCAATAATTTCATGTAGACTTCTTGAATACTTTATTTTTGAAATGAATATTTAATATCTACATCATCAAGTGACCTCATTTCTTTGGAAGACATCCCTAGGCCATAAATGCCATAAATATCAAGATTCATGCCTCCCATGCCTTATCAATGCCTTCCATGATGTCGTCCATGCCTCTTAATTACCCCTTATTCCAATGTCATGATGAGGATAATTAAAAACTTAATTCTAAAAATTGAATTAATCCTCAATCACACATCTCAATCTTGAGATGGATGGTTGAGGTTCATTTTGATCGAATCCAAAAATCTATAAATAGGAGGCCTCACAACATCATTTCTAAGCTTAATTTATGCAAAGTTATAATGCAAGATTGGTTCCAAAAGCTTCATACAACTAGTGTTACCATGCCAAATTGATTCTAAGCTAAGCTAAGCCAAGCCAAAGCCACAAGGTGCCAAGGAGAGTTGGAGGTATCCAAGCTTCCATTACTAAGGACTTCATGAGCACAAATCGAGCAAGCCACTACTATAAGGCATTTGGAACATCCAAGGAAGGTGAAGGAATTATTGTGTTTTCATTCCTTGCTTTTTAGTTGTGTTTATCATTTGATTTTATTAACTAAGCTCTCCCTAGTGTCTAGGCCTAGAGATGTTAAGCTATTAGTGTGTTTATTTCATTTTGGAACTAACACCATACTAACCATCTTCTCTTGAGTAAAATTCCTAGATCACACATAGTACGACATAAGAATGGCTAGTTGGTATGTCAAGTCATAATAAACAAATATTTCCCTAGTTTTTCCAAAGGTGGTTATAACTAAGATATAATGGATCATATCAATGATACTAATTTGCCCATGTAGGTAGATATAATTAGTAGTAAGACTAGTGAGACACTGATTTTCCTATGTAGGTGGATATAATCAGGCTCACATAAATAAACATGATTATAATAGATAAGAAATGAAGGATACAACTGCCAAAACTTCTATCTTATTACTCCAAAATACTACCTCTATCTGGATTGCTTGAAATTGGTCTGATTCTTCATGCAAAAAGTGTGAAACCAATGGATGAACTGAGGTCAAATGGGATAGGTAGGGAGTGGTCAAAACATGTTAGGTTGATAGGATGTAATGGTAGAATGGATAAGTGATAGGCAAAGTGATAAACTAGTAAAATTATAGGGTGATAAGAGGGTTTCCCCTAAGTGATGAGGCAAAGGGTCGAGATATGTGATAATGGAAAAAGGAATGTCAAATTGAAATGGTATGGTACATGTTTTTGGTCGATGATGGTTGTTGGTTTTTTAAAAGTTTGGCTTGGGTATGGTAAATGGCATATGATTCTATCATTCTTTCTAATGTGGAGATGTGCATCCTAATAAACAATTGATACAACCAAAATAGTTAATCATGTTAATTGGTAGCCCACACCTTTTTTGAATAGTTACTCTATAAAAAATTGGCTTTAGATTTGGATGTTAATGATGTTGTTATAATATTCATTAGTTGTTGATTCTATTTCCTTAAAATGTCAAGACACGTTATCTTTGTATCCTTTGCAAAGGAAAGTACGACCAATGATGGATAAGTGTTGGATGATAGGTTTGATTAGGAAATGGAATGGTGGTTGATAATGGAATGTGTAATGGTTAAAAAAAATTAATATTGAGGTTTTTAGGCACACACAATGTTGTTTATTCTGGAATTGACATAACTTTTGATGTGGTGGGGCTGAAGACATTTGAATATTCTTTTAGTAGGACCACTATATTCTTCTATTGCTTGGGCTTGAGAGTAGCTACCATCTGATTAGGATATAGATGGGAAGCTATATTTATTTGATATTTGATTTTGTCCTCATCAAGTAGTGAATAACTTTTGTGCTCAGCTATTGGCACCTCGAATATGTTTTTACCAATGAAGTTGTCTTGATTGTCTCATAATGCCTTTGAGAAGGTTTCACTAAAGAATATTGACTTTTGACTTTGATTGTCTTCTAGTACCTTTTTGAACTCTAAAAAGGTTTCAATAAAAGATGATGAGTTTAAACTTGGATTGTCACCTAACACCTCTAAAAATGTTTTACTAGGAGATTATTATTCTTCTACATGAATTTGGTCTTGGTCTCCCTAATGTTCTTCAACTGATATGTCATCATGGATATAGTTTAACAAGGTGTGATTCTATCAATCCTAATGAACACTCGTGGGAGATGGAATGTCAATAATATGGCTATATTGGTTAGTGGTAATGGCATGTGGAATGGTAATGGAATGAGGTGAGGCAACATAATCCTCATAGAAGATACTAGGAGAACTTGTGTCGATGCTGAAATAATCATCCTCAAAAAATGTAAAAGGATAAAAAATGTATCCAAATTAATCTATGAGGCATGTATAGCCAATGTTGTAATAGCCACGAGCATATCATATTTTTGAATCTTATTCTGACTCAAGGGACTCTAAATCTAATCTTGAGACTAATGTCGATTCAATTTTTGATGCTAAATCTGATGTCAGTTTAAGGATAAAACTTGACTCTAATTCTGATTCTTCATCTGATGTGGATGTTGCTACAATATTATCTTGTTGAATGCTTGGTATTGGATAAGTAATGATCTATGATGGCATAATGGGCTCCACATAGACTAGTTTATCAAATTGAAACTCATTAACAATAGATATAAGATTAGTAGATGAATCATCATAGGTTGACTTGTCACAAATGGTTGGTTCAATAAAAAAAATTTGATTGGTTGTTTTTCTTGGTTTTGGTTTATGATCAGTTATATAACACCAGTTTTGAATACATCTTGGTATTTGAATGATTGGCTCAATTAGGGTACTGATTGGCTCAGTTGGGGTACTAATTATATTATTTGAGGTTGTGATTGGATTGGATGGATAGGTATTGGTTGGCTCAGTTGGGGTTTTGATTGGATCAGTTGGGGTTTTAGTTAGATTGGATGGGCTTTTGATTTGATTTTTTGGGATTTTCTACAGTGGGGAATAATTGGCACTAGATGAGGAATGGTCACTAATTGAATAATGGTATGGCATTGGGGAACATGATTACTTACACGAGCCATAGGATGAAGTCCTGCAATGGTAGTGATAGGGGATTGTGAAACTTGGTTGTTATCATGACCCAAAGGACAAAGTCCTAGAATGATATAGATGGGGCATTGTGGAGCTTGGTTGCTCACATAATCCAAAAGAATAGGTCTTTTTATGATAATTATAGGGTATTATGGAGCCTAATTGCTCACACAACCTAAAGGATGAGGTCTTGAAATGATAAGTTTGGGGCATTATGGAGCCTTATTACTTACAAAAACTAAAGGATGAGTTCTTGGTATAGAAATGGTTGGGTGTCATAGAGATTGATTGATTGATTTCATAAACCAAAGCATCCAAGTCCTCCTCAAAAACAATATCATCCCATTTGGTACTAGATTTGGATTGTAAATAGGTGTTTGACTTTTCAAATAGGTCATGTTTGTAGCTAATTTGTGCAGTTATTCTATCATAACTTGGATTGTACATGACTCCACATTAAGTGTAGATATACCTATCCACATTAATGAATAAATATTTAAAAAAAAGAGGTCTTAGAGTTATACAAACTTTGAAAAACTATGTCTGAAAAGACAAAGTGTTCAAACTTAGTCTAACATGGTAAAAAAAGGATGGAGTTGTATCTCCAAAAAATGGTCTAAAAATGGAGTTTTATATCCAAAATGGTCTATGCTAAAACTTATCATAAAGAAATATAATGTCAAATGTCTAATGTCATACACAACAGATTTCAAGCACCTGATAAAAATTGGCATGTTAAACTTTATGTCCAAAGTTTTCCAAGCAGGTCTAAACTAGGAAAGGGAAATGTTGCTAGGTCTTTTGTCCAAATATGGAGTCAAAATCTAGGCTCAAATAGGTTGTGCTATGACTTTTGGCCAAATGTAGAATCAAAAGGTAGACTTTAAACAAAGATGATGATGATATTTTAATCTAACAAGTTTGAAACACTTTGACATAAACCCAACACACATAATCAAACATAAACATGATTAGTTGGTATAAGGCATAAGGAAAAATGAACCTAGATAAAAGTTGTGTTCTCCCAAATAAAGACATAAACAATGATGAAGATAGGATCTGTGAACAAACAAATAATAGTTTTTAAATTTGGGTAATCAATTAACCTAAGTTACACAACCCAAAAGAGAAAGATCTGTGTATCAGCCCCTGCGTGTGGAGGCCTAAACAAAAATCAATCAATGTTTGGATCCAAACTTGTAAAAGTTAATTAAAAACCTAAATGTTGAAAACTTGGGTTACAGTTGACTAAACAAGCTAGATAAATTTGAATATCATGACTATGCTAAACAAAGATCCAACAAAGCTCAAATGATTGGTTCTTAAATAATGATAATTGAGACATAGGACCAGATAAGTCTTTTGAAATAATTTGGGCAATGTAATAGGATTATCACTTCCAAAAGATATGATCAATGTTTTATTTCAAGTTTTTTTAAAGCTCAAAACTTAGAATGATTTGGGTATCACAATGGTACCCATTTTAAACAAGTGACACACACATAAACAAGTTCAACAAAATAATAAGACAAATGTGTGTGACAAAATGACCAGTATAACACCTCCTTGAACAAAGGAGTGACTTATAAACAAACTCAATTATATGTTGTTTAATCAAATAAACAAGTTTTAGTCACAAAAAACTAAGCAATAAAAGAATAAATGACCAAAATACAACTAAGTATAATCATCCTAGATCCTATCAAAGTTTGGCAAAGTGGAGTTGACTAAAACTTACAAGTTATGACCATCTCGATTGATCCCATGTGTACAAACTTTCATGTTTGTGCATAAGATAAGTAGCATGTCAATTAGATAAACATCAATCAACTTGTTGTGAAAAAGGTCTTATCCTTTTCACATCCACTACATTCATCAAATTTTTAGTGTAGTGTGATGTCCTAATTGATCATATGTTTTAGGCTATCTTGCCACCAACAAAGATGGTTTAACCACTTAAACCACCATTCCATTGGAGTGATCCTAGTTTATATACCCCCCATGGACAGGGGTTGGAACAATGTTGAAAGATGAAACCCTAGGTCAATGCTTCCCTAAATAACTCATGAGAGGCAATGATACCCCCCTCACAAGCCAAAATGCATGAAAACAAAAGACAAGTGAAAAGACTTTAGGGTTGCTTTTAGATCACCCAATACTATGCAAGTTTGGGGAGAGCTTAGGAAACTTTATTTTTATGCCTTGAATTAGGTACCAAATGTAATATAAAGGCATTTTTGATCCCATGAGTTCCCTATAGGGGATGGGGGGAGAGTATACATGTGCTATACTTTTTTCAAAACAAACAATCAATAAATAGTTTACAAATAATTTACGAGTGAAGTTTGATTTTTAAGCACTAAATTTAATGTGACATTTTTTGTTTTCATCCCCTTAGCTTAAGTGCAAAAAAATGAAAGAATATTTACACAAAATAACAAATTAATCAAGACCATCTAGTTCATTTTAAACCCAAAGTCCAAATGTGCAAGATGTACCCTAAATTCATTTTAAAACACCAATTTGAAATGTTCAATATTTAAACATGTGTTTTAGGCACCAAAAATGAAGTGTTCCTAATACTTAGCCATCTTAAATTCATTTTAAACACCAATGTTCAAATGTGTAAGATTTAATATATTCATTTTAGTTCCCAATTTGAAATGTGCAAGATTAATTAGATTCCTTTTAGAAACCCAAAATGAAAATTTCTCTAGTCAAAATAAGCAAATTGGTATTCCAACCAATCCTTGAACCAATAATTGTTAGATAATAATAATAACCCTAATTTTAATCACTTTATTGGTTAGGAAAATGATATTTGATTTTTAGCTCTCAAGTTTTTAATTTAGTTTGTACAGTGACTATGAATGGTCATAGATGATCATCATCAGTTTCAAGGCAACTATGATGGTTAGTTAATAGGTAATCACTACCAGTCGAACAAAGGTGATGACAATAAATAAAGACCATTGCTGATAACTTGTGAACCTAAAGGCAAAACCACAAAAGGCAAATACATTAGGTTAGGAAATGTTTAGAAAAAAAATGAGAAAACCTACAAGGCAAAGTTAAGTTGATGAATTTAAATGCTTTAGAAACCTAAAAATCACAAATCTAAATGATGAAAAGAATCAAAATGCAAGATTTATGAATGTTTTTCCCCTGCAACCCAACTGTTGATGGTCTACATAGAATTAGGATTGGTTAAGTAGAACTGTGGCTGGTTTGGGCCAACTGTCATCAAGTTTACCTAATTGTCATTGATCTCTGTGTAGATCCAATAAATAAACCAAAATCAAATATGGCCAAAACAAGGTTAGAAAATAAAATTTAGAGAGATTAAAGAATCCAAATGAAGATTTAAAAGATGCAAATTGATATCCTTGGTATGTGGGATGTGTTGGGTCCCACCAAGGTTGCCATTTGTGATGCTAGGAATTTGATGATGGAAGGAAGGTTAGATCAAGTGTTAATTTTCATTAAACTAAATGAAATTAAAAATAGACTAATAAATCATAATACCTCCATGCCTAGATCATAGGGGGAGCTTGGGGAACAAACAACAAATGACAAAGCTTAACTAAAATGTAAAGAAACTTAAAAATTTACCTTACCTTCTTTGAATGCTCCAAATGATGTGTTTATTGGCTTGCTCGGATTCTGCTCAAGAAGTATTCACCAATAGGGTTTGGCTATCTCCATCTCCTCTTAACACCATGTTTAGCTTGGATTTGGATTGATATTGCTTTAAAATGGCTTGGCTTGGCTCAATTTTTTCAATATAACACTATGTATGTGCTTCATGAATCAAATCATGCATTATAACATTAATCTATTCAAGCTCTCTAAATGAAGAGCTCTAGGCTTGCTTTTCTAGGCTTTGAAATGACTTGGAATGAGTTAAATCCTAACATTGGTTGGCTTAATTAACCCTAGTAGGGTTAAAAGGTGTCAAATGGTCATGATTAACATGGAATAAGCATGGGTGGGATATTTTCAAAAATGACAACTCACAAAAGCTAATGATGAAAACCTAGGATATTCATTGACTTATGAATATCCATTTATGATAATTCATTTAAATTTCTAATGGATAATTCATTCTAGGAATTTTATTTTTCTTAGCATGTTAATTAATCATTTTTAGGCTTTTTGAAAATTTGAATGATTTTAAATTAAATAATGTGTGTATTTAGTCTATTTAATTGATTTATAAGCCAATATTGCATGTTATGAAGCCAAATTTGAGATGTTTAGAAATTCTTAGGTTTGATTGGCAAATGTTGGTAAGAATTGATCCAAATTAGGGTGTAAATCCATTGGTTACTAATTTTACATGTCTAAAATGTGTATGTGTTTAATCACCCTATCTATTAGTACGCCCACATGTGACAAAACTAATGGGAATTGATCCCTCGTTGCATGCTTTAGGTGAGTGCACGAGAACTCATTCTTACATGAAATGCCAACATGCCATCACATTGGGATTTTAGTCACTTTGATGCATGCTTAAGGGAGGTTATACTTAAGTAAGGAAAAGAACCCCAAAATTTTGGATCTATTATCATCACCCATAGTGTTTACATGTATGTTGGTGGAAGATGCTTGAATGATTATCCCTTGATAATATTGAGTGATGGATTACTAGCATTGAGGATAATTTTATAGTATCATTTCTTAAACCAAGAATCTTCACATGTGTGTGGGTCAAATAGAATATTTACAACTTATTTTATGAGACATTCTTTGTAGAGGTACCTATTCACCTTCATATTTGGATTGTGGCCTATAGTCAAGACTAGGTGAGAAACCATAGATGTAATAAATATTGGACACTATAGCATCAATCAACTCTAGAAAAGTTGGGAGCACCTTGGATGCATGTTGTTGATATTTGGTGGTGTGAGGTTTTGACTAGTTATGTATTGGAATACATAGTTTTGACCTATTCTTATCCCAAATAAGCTCAATTCTACTCCTTTTGATAACCACATGGTAGATATATCATACACTTTTTATTGGAGGTTAATAATCTCTTTGTAGAGGCTAAAATATTCTTTGCATGAGTAGTGTGGTTGGTGTGGAAATGTAGGGGCACTTGTGAAGTAGAATTATTGGTTTAGTATGGTATCCAGTCAATATGAATTATAAAATCACAAGTATGATGAAGCACAATGAAGGATTATGAGTCCAAGGGATCTAGAAAGGGGATAAAAGGACTTAGGAAGTATTTTAAGGGTCCACAAGGAAGTGGAAGAGCATAAGGACTCCCCAACCATAAGACTGCACCTGATGCCAACTCAAATATATGTAGGAGAAGCAATTCAAGCAGTGGTGATTGAATAACCTAAGTTCGACACACCTAATTCCCCATCCATAGTGCAAGATCATGATTTTAAGTTAGATGATGTATTTGTACATAATTAGGATATAAAGAGTGTAGATTCAAAAATTGAACCTATGAGAGAGATATTTGTAGAATAAGTTTTAGATAGTAGTTTATTGTCTATTTATTTTCCTTTGTATAATGATTATATATCCCAATTTTTAATACCTATTAGACCAAACATAATTAGTGGTAAAAGTACCAGCCTGACTATAGTTACTCAACATGCCTTAACACCCAATGTCTTAGGTGCTTCTATTACTATGGGAGGCATGAGAGGTAAAAATGGTGGTGGCTTGGATGGAGGACTTGGAGAAGGCACATAAGGTAGTGGTGGACCTCCTCCACAAGGTATATGATAGATTAGAAGTGTTTCTTATCATCCACCATTACAAGCACCTCAACCACCCACTATATACTATGAGAAGTCACTCCACTTGCTAGAGTATCGAGGTATTGAAAGTGTCATAGAGCATGTTCACAAGTGTGAACTTATCTAGTGAGCATGTGACATCACCTCTTTTTAATGAAAATCAACCCATTTTAAAACCACCCTTCTAAACCAAGCACATAAGAGTAACTATAAGTATGATCCATAGCAAGTTATGTATTATAATTACTTCAAGACAACATACCTCCAAGAATTTGATATCTTAAATCTTGACAATAGAGTATAGTTACCCTAAAGGATATCAAGCAAGAACTCATTAAGATCATGTGTGAGTATGATGCATGTTTTGAGACACTTATATATAAACTCTCTTTTGATATAAATGCTTCTCAACACACCTAATGGTTTGTGGGAGGTTTGTTTTTCCCTTTAGATGTACCTTATCATTAAAAAATTTCACCAACCCACACAAGGCCTTGAAAGCTATGATTTGCATCGATGCTATTGGTAGTATTGACATATGAATTAACCCTTTCATGGAGGTTCATATCATTTCAATGGTGTCTCAACGATAAAATATTACTATACATATTGCTCGTGACACTCACAGTAGACTATGGTGTGTAGACTATGAGTCTAAAGGCCATAATTGGAATAAATATATTCGTAAGAGTATTCAAGCCATGCTATAACAATCTTGTGAGATTTTCCATGAAGAAAATGATGTCCAAGATTATCCTCTACTAAAACATGACACTTATTCAAGGGTATCAACCTATTGTAATAAATGCGATGCATTTACTCATGATACTAGTGATTGTCGTCTCATTAGTGCAACTCATGAGGTATACATGTGGTACATGTTAGACATATATTTCTAATAAACAATAAAATAGAGGTGGTTATCATGGTCAAAGTTGAGGTCATGGGCATAGTGATGGATTACTTACACCAAGAATTTATTATAAGTGTGGTTTCCTTTAACACTACCAACACGATTGCCTAGTATATCCTACATGTGCTTTCTATAAAAATGAACACCATTTGGAGGAGTGACTTGAATTGTACACTACTACTATGAAGAAAATAAATCATAAGGGTGATTGCATGATATGTATTGAAAATCCATAATGGTGACTACACCCTATGACTCTGATAGGTTCTAAAGTTAATATTACAACACAGAGTGGTAGTCAATCCCAGTCTATGTTTAATCCACCAATTGAGAAAGTTTAATGAGAGGAGCCTCGAGCTACTCACTATTTAGATGATTAGTAGTAGAAGGAGGTGATCCATGATTATATGAATCTAGTAATAGAATTTTAGGGAGAGATCTAGTTTTTTAAATAGATTGATTCTTCTACATGTGTTAATATGCAGTATGCTATAAACCTTCATGACACATTGTGGGATGAATTTCAAGAGTTGTGAAAATGACTAATAGATGAGGAAATTGTAACCTTATTATGCAACTGGCTAAGGCATCATATGCCTAGGCCTACTATATATTTCTAGTTAAACCATGCATGACAACAAGAAACTACCATCCAACCTAGCTTGGAAGGGGACAAAGAGATATTGGTAAACCTACTATAGATGGATGGGTAATCTAGGATATCTTAGTTGACATCGGTGCTGAAGTAAATGTTCTTATAAAGGATGCCTAGTGGAAGATGGCCAACCAAGATTTGAAACCATTGCCCCATGTGTTATTTATGGCCAACAAGACTCACACTTTGCCCATTGATGTACTTAAAGATGCCACCATGGATATCCTTAGTGTCACTTTCAAATTTGATTTTGAATTCATGGAGTTTGTCAAGGTTGATGACTTACCATCTCTATTGGGTTGCCCATGGTGTTACACCAATAATGATGATTTGATCATTATGAAGTGGTACATTATTTTTGAGAACGATGAGTAATGCATTGTCATTCCTTTGGACCATGCTCACAAGATTCCCTATGTTGATCCAGTCAATGCTAATGAGGACATCAACCATATTTATAATGTCATGGCTCAA
Organism: Torreya grandis; assembly: GCA_037957365.1. Lineage (NCBI taxonomy): Eukaryota > Viridiplantae > Streptophyta > Pinopsida > Cupressales > Taxaceae > Torreya > Torreya grandis. The sequence goes on along the minus strand of JARHVA010003460.1, from coordinate 1,406,771 downwards.
GGTAATGAACACCTTAACCCCATGCCAGATGACATCTTACATTAGACAAATGCACAATATCTATCTGATAACACTAGTAATAGATGTGACTATTGGGCTCAAGGTGACTATGATCTTACTAGGCATATATGTGGTGTTATAGGTAGTCACAATGATACTTGATGAAAGTATCATAAATGCCATAAATTTGTTAGTATCCTTCATGGAAAAATCATGGTTTCACCACTAGCATGACTGTAGAAGTTCTGAGTTTCTATGGTCAAATATAATTCCATGAGTTTGTACAATATTTGAAAGAATTCTATGACTCTGACATTGATCAGGTATGATCAATTATTCATATTTTTGATGACATAGCTGCTTGATGGTGGATAACTCATCAAGAGCATTTGTTTACTTACGATCAAGTTTGTTCTACTTTACACCATCACTTTTACCATGATAACCATATACATTACACCATCATTTATAATGGAATTCAAGCTCTAAAAGCTCACCTTGAATGGTATAAGACTATGTGGATGGTAGTTGAAGCCTTCTTGCATGAGTACCTTTAGGTTCACACATTTTATGGCACTCTATGCACTTGGGGTAGATCATGGTATGTTCATGAAGAGTGACATCTAGACATGATTTATTTTCATATTATTTAGAGTAACATGATTGTGGGGATATCATATTCATCCCCAAAGATGGATTTATGCCTTATGTTACAAGCTATGCATCAGGATATTATAGGTGACCCAACCCCAATTGAAGATTAGATTAGATGCATATATGGTATATGGGAGGAGGGTTTGACTATTTATCATGAAACTTATGAGTATGCATCCTCTCTTTTGCCTAAACCTGTATCGAACCATGCACTAAGAGAACAAATCTATAAGGGTAAGTAGAAATTTGGGTACTAGGTTAATGAAGGTGCTGACTTTGATTTGCTTGACTCATTTAATAATCATTTGACTATGCACATGAAGTATGGTGTGTGTAATGTTCCTAAAACCCTCTAATAAGAATAAAACTCATTCTTTGAGCTGATCCAGACTATTCAACACAATATTGGCATATAAGAAGCACTCAAGATGGCTACAATGGGGGATTTTAGTCTGATACCAAGATCACTAAGGTATTTGAGCTATTGAAAGAGTATCAATATGTTTTCCCATAAAACTATATTTAAATTAAGTGTGTGCATTCTTATTTTGTAAAAATGCACATAAACTTGGTAAAAGTCACTTGACCCATCATAAATAGGCCTTATCAGATGAATCCCAACTTGTGTGCTCAAGTCAAAGAAGAAATTGATAGCTTAATGTTTATGGGAGTCATTACTCCTATCAATGAGTCTTAATGGATGAGTCCTATGGTTATAAGTATCAATAAGGATGGATGCATTTGTATTTATGTGGATTATCAGGTAATTAACACTACTTACATTACCAACCCCTTTCTACCACTTTTCACTAACGAGATACTTGAAGGAGTTGCTAGGTGTGAAATCTACACATTTACGAATGATTTCTTTAGGTGCTATCAAGTTCACATCACATAATAGGATAATTCTAAGATGACATTTGCATTTTAGTGGGGATCCTTTACTTACATTATCATGCCATTTGGGTTGAATAATTCTCCTAATGTGTTCTCTTGAATTGTAGTTGAAACTTTCAAAGACTTTATTCATAAGTTCCTTTAAGTCTACCATGAAAATTGGAATATTTATAGCTTAGTGTGGGACCATTGCTTAAATATTTAACTAATTCTTAAGTGTTAATAAAACCTTCATATTTCCCAAAATCTAATGAAATGTTTATTTTCTACCCCCTTTACCATTCTCCTTGGTTGTCATATGTCATGATAGACTTTTAATGGACCCAACTAAAAAATTTATTATACTTAGACTTCCAACTCCGACTACCCAGCATGAGGTTCACACCTTCCTAGGGCACACTAGATATTATAGAAAGTTTATTCATAGATATGATAGGATTGTTGTTCCTATAGAGGAAGTAATGAAATGAAATGGTCAGTTTGTCTAGACCAGTGCTCACTTGTAAGCTTTTATTTCACTCAAGGATAAGCTTAATACCAAATTTATTCTCCAATTTATAGATTGGATAAAGCTTATTCATGTCCATGTTGATGCTTCCAACATTGTGGTTAGTGTTATCCTTACTCAACTTTGTGAGGGAAACTTAGACCACCTTATTTATTTTGCAAGTTGAAAGCTTAATTCAGTTGAACAAAACTACATGAATAAAAAGTGTGAAGCATTGTCTATGGTCTATGCCATCCAAAATTTCCATCAGTGCCTTCTAAAAACTCCATTAGTCTTCTTTATAGACCATGAGGCTCTAAATTACTTAGTAAATAAACTAGTATTTCATGGGTGTATTTTCTATTGGATTGTACTAGTTTAAGAGTTCTAATTTTTAGTAATGGTTAAACTAGGTGAGTCCAATTGTAATGCAAATCATCTTATACGCATTAAATCTAGCAAAAAATTTACACCATAGAAGATAACTTGCTTGACATGTAGCTATGCTATGTCACATGTGTGCGTAATGAGTTGGAAGATATTTCCATAATTTTAATAGACTTAACACTAGCTCATCTCAACACTCTCAAAAAGAAGTATCTCAATTTTCATGCTGCCCATTATAGTTTACAGGGGGAGACCTTTATGAGCTTGGCTAGGATGAAGTACTCTGAGTTGAATATATACTATAAGCACACTAAGGTACTTCAAGAAATTTATGAAGGTGTCATTAGAGGAAATTATGCCAATGAATCTATAGTGTGAAAGGTCTTTTTGGCTGACTTATAGTGGCCTACATTATTTAAATATGTTAATATTTATGCATGCCAGTGTGAATTTTTACAACACATGGGAAATTTGAATAGAATGGGTGCGATGCCTCTTCATCCTATATTGTCACAAGAACCCTTTGAAAACTAGGTTATTGACTTTTTTGGCCCCATTACTCTAGAAAAGAAGTGCATTGGTTCATGATATGTTATCACTACTACTAACTATCTTACTCATTGGGCTAAAGTTGTGCCAGCAAGGGATTATATCATTACCACTACTCCAAGATTCATCTTGGAGAATATCATTACCAGGTTTGGATGTCTGTTGAGTTTAACTAGTGGTGAGGCACCCATTTCCCTAATGAGACTAATAGTATCCTCTTGACAAAGTTCATGATCATGCACCATAAGATAACACTATATAATCCCCAGGAGAATGGTACAACTATGGCATTCAACAAGATCTTAGGTACTATATTAACCATGATATGTAATATTAGATGCACTGACTAGGATGATCATGTGTTTATGGTATTATGAGCCTATTGAACCACTTACAAGTGCCTAAACAAGAGCACACCATTCAAACTTGTGTTAGGTACCAAAGAATTTTTTATAGTTCTTTGTTCCTTCTCTTTGCATTGTGTGCATTGGTTGACTAGATGATGAAACATCCTTGAAAGTTCACCTTGATGCCATTTTACAACTAGATGAGACCTTATTTATTGCACATTGGAGTTAGGGAGTGGATAAATGCAAACAAAAAGCATGCATGATCACCATTTGAATAACAAGACTTTTTCTCCTGGCATGCGAGTATTAGTAAATGATTCCAAGTTTGTGCAATGCTATAGAAATATTAATTTACACTAGGATTGACCCTTCATCATTCATAATATCAATCCTACTAGTGCGTATATGTTAAAGTAATTAGATGTCAAATTCCTTCCTAGTCATTTCAATGGTAGTCGGTTGAGACCGTACTTTTCTAAATAGTCTTTCTTTTGTTATAATAATAAGGTGTATGCCATTAGGTTAGTCTAGAATTTCCATTATTTTTAATATATCATGGTACTAGTTCTATGCCCTCAAGTAGTTTTCAGTTCAACAATTTGGTTTTATGATTCTTTATATTATCATGGAGGACCATGAACAACTTTTAGTGTGTGGTAAGGGTAGAACATCTATGGAACAATAGGATATGGTCAATAGGAGTGCATGCAGGAGTAAAGGCACATAAGTAGAATTGTGTAAGGACAAAAGGGTACATATGATGTGGCATGTAACCATAAGTTAAGATGAGGTAAATAAATATTCTCACCTTTAGAATGGAAAATATTAAAACTCTTTACAGTTGTCATATACTTTAGGAAAAGTAAACAATGAGATATATAACTAATACAAGGAGATTAGTGGTAATGGAAAACATGCCAAAACCACATTGTGGAAATACCATCATCAACATTTATTATGTAAAGTGATGGCATAGGTAGGGGGTAGTAAATGCAAGTTACCCCCTTGAGTCTATAAAAGGTTAAACATGGAGTCATTTCACTTTTTACTATAGTTATGATTATGAATTCATAGAGTTGAAGGAACAAATTTGATTTCTCAAGTATTAAAAAATGTATTTGTTAAGTGAAATAGATAGAGTGTTAGGATAATTGTAAGGATGTATGGATTTCTCAAAGTTATAGGTTGCAAGAGTTGAGGTCTACCATTATAGAGCATTGAAGTAGGAGAGCTGAAGTAGGATAAACAAGTAAAACATATTCCCTTGGGAAAAATGGATGGCTACACCTCAACCTTTAGGATCTATGAAGGGTGATGTGTCCAAATTAAAATTCCCAAAGAAGTGAACCATTACATATGATACTAGAGGAAGAAGAGTTGAGTGTGGGTGGTGAGACAATATTTATCAAAGAAGAATTACCTGAAGAGCTTGGAGTGTGTGCAAGAAACATAGTGACAAAAATGGTGTTCTAGGTAAAGAAGAAGGATATTATACCCCCTCCACCCCCTCTAATAATTTAAGATATGTAGTACCTAGAGGTGGTACTATGCGTATAAAACTGGGTGTCCTATGTACCCACTTACAATGTCTTTGATTAAAACCACCACCAGCCTAAAAATGAAGTAGAGTTACAATGTGACTACTAAGTATAGCACTAGAACACTAAGAGCAAGCTAGTGTATGATTTGACTGTTTTTAATTATTTAAATGATGTTGGCCTGTTCTAATGATTCAATATTCTATACTTTAGAAATCCAATTAAATTAGTGAAGTTTTTTAATCTCATAGGTACATGAGGATTATATCTATTTTACTAGGCACCAATTAAGGATCACGTTAGAATGAATAAGTAAATTCATAGGGCTGTAGTGCTTAGGCATAGACCTTGCCTATGACTTGGTGGACCAAGATGAGATAGAAAATACTACCATAGTTCTTGAATATCAAAAACAAGGCCATGTAATGCATATCATGAGTCTTCAAGATCTCATGCTCAAAGTGGTTGCATGCATCATAATGACCAAGGTTGGAGGGAGAGACAGGTGGAAGAGGTGGATATGGCCCACCTTTATGTTTCTCAACAAGTCACAAAGGGACTAAAGTATAACTAGGAACAATACTTCACTACCAAAGTTATAGATGTAGAAAAATCCCACAATCTACCCAACCAAAGGTTTGAATTGGGTGTGTTCATATTTTTGATGGTGTTTGATGAGATTAGTATACCCAACTACACCTATAAAGAGCTAAAATAGGAATACCCACTTGAGAATAAGTCCCCCATAGAGCGGTACAAGGAATTCACCTAGTTTAGACCAATCATCCCATCTTACAAAGTTAAAATGAATAGATGGTGTGATAGGATGAAGGAAGCCTTTGGAAATGAGTGGTGTGTTCCAAAGGACTTACCTGCATAGGTTGGAGACCAAGCTAAGTTTTTTATTAATCAAAATGTTTCCCTCTCATACATCTAGATGGCTTCCTCTAGATATTTGTCTACATGGTTCAATTTATCATACACTTTCAAGGCATGATACTTCATGAGCATCATCAACTAGATATATGATGTACAGTCGGTGAATATTATTGCAGAAAAAATTGATGAAAAGACACACTATCTTCCATATAGACATATATCCCAAGAAGAAAACATATAGGTAAAATTCAAAGTCACATAGAACGAACATTAAATTTCAAAAAACTTTGGTGGGTAACTCAATTAATTCTTTATTCTACATGTTAAAAACCAAGAATAAATCTTTAGGTGGTGAAGAGTGTGAAAAAGAGACACTCCATCCAGAACTAGCATGAGAGAAGAAGTGCCTAGGGCATGATGTCAACATAATCACTCATCTATAACCTTTAAAAAGGTAAAGAAATGCCTCGGTACCACCAAAAAAGAATCTACCAATTAGTCAATCTGAAGGCCCAAAGCCAATAGCACAAACTATTCCCTAGGAGTAGGAGAAAGTGGTGCCTAAGGATAGTGATGTGGAAGAGTAAGTAGATATTCGACAAGGGAAATTGGAAAGAGTTGTTACATAAGAAGATAAATTCAATCCCAACTCTGATAAGAAATCTTCATTAATGTAGCATGAAGAAACCACCCTTGAGGAGGTACATATGGAAGTTGAAGATATGCTTGGTGAAGAGATGGATGGTTTTGACATGGTTTTGGGAATGAGTGGGATTAACATTGGGGATAATCACCAAGGTGAAGACATAGATGATGATATACTTGAGTGATATCTTTTGAAAGGAAATGATCTAGTTAATTATTCTATTTTAAGGACAAAAAAGACCGATGAAACCATGACCCTTTATTCCCAATAATAGAAGGGAGTAACAAACAAGATTTTATATATGTATTCTCATTTTACATAGGAGGATGCATCTAATTAGACTCGATAGGAGATGTCTTTATTCCTTGATATTTATAACAAATAATTCCATTTCAAGATGCCCTTGGATAGCCTTGTACTAGATCTAAAAGTGATGGCACTTCTCAATACTATTTGGATAGTTCTATAACAACTTACTCCTATATAGGCTAGTGTAGCACTCTTAAAATCGTCACATGATGTTGCAAGTCAAAATGCCTTCATAGATTATGATGTATGGTGGGCCTAGAAGAAACATGTAGAGATTGTGGTGATGTATAAGAATTAGGTCATATCCAAGACAAATCTTGAGGAAGAGATGGTCAAGATTAAGCATTAGTTGGAAGTAGAAATGACTACTAAAGTAAAAAACATTGAACATATATAACATAATCTTGAGCCAAGAACCATTTATCATAGATAGATTACCCCTATCTAGTGAGGAAATATATAAGATAGAGACCTTGGTGGAGCTACTATTGAAATTGTGTAAAGAATAGCCTAGCCCCTGAGATGAACAAACTTGGGAAATTGAGAATTTCTCATAAGCTATAGAGGTGTGAAAAAGAGTCTTTCATAGAGTTGGAAATACTATTCCCATTTTAGATGGGGTTTTTGAAATATAGTATGACCCAACAAGATTTACAAAGCTTAGCTTTAGGTGGAAGAGCTTTAGTGATAACATTTGTCTAATAATGCCTTAATAAGAAAAGACCACTAAAATCATGCCAAAGAATTTAAATATGTGGAGGCCATGGAGGACACAATAAGCACTCATTACTAAGAAATAAATTCAATCTTCGTGGCACTCTGAGGATAGGTTGTCTCTGAGGTCCTTATGCTTAAAGGAATTTATAAAGATTCTTACACATCCCTTTAATGTTTGGTAGATAAATAAGGTGAATGTCTTGACCAACCCGAGGAGACAAAAAAGCTCAAAATGATATTTAAATAAATAACGACTAAGTTATTAAACACCTTAACCCATTAGGAAGGTGTCAATAAGAAGATCAATCAAATTGGCCTAAAGTTTTTAGCTGATCTTGAGATCAATATTTTTCCCTTGATAGATTAATGGCATTGTGTGGAGTGATGTTGGACCCCAAATTTTGGCTGAGTCATTTTTGGAATAACTGACATAGAGAGGCATGACACAAAAGACCACGGTGTAAAAGACCATGGTGTGGGAGTCTATGGCATGAGATCCCATAGAAAAAAAGGACTAAGTCATAATAAATGTGCATAATAAATGGAGAACCTGAGAATAGAGGACTCAAAACTAAGTAGAAGACTTAGGGAGTGAGTGGTAAGAAGGAGATGGTTAGTGAGTAATTTTTAGAGATGAAAGAGACTAATTCAATCACTAATCTAGCACTAGCCCATGGGAAGATACATGCTCATTGATGATGATCCATCACCAAAGATGGAATATAGGGTCACAAAGACCCAATTCCTTAGGAAATCAATGTAATTAGCTACCACAACTCAAGTGTGTTGTTGATTGTTGGCTAGTCACTATGAGTGTAATTATGATTGTAATTGTCTGGTCAAGGAAAACCAAGTATAAATACCCTAGGATAGAACTTTGTAGGGTTGTGATTGATGGTTCAGGATATTGCTACTGATATTGTTGTTATTATACTAAGTTAGATAGTATTGACAAATTTATATGAGTGAGTTACATTATACAATTGAATTATGTAATATTTGAATCACTTATTGATATGATGAATGGAACTTGGGTTAGCTTAATATTACTATTTTGATGACTATGGAGATAAGGTTGTTAGTTATCTTGTATGGTGTTCAATTAATTAAATTAAGGTTCATAGTTATTGTTTATGTCTTCTTTTCCTTTTTAGTCATTGAGTAATGAACATGTATTAAGATGGATTATATAATGAGCATAGTAATGTGTATATTTTTTAGCACCCCTATCTATTATTACACCCTCATGTAATAAAATCAATGGCAATTGGTCCCTCGCTACATGCTTTAGGTGAGTGTGAGAGAACTCATTTTTGTGTGAAATGTTAACATGCCAACACATTGAGATTTTAGTCACTTCAGTGCACACCTAAGGGAAGTTATGCTTAAGGAAAAGAAACCCCAATAGATACATTACAATATATAAGTCACAAATTTAATGCTTTCATAGTCCATCTAAATCAAATCAAGTTTTTTGGAATGACTATGTGAATTTTTCATTCTCACAGTTATTCAAAAAAGCTTGAATTAATATACAAGTCCCTATATTTATAATAAAGGGTAATGTGAAAACTAGCAAATGAGAAGTGGAGTTAAAACATCACATAGTTAAATATACCTAAGTTAATTTGATAAAAGGTGAATAAATAAATATTGCATCAACAATCTAATATGTCCCTTGCACCTAAATATTCCTTTGTTTCCTTGATTGCATCTATGTGGGGACCCATTTAATTGATTTTGATATAAAGGAAAACATGAACACACAAAAATGATATGTGGTGGTCTATTTTTCTCCATAGCCCTAAATCTTCCTTTGGTGCAAATATTACATGTGAAATAGGTCCATTTTAGCCAAATTTTATCTCACAAGGAAACATGAACAAATTAAAAAAAAACATGTTGGTCTAATGTATCCATTATCCCTAAATCACTAAACTTTACCTCTATTACATGTGAAATGAACCCTGTTACTATGAATTCACTCTACAGATGAAACATAGAAATAAAAAATGAAATATCACATGGTCTTTAATATGTCCCCTAGCCATAAATATATAAATGTTTCCTTTGTATATGAAAGAGGCCTCATTACTACAAATTCACTCTAAAAACGATTCATGAACACATAAAAATGACACATTATGTTCTAATGTGTCCCCTACCCCTAAATATTCATATGTTACCTCAATTGCATGTGAGAGGGTCCTTATTTAGATAAATTCACTCTAGAATTAAAATCAGAACAAACAAGAACAACACTTGATGGTCTATTTTCTGCTTATAGCAATTAATCTTCATTTTTTGTGTTGATTACATGTGAAAGGATCCCTTTTTAGTCAAATTCACTCTATAAAGGAAATAAGAACACACAAAAATGAAATGTGGTCATCTAATGTGTATCCTACCCCTAAATCAAAAAATGTTTCCTCTATTACATATGAAATGGGTCCCATACTATAAATTCAATCTACAAACAAAACATCAACATGGAGAATGACCCATAGAGTGGTATTTAATATGTCTCCTAGCCCTAAATCAACAAATGTTGCCTGCATTGAATGTGAAAGGAGCCCCATTATTAAAATGTTTCTCTAAAAAGGAAACATGAACACATGAAGATGATACATGGTGGTCTAGTGTGTCCATTACCCCTAAATATTCTTCCATTACTTTAATTACAGAAAAGAGGGACATTATTTAGTTTATTTCTCTCTAAAAAGGAAATATGAACACACAAAAATGACACATGGTGGTCTATTATCATCCCTATAGTCTCAAATATTCCTTTGTGTTTAACCCTAATTTTTTTAGTTAGTTATAAATATTAACTTTGGTTAGATAGGGTCAAGAATACAAAAATGAAATGGCACAAGGGTGATAATCATATCTATAGTAGGCCAAATAGATAAAAAAACTTAGATATAAGCATATATTGAATTCATAAAGCTGAGATAGTCTAAATATGGAAAATACAACAATATATGTATGGAAATGACATATAAAACAAAGTATTTAGTTGATTTTGATGCTAACATAGTGTTGGATCTAGAACAGGCAAAAATAAGGTTGGGAGATAGTTTTGTAATAGTCATCAAATTTTGGATCTAGTTTTTTTTAAGCTCTAGACACTACCATCAACCTGGGATAGTTATGTCAACACTAGTATCTAGGTTTGATGTAAGTTTCAAGTACAAAATATCTATTGGAAAAAGATGTGACCACCTAGATGATTATGGGTTTTGATTTGACTTCACTCTAGTGTACTTAGATTTAGGTCATGGAATATCATTCCTCATGAAATGGTAACACTCTAGTTCTCCATATTCATAGTGACCTTGGAAAAAATGGGTTAGTGGGCACATGGTATCGAGCTGGCCCTAAAGACCCCACTTTTAGTGGGTACTAATCACATAGCCAATACTTTAGAAGAGGGCCTTAGACTCATGTAGTTCTCCCTTACATGCAGCTTGTGTGTGAGATGTAAAATATGTAGAAAGTAAGTACAATAGTGACCTAGCTTGTAACTTAGAAAATTAGGCTCTTGGGCTGCTCCTTTATGATGGATTATTTATGATCCAATGTTATTAATTTAATTTAATTTATGTCTTGTTAGTTGTTAGTTGGTTCATAGGACTTAGTTGGTCCCATAACCACCCCATGAAAAGCTTATATAGATTTTCATCTTCTTGATAAAATCAACCCAAAATAATAATAATTACATTTTATGTTGATAACTATATTCACAATGTAATTTGTTTATGTTATCTACTAATATCTAGGCCAATAGTGGCATCAGAGCACTAGTAAAAGAGAGAAGAAGCTTTGATTTTTTTGGGTCAAATGTCCAAATTTGTATGGCCTTACAAACACCTCAAATAACCAGTGTATGATTTTTTTTGAAAGAATAAAGACTTATATGAGAAACTATTAATCTAGCCAATAAGTAAATATTCAAAAAATATTGAAGAGTCATTCCTTATATTTTGTGTAACTCCTACTAAAATAGTTTAACTAGTCTGTCCCATTGTTTTGTATCAAATAACACATTGTGTGTCATGTAATTGGTATTAATTTTGAAAGAAAGTGTTTCCATTGATTTTTAAATATATTTTAGATAGATTTTATCCCATTGTATAAGGTGCTTCTAAGCATATGCAATTGCATCCATACTACATCCTTGCTCAATTCACTACATACATTCATGTGTTGGTTTGAGATTTTTTGTAAATTGAATGTTTTTTTATTATAAGTAACTATACAACACCCAAAATAGACACATAAAATTTAAAACAATAATAAATTTAAGCTGATTTTCTGCTTGGTGCTAAGTGGGTCACCATTTTGGTTTTATAAATGGCACTGACATATTTTAACTCGTAGGTTATAAAAGGAGTGATCTGATTGGTGTAAATTAGCTTGCATTGTTGTTGTTAAAGAACAGTGATTTGTGAAGGCCCTTTAACTCATGGATAAAAATGTGAATGACATCACTAAAAAAAAAATACTTAGACCAATTTAGACAAATGTGCAAGTGTGGATAAATTTAAAAATTCATATTATTGCTAATGTGGAGAACATGTTTACAAAACATGCCCCGACTATAAATTATAAATGATGAGTACTAAATAAGTGTGGATAACATGCTTCCAAACCATTCCCCCATTATATCTAAAAATTTTGAATGTGTGGAAGCCATGCCCATGTGACATGGCCCCACTAAATCTGAAACTATGTCAAGTGTGGATAAACATGCCTCTATGACATAGCCCCATGGATATTCCATCACTTTGAGGTGAGGGAAAGATATGAACTGGTATTTACCTCACCTCAAAAAGATAAGAAAACTATATAATCTGAGAATGTAACCATATATCATATAGAGTAAGATGTCTAAGTAGATATATCATTAAAATGTATAGAACTAATGTGATCACATGAAGTCCTAAGATGCATGATAAAGATCATGGAAACATCAAAGTATAAATAGTAAAAGTTCAACAAGAAAATAAACACACACACAAGAGAACTCAAAATTAATTCAAAAGACAATGGTATAAGGAGATTGGAAAAATGGGCATGTTTAAATGTCTTACAATCAAATGGACATGACTTAGTCAAATACCCATGAAAGCAATAATGACATATTTAAATGTCCATACATAAATAATGACATATGAAAATGTCAAATAATTCATACATAGGCATGGGGGCCAAAAATAGAGGATCATATTCAGATGCTTGAATAAGTAAGAAAATAACAAGGTGAAACACTCAAAGAAGTGCATAAAGGAAAACATAAGCAACCAACATAAACATGTCACAGTTTCCCATGGATCAAATGTGTTAGGAATAAATGTCAAATGCATAGCATATCAAGTGCCTTGTATGATATTTAATCATGGATAAAGTCATGTATATGTACATATAAGCTCAACACATGATAATGAAGGCTAATCATTGAACCATATAACCTATGCGTATCAAGATCAAATAAGTGGATGGCCCCAATTTCCATATGACATGAGTAGAGGGAAAGCCCAAGACTCAAAATAAGAATATTTAATGTATAATTGTATGCTTATATCACACTTCAAGCAGAATTATGACCCATGTGTGTATGTAGAAGTACCTGAATATGCCATCCATAAACATGGAACTAACACATAAATGCCATGGAGCCAATATAACATGTAGGTACCAAAAGTATTTTTGGATTTTTGAATGATTTTGATTTTTTAGTAGTTTTATGATGTTTGAGGAAAGAAATATCATCATATTATTCCATCCAATGCATGGTCATAAATATCTCCCCAACATGAACCTAGTGTAGAAATCTTTTGACATTGTTGAGGAACATGTATAAGTGCAAGATATGTCACTGTAGTATCAATGGTGCTCTATGTATTTAAAATAGGAATCTATGGTCATGAAGTAGTAGTAGGAGTAATAGGATTTGGAGTTTTTGAAACCCATCATTGAGTGTTATGTGGCTTCTTTTGAATAGTATTAAAAGGTACATGTGTAGGTGTTCTAGATACCTAAACATGGTGTGTGATAAAAGATGGGGATTATGTGGAATCCACTCTATGTATATGATGTAGTGGTATCTCAAGTATTGGCCACCTACTCAATGGGATTACATGTTGCTTACCCTTTTGCAGTGAATTAGCCTTAGTAGGCTTGATAGTCAGTTGTTAAGGTATTAATTTATTTTGTTCAAGAGGATGCTCATATGGAATTTTGGCAACTATAATTATTTAATTGGCATGAATGTATTTAATACATCCATGCACTGTAAAAGGTATGAATCAAAGAGTGTATATTCAAGGTATTCCCAATAACATATCAAAGTTATTCATGTAAGGGATAATTGAAAATGTAGTAAACACATGTGTATGTTTGACCTGTAAAGGTAGATCAATCTCACTAAGAACCTTCTATAAGGTCACATCAATCACACTAACTAATCTAGTAGAGGGGTGTAAATCATGATTTTAATAACTCAAATGCATAAGTAATGTCATGGTGAAAACATTTTTACTTGCACCATTATCAATCATAACAATGTGTATGGGGTGTTTATCAAGATATGCCTGAATGAATATCATGGTCATCATCCTTAATTTCATTATCATCAAAGGAGATAGATGGTCTCTAAACCATATTAACTGTATGCACTCGATTATAAGTTGACTAATATTAAGCTCTATAGGATGAAGGAGAGATATAAGTTGACACTCAATTAATATGGGAGTAATAAATCTATGAGCTTAAGAAAATGTGAGAACTATCTCTTTAGTGCATTAGATAAAATAATCAAATTAGGTTGTTGTGAAACTACATTAACTATGGTGGTTATTTTCTTTATAAGCTCAAGAGGTTTGACCCTATAACTTGGTTTGATTATGAATTTAGTACTAAATGTAAATGCAGATGATGTGTTTTATACATACTTAAGATAATTATTAAACAAGCCTCATTTCATGATCATGTAAAACATGGCATAAGTAATCAAAATATTGGAACTTTTTGAAAACAATGGACTTGTGTAAAAAAGCAAGCAAACTTTGCTTGAACATGTCTTGTAATTCTATATCTACCATATGATTGGTCATTTTATATAACAATGTCTTGTATATTAATACATATTCATTGATAGGTTCATTGCTTTCTTGTTTTATTTTGAAAATTTGAGCATATGAAATATTATCAAAAATGTTGATGGAGAAGTGTGCTGAAAATTGGTTTGCAAGAGGTTTGAATGCTTTCACAGATTGGAGAGGTAAATCATATAACCTCCTCAAATCATAGTTCATTAGGATTCTTGGGAATAATTTGGTCAAAATTTTATCATTAGAGGCATAGTCAAGGTATGGTGCATGAAAGGATTGAATATGCTACTCAAGATCACCATTACCATCATAAAATGGAAACTTATGTACAACAAAAGTAGTTAGAAAAGGGTTCAAGGATATCTCAATTATAAGAGGATTATGTAACACATCTTATGAATCAATAGCATGAGGAATTTTTGAAGTTTTTTTTGAATACGAGTAACCTTGTCCTCCATGTTCTATATAACTTGAAGAAGTGTTTAAACTACAAACCCATTAGGATTTAGATTATCAAGTTGAGTATTTACCAAAGGGGATGTAAACATGATATGAATTGAAACATGTATATCCATGGTAGATTTAGGAAGGTTGATAGGTATGGAATCAATTGTACTACCTTCTAAGGATTCATCATTACTATGTGAGGATGCCTTAACTTTATTATGTTTATTGATTTCATCTCGTGTAACATACAAAAATTCATAAATTAAGCTTTTGTTATTATTGAGATGAGTTATCAAGTCTTCTTTATCTTCTAATTGAATGCAAATTTTTTATTTATCATTTTTCATTTCTTCACAAATGAAAAATTTAAAATTTGGTAACAAAGTACAACAATCAAAGATCAGGCACATAAAAAATTAAAAAATCTTAGGTAACCTAAGGTTTGGAGTTCAAAGATCAGGTTTATCATATGTTTAATTCTAATTTAGCTAGTCAGACAGGAATCCTAACTTGGGATAGATATTATTAATAATATAGAAATGAAATGGCACAAGGGTGATAATCAAATCTATAACAATCCAAATAGATGTAAAACTTAGATATAAGCATATGCTAAATTCATAAAACTAAGATGGTCTAAATATGAAAAGTACAACTAAGATATGTATGGAAATGACATATAAAACAAAGTATTTATTTGATTCTAATGCTAACACAATGTTGGATCTAGAACAAATAGGAAGAAGTTTGGTATATAATTTTATAAAAATTGTTAGATTCTAGATTTGGCACTTTTATAGCTCTAGACATTAATGTCAGCTTAGGATAGTAACGTCGATGATATTATCTAGGTTTGATGTAAGTGTCCTATATAGACTACCGACTAGAAAAAGATGTGACCACCTAGATGCTTCTAAGTTTTCCTTCACCTTCACTTTAGTGCATTCATATCTTAGGTTACGGACTAACATTCCTCATGAAATGATAAAACCCTAGTTATCCATTTTCATAGTGATATTGGGAGAAATGGGTTAGTGGGCACATAGTGTCAAGTTAACCTCAAAAACCCCATTATCAATGGGCATTACCTATATATCTAATACTCTATAATATGGCCTCATACTCATGTAGTTTTTCTCTATGTTTTGGCTTGTGTGTGAATCATACAATATGTGGAAAACAAGCACAACAGTGACCTATCTTGTAACTTGGAAAATTAGGTTCTTGAGCTAACTCCTTTAGTACTTCAGACCATCATATGTGTTTTACCTATGACTGGTGTGTAAATAGGTAATCATTACTTAATTGAATGTTTGATAGAGTGTTTTTGATAAGTTGCCTTGGTATCTTTAGTATTTTTCTATGTGAGGAATGAGTAAGGGTTGATCTTGTATTTATATCAATCCCTTTAGAGTAATAACTCGCATTAAATCACTTAGGTCAACCATTAGGATACATTTCATTTAAAAATTAGATGACTTTTACATCACTAGACACTTGCATCAAGTCAATATAGTGATGTTGAGGCTATTGTCTCTCTCGAATGTTAGTGTTCAGGGAGCAAAGAAACAAGTACAGGCTCAAAACTTGCAAAGGTAGAAGATAATTACATATTAAGCATTTTGGATAAGATAGAATTTTTTTGTCATAAACATAAGACTTTTTTTTCATCAACATAATACTTATCAAACTAAGAGATAGGCCAATGGGAACAAGATAGAGTATATTTGAGACTTATAGAAGTGGGAAAGGTTTAGAACTGAGAGTAATAACTAAGGTTTGAGTTTTGTCAAGTGTATAAAATTAAGGTGATATATAATCATAAAATAACATCTACAATTTGTTGGATCTATTTTATGCATGAAATGGGCCCCTTTTAGGGTATGTGTATGGAGTTGAGAGATAATTTCATGGAAATTTATACTAATACATACACATTATTTAAATTTAGTCTCAGAAAGACCAAACCTAAACACAGATGCATTATACTACTAGCAGATAGTTTACTAAAATAAATGTCAAGTATATTCCTTATACTTTAAATTTATTTTAGTAAATATAAGAAATTATGGTCACTTTGCATCTGATAGAGTTGGTCTCACAACTGCATGGCTTATGATATGGAAGGTAGTTTTTAAAAATCTAATATGGTCAGTACTTAGGCCTTTTCAAGGTCTCAGTATTAAACTTAGGGATTTTAGGTCATAACTTTTGAAATTGATGTCCATTTTTTGTAAAATTATAGTCATTTTTTAGGTTTTTGTGCCTTTTAAATTGTTCCCTAACCTTTTTAGGATTCCTAGGTTTGTCAAAAATGAATTTTTCAAACCACTCACTTTAAACTTGATTCAAATTTGTGTGATTGAGGTAACATACATTGTATTGATGACCTACACACATCAAATGACCACTTTGTTTTAATTTCACATGCTCATCATCCTTCTCTCAACATTAACCACTTCCTACTCAACTATCATCACCTTTAATCACTCTCTCCTCATTATTCATTATCCTTAATCACTCCCTCATTGACCCTCATTATCTCTAATAATTCTCTCATCATCCCAAATTACTCCCTCATTGACCCTCACTATCTTTCATCAACCTTAATCAATCCCTCCTCACTATTCATCATCCCTAATCACTCCCTCATTGACCTCACCATCCCTCATCATCCATAATTACTCCCTCATGAACTCTTAACATCCATCATTGTCCTTAATCATCACTTCATTATCCCTCCTCATCCCTAATCACTCCCTTATTCACCCTCACCATTCCTCATCATTTATAATCACTCCCTCATCATTCCTAATCACTTCCTTATTAAACCTGACCATTCCTCATCATTTATAATCACTCCCTCATCATCCCTAATCACTCCCTCATTGAACCTCACCATCCGTAATCACTTCTTCATCATCCTTCATTATCCCTAATCACTCATTCATTGTCCCTCATCACCCCTATTCACTCCCTAGTTGGTAAGGGAAGCTTGCTTCCTAATAGATAGAATGATAAATGAAGTTTGTAATCATGTTACATATGTAATAGATCTAAATACCATTGAGTATGTTATACCTACTTTACTTATTTGAGTATGCCCTACTCAATTGAATATTTGGGCCATATTTTGATATTAAGTATGCCCTACCTAAATACCCAAGCCATATCTTGATTTGGACTATGCCCTACCTACCTTATTTTACTTGATTATGCCTTACCTACCTATATTTATTTCCCTACCTACTTGAGTATGACCTACCTACCTATCCTTATTCCCATACCTACTTGAGTATTCCCTACTTGATAAAATATCCAAGCCATATATTAATATTGAATACTTTTATATAATCCTGACTCTATATATCTTACCTATCCATATATTTAATACTTGATACCTAATTGAATGCCCAAGGCATATCTTGAAAGGAGAGGAGGAATTATAACCTATTTATTAAAAGGAGTGACTAGGGACAATCATCCAATCTCATCTATTGTGTTTGAATTGGTAGGCTCCCCATTCTCATCCACATCCAAATAAAGGAAAGGAAAGGAAATGGGATGGAGAGTACCCAATAGAGAATATTCTATTATATAAGTCATAATAGTTGTGGTGTCCGCTATCTATATATGGGTATAATAAAAGGAATTATGTTCAATGAAAGTGACCTCCCCTATTAGGGAATTTTTGTTCTAAGACTATGTGCTCCATATCAATCATTTTTTAGGTTTTGTACCTTTTAGATTTCTTGTTGGCATTTCTAGGAGTCCTAGGTTTTTCAAAATTTAAGTTTACAAACCACTCATTTTAAATTCAAGACAAAGTGATGTGATTTGGGTAGTATATGTGACATTTATGACCTACACACATCAAATAATCACTTTGTTTTAATTTCACTTGCTCATCATCCCTCCCTCATCCCTTATTAACCCTAATCACTCTCTCCTCATTCCTCATTGTCCCTAATCACTCCCTCATTAACCCTCTCCATCTCTCATCATATCTAATCACTCCATCATCATCCCTAATCACTCCATTAATCCTCACCATCCCTCATCATCTCTAATCACTACTTTATCATCTCTAATCACTCCATCATTTATCCTCACCATCCCTCATCATCCTTAATCATTTCTTCATCATCCCTTGTCATCCTTAATCTATCCCTCTATATATGAGGAAGAAATCTTCCCTTGCCTTATTGGTTAGGGACTATGTAAGTAGGTAGGGTAATAACAAAGCTATCTATTAAAAATAAATCTTACCTTGATAGTTATGCCCTAATCCAGGAGAAAACTAAAGTTAGATTTTGGCAAGGAAAATTTACCTTGATAGATATGCCTTATTCCCTTGCTATCTCTTAGGTTATCTTTAAGTAGCCCCTGTTTGATACTCTTGATTAATTCATACACCCTTCATTACCATTAAATATCAAGTTTTCTATAGATATGCTTGGTTATAGTCCAAGAATTAGGTTGGAAAACATAATATACTTGTAACCAGATTAGAACACACTATTGAATTGGTGACTGTCTATCTATCTATGTGGTAATTTATTCTATTATGGACAGACTCTTAGTGACATATAAAGAAAATGAGAAGTCAACTATGGGGTTAGGATTCAAATTATCAACTAGTATTTAATTATCCCTATCTAAATAGACATAAATTAGGGTTTTAAACTCTAGGTCTAGGATTATTATATGCCCCAATCCCAATCTATATATGTATGTAATATAATTTCATCCCACCCTTTTCTCTCTTTCTTGCCTATTTATTCTATCTCAAGGCTCTAGATTCTCTCTCTCCATGGTAAGGGTTCTTGAGTTATATCCATATGTGTTAAATTTATCTTAACCTTCAACTTAAATTAAATCTACCTTAAAACATATCTAGAAGCATCTAATGTAGTTGAAAGCCTAAAAAAAACATGTTTTGGATAAACCATATGTTGTTGAGAGACTTAAGATGCATAAAAAAAGAGACCAAGTTTAGACATCAATTAAGATACATAAATAAATAAACTAATAAGAAATAAAATAACAAAGGAGAGGTGTGCAAAAGGTATTTAGGTCTAGTGTAGAGTTTAGGTCTAGGTTGGTGGAGGACTATGTAAACCCTTAACTAGGGTTTAGTAAATAAAAAACTAGAAATTTTTTAACTGATCTAGGTGGTTTTATAACTTTAAAGTCCAAAAAAAATAATATATTCACAATTATTTTTCTTTTTAGTAGACCTTAAATAGGGCTAAAGGTGTATTCTTTTAAAATCTCTTGAAATAAAAGTTATATCAAACTGTAGAATGTGTTACTTGTCATGTGTAATGTGAAAATAAATTCTTTAAGTCATTTTGATGACCTATAATATGATTTTAGATCCATAACTCATCAAACAACATATCAAACCTAAGTGAGAGGGCTAGAAACTCTGATTTATTGCATTTTTGTGAGAATTAAGTACAAAGAATGGAAGAAGCTTATGTGCTAGCTTAGATAGTGTCAAATAAAATACAAGAATCCTATCAAGAGTTAGTATTAAGTGAAATATATTCTATAAAGGGTGATATACCTAATGACTAGGATTTTATATGATAGAACTTTATGTTGTCTACAACAATTAAGTTTTTATGGACATAAATCAATTTTTTTATGGAGATTATCACTAGGAAGGTAAAGAAGTAAAAGTAGGTTCAAATATGTGTTAAATAATATAATATTAATCAAATAGGATTGAGTTATAATAAATATGATACTAAATAAAGTTTAATACCTATAATAAAGCTAAAATCCTTGAGATAAGATCATGTTCTTTATGTTATGTAAAGGTGGTGTACTTCAAAAGAATAAACCCTATTTATTGAGTGAAGTAAAAAAAATTCAGAGTACAAGAACCCCATGTTAGTATAAGGAGTTAAATATGTGGCATGAAACAAGAAAGGAAGGCTAAAAATCCTAAAGGAGACTGAGAATACCTAGATGAGTAAATCTATAAGAGGCCTACTTACATTAGATGATGAGGGAGTGATTAAGGATGATGAGGGATGGTGAGAGTTAATTATAGAGTGATGAGAGATGGTGAGGGTCAATGAGGGAGTGATTAAGGATGATGAAGGATAATGAAAGTGTGATTAGGGATTATGAGGTATGATGAGGGTGTGGTTAGGGATGATGAGGGATGGTGATGGTCAATGAAGGATTGACTAAGGATGATAAGGGAGTGATTACAGATGATGATGGATAATGAAGGTCAATGAGGGAGTGATTAGGGATGAGGAGGGATGACTTGAGAGAGAGAGATTATGGATGATGAAGGATGAGGAGGAAGTTATTAGGGATGATTATGTATGAGGAAATAATGATTAAGGATTATGAGAGATAAGGAGGGAGTTATTAGGGATGATGAGAGATAGTAATAGTTAATGGAGGAGTGCTTAGGGTTAATAAAGAAGTGATTAGAGATGACTAGGGATAGTGAAGGTCAATGAGGGAGTGATTAAGGAGGAGGAGGGATAAGAAGAGAGTGAGTAGAGATGAAGAAGGATGAGGAGGAAGTGATTATGGATGAGGTATGGATGATGAGCAAGTGAAATTAACATAAAGTGTTCATTTTATGTGCGCAAGTTATTAACGTGACCTATATTTCTGTAATCACACCAATTTGGCTTGAATTCAAAGTGTGTGGTTTGTAAACTTAAATTTTTACAAACCTATGAATATTATAAATTCTTTTAATCAATATGAAAGGCAAAAAAACCTTAAAAATGACTATATGTTTATCCAAATTAAACATCAATTATAAAATTTATGCCCAAAACTCCCTAAGTTTAGTTTTGAAACCCTGAAGATGCCTAAGTATTGAACAAATTAGATTTTAAAATACTATATTCCTCATCGTAAGGAGTGAAACTATGAGACCAACTCTATTATATGGAAAGTGACCTGAATATAAACTTATACTTAACATTTATTTTAGTAAATATGAACTTTAAGTAAATATGACCTTCATATAGATCTTTTTGTGTTTTTGGGTGTAAAGCAATAGGAACACATTCCTATTGTTTTATCCCTAAAACACAAATGAATATATCTTTTGTAATTTTGGGTGTAATTTCAAAATAAAACATATGTATTATTGAAATTTAAATTTAGAAAACCAAGTCTTTTAGCTCAGAAATGGCTTAGATTCCTGAGCCAAAGGTTTGGACCTGTCAATCTACAGCCGAATCTGAGAGTTTTGATAAAAAGCAAATTTAAAATTTCATCACCAAATACATTATTAATTTAAAAAATAAATAAATAAATAATTATTACCATGATGATGATCACACTTTCATCTTTCCAAATATATGATTTTTATATTTTTGGACTAATTCAAGGGTTCAAACTATGTTGATTTCTAACTATACTTTTTTTTGGCCACTTCATGCCATAAATATACATGTCCATTCATTTTTATGTAATTTTTTACATTGATACAATTGAAAAACAAATTATATGGTCACAAACTAGGCATAATTATACACACCTTCAAAAAAGAAAACACCAATTTTCATTTTTTTGAGGTAGTTAGGGGGGTTGCACAACCACCTATCCATTTTTTGTCAGTTTTTAGGATCTATTTACTTGAAAAATTAATTAAAAAATATATTTATTAAAAAAATATAGGTCATAAAATAGAATATCTTATCTAAATATTCATTGAAGGGTTTCAAAAAATATAAAATTATGCTAAAAAAATGGTGGGTCACACAGTCGTCTATCTACTTTATTTTATTAAAAAATAGGATTTCTTATTAAAAATTTATATGTTTTCCCTAGTTATACTTAGTTTTTTTTTTAAAAAATAGCTTTTTTGGAAACTAGACTCGAAATTCTAAAATTCATATTTTCATACCATCTTCAAATATTGAGTGTAGCCATATCAAATTATTTATAGAATTTTAGATTTCTGAAATCTCAAGAAAATCATGTCCACGAGTAGGCCCCTTTTTATCTCCCAACTTTTTTCACTTAACCTTTAGTCAAGTTCACTTTAGAAATAAAATATAGACACACACAAAAGACACATGGTTGTCTCATGTGTCCCCCACCTTTAAATTGACATGTGTTGCCTATATTACATATGAAATAGGCCCAGTACATATGAATTCACTCTAAAATTGAAACATTGACACTCACAAAAACATGTGGTGGTATTTAATATGTCCTCTAACCATAAATTAAAAAATGTTGCCTCCATTGCATTTGAAATGGGTCTGGTTACTAAGAATTCACTCTAAAAATGATACATAAACACATAAAAATGATACATGGTGTTCTAATGTGTTTCGTGTCATTAATTATTCTTATGTTTCCTCAATTTCATGTGATAGGGATAGCATTTAGTCAATTATGTATATGTATCCCTCAATCCCTCACCTATCCATGTACATGACATGAAAATATAATTGCCCCTTTCTTCTATTGGAAATCCTCATCTCACTAGACTCAGATGGATGAGTGTGTCAGATCACAACTAAAAATTAATATAATATATGTATGGATGCATCCATGCATGTGTGTATATATATACATTGTGTGTGTGTATATATATTATAAATAATATTATTTTTTTATGAAATGTGTATAGGCTATTAAAATTGAAGTTATTAAAGGTCTTAGGCTTATAATTAATGAAAAATTTGTGAGCTCAATGTTTGGACCTAAAATAGATAACACAATCCATTTTTACAAGTAATTATCACAAATTTGACCTTCCACCATGCAAACCATCACAAATTTTATAAGGGCATTTCATGAAAATGCTATGAACATCGAGTCTATATTTAATATTCTACTTTCTAAAAATACATTTTTTATACCTCGTGATATGATTAAAAATTTATTATTTATTCATTAAGATTGTGTCTTAATATACCACAATTTTATAGCTAGCTATTATTTTATGTATTTTTAGATATATTCATGGAATTGTGAAAAAAAGTATATAGGGACAAACTAAACCTAGTTCTATAAATATTTATAAAATAATAATTTTACTTTTTATCATATATAAGGGGTTGAGAACATGATTGACTGCCCATTTTTATGGTGTTTCACTAAAAATATTGATTTAAAATATACTATTAAAATATTAAAAAATATATATTTGGGACAAGTGTGGTGGTGTCTTCTAACTTTTTGGAAAACTTGGTTTAAAAGATACTTAATGATGCTCAAAAAATAGTGGGAACACAACCATCTGTCTACTATGCTTGTTTAAAATAGGTGCACCTATTAGAAAATGACCTGTTTGACCCACTTGAACTCCACCATTTTCAATAAAAACTAATAGTTTGGAAACTAGACTCAAAATGTTATTTTTTTTCCTTCTTAAAGTATTTATAAATTTTATATGTAGGCATCTCAAATTTTTTGTCCAAGTTCAGGTATATATGTTTTTTAAAAACATTGTCTCATAATAAGCCCACTTTTAAACCTCCCTGGCCTCCTCCCCCCGCCCCTATTGGTGCAACCTTAATTAGTCTCAAGTTGACCTCAATGAGTAGTCATTTCCCTAATGACATTTTTCTCCATGTATTTCTCACTATGAATGAGAGACTGAGAGGAATAGTTATCACATAATCATTATAAGATTTTGTTAATAAGGGAATAATGATGAATGTAATCCACCAATTTGATCTTCTCACCTTCTATTCTACCATGAAACATGTAATTTCTTACAAGTCACCATTATCTCACAATTCTTACTAATGTGTAATTAATCCAATTACAATCTAATCATGTATTAAATGATGATGTAATCCACCACTTTGATCTTGTAAACATTTTTTCATTAGTAGTGCTACACATTTTTTAGTAGGAGAGGAATAATAGATGTAATCCACTGCTTTGGATTTCTCATCCTTTAGTCTCTTTCTCTATGTTTAAAATTTTTGGAACATAAAATATAATATAAATCATCCTTATAATAAAAAAATTACTAATATGAGATTAACCCAATTATAACCCCCCCACACACACATATATAACTAGTTTAATTATACTATTAATTTATCTCATATTTTATTAAATTGTATAGACTTAAAACATATCATAATGATTGTAGACACTTAGTTTTGACCACTTTCATTCCTAAACCAAGATTCAACTCAATTTCTAGAAAATGACACAATTTAAGTATAGAAATCACTTGAATTGTCCAATTTCATCCATGCAAGAGATTTAGCTACCTAAAAATGTAATGATGCTAGCTTATTTGGTGTATTATCATGTATGCATCACTAACCTAGTTCAATTCTAACCCTAGTCAAATTATGACCTAATAATTTGACACTTTTGGCACGTCAAGCTATTAATTTTTAACATTTAAAACAATTTTCAAAAGCCAAAAATCACTAAGCAAGACTAATTACATTACAAATCATAATTAACTTGCTTAAACAAAAATTCCAAATCAACTTAGTTAATTTCATTTACCAAGAAAAGAATTTTTAGCCAAATATGAAGTCAAAGGTTAAATAGGCTAATAAGGTTATTTATTATCTCCTAAATATTCAAAAATATGAGCCACACCTCACAAATATTTAAAGTGATTTGTTGTGCCTCACAAATATCTAAAACTAAGGTGTCAAGATTTCATGAGTGCCTTGACCCAACCCAAGGTTAGATTGACTCAACCTAGATTAATTTAAACTCAACCCAAGTTAAAATTTAACATAACCTCCCTAAGGTTAGAATTAGTTCTTTGAACTATAAATACAAGTGCCCACACCATATACGAACAATATTTTGCATGTAAGGTTATTATAATGGAATACCTTTCTTAAAGCCTTTGAGAGTAGTGTTATAATGCCCAATTTATGTCAAGCTTCACACCAAGCCACAATTGATGATTGGAGAGATACTACCACCATGGAAGATCATTGACATTTGACTCAAATTATCATAGGTTGAGCATCAACATCCTTATTCCAACAAGTAAACATCAAATTGAATAAATGAGGTAAATTACTTACATTATTTTATCTCTATTTTGTGATATTACTTATTATGTTATGCTCTGTCTAGTTCTTAGACAAGAGTGTTTAGTCCTAGTGTATTGTTATGCATGATTTTTTATCATTTTAACTAACAAGGGATTAATCGACATATGATTTTTTGAGTAAATGGCAGCTTTGCCCTATATAACAGTAGATTCATCATTTCCATGTCTATTTATAATCTTTAGTTTTGTATAAACAGTGGCTTTGCAATGGCAACTTTGACCTACAAAATGATAGCTTTGTAAAATCGATGACTTTGCTTCTATTGAACTGTGGCTTCATAAAATAAAATTACTCTTTATTTTAGTAATTTACTGCTTGTTTCAATGAATTCACCTAACCTAATTAGTTACTTGACCATGTTAAAGGGTAAATTCATCAAAGTTTCTCTTTGTTTATATTTACAAAAAATCAATGGTTTTGCCCTATTAAATAACAACTTTGCTCTATTTTTCTAAAACCAAAGAGCTCAAAATGGATTGTTTTTTATTCACTTACTTTTTGGCTTCTAAGTGAAAAAACCCCCTAACATTTTGTAGGACCTAAGGTGGAGAGAGAGGAACTTAAGCAAAATTAAAAACTCGCGTACATTTTGTTTAGTGCTTAAAATTCACTTAATTAAACTTGTCTTTTAGATTTTGAAGTTTTCACAAGTACAAATAAGGCCAAGGGGCCAAAAATTCAATCACACTTCGATTTGGTCTTATTAAAAGGAGCATACATCTTAGTTAGAACTCTTAATGGATTTTTCATTTTATATTTGTTTTTTATTAGCTAAATTTCAAAGTTAAGTAGACTAGTTTCTTTGTTTGTGACAAATTAAAAATTATTGCATGGATGCTCTCCCCTATCTCTTTTAGGGAACTTGGCTAACCAAAAGCACTTAGTTTATTATTGTTGTTTAAAAATTTGTGTTGGAAAGAATGTCGAGTATGCGCTCTCTAAGCTTCAAGTGACTTGAATGATATATAAATGACCTATAAAGTT
Organism: Torreya grandis; assembly: GCA_037957365.1. Classification (NCBI taxonomy): domain Eukaryota; kingdom Viridiplantae; phylum Streptophyta; class Pinopsida; order Cupressales; family Taxaceae; genus Torreya; species Torreya grandis. Next base: position 1,379,761 of record JARHVA010003460.1, on the reverse strand, counting down.
TTTCTAATTTATTTTCTTGTATTTGTCTTGTGGGTGGGAGACCATTTCTCCCTCACAAGTTCTTTAGGGGTGCATTGACCTAGAGTTTTATCTCTTAGCATTGTACCAACCCTACTCCATGGTGGGGTATACAAATTGAAAAAAATGTTGAATGGGATAGTGGTGAGTGGTTAGCCTAACCATCCCAATGGGTACCTAAGCCATGCAACATCTAGACATCAAAATTCACTAAGTAGTACATGGATGAATTCATTATATAAAGGAATAGACCATTGCATAATAAGTTATGCAGTTTGGACTCAATTGACATGATCATGACCTTATGTTAGCCACACTTGGACCATTTAATACATTCAAGATTTATAAATTTTAGTCAAAACCTTGCTTGTCACAAAATTTCTTGCCAAATGTCAAGTGCTCCTCACTCTAAGTTCATGCCATGTATTAATTCTTGAGAGACAGAGGAGGTGTAAGAAATCTACCTACACATATGCTTTAAATTTTAGATTAACACCTATTTTCTCAATAACTTTGGTATATCAATGAAAACATTGGCAAAAGCTACATACACCTATGTTAGTTTTATATATAAAATAACTCATTAGTGTTACTTCTATTTTATTTGATTTACATATGTGTTTTTAGACTAAAACTGTTTGTTTGTATTATCGTGTCAAACAATTCCAAAACCATCACATTATTTTCACACCCATTAAGCCTAAGAAGTGTTAATATATTTATTTGTGTCACCACTTGTTACCTTAGATATTTGGTATAAAACTATTTATGTATCACTTATTTAAACGGGGTGTCATTATGTTGCCTATTTCATCCCAAACTTTTAACTTGGATATTCTAGTCCAAAACCATTTGTCATGATATTTGTTTGAAGGAATATTGTTACGATGACTAAATAATTTCAAATTTCTCATCATATTTGAAACCAAGTTCCAAACCATTATTATACCTCTATTGTTTCAAATGTGTGGTTAAGCTACCCATTTTGGCCTAGCCCTTTTTGCCTTAGAACATTCAAGTATTTTCGCATTAAATTTTAGATTCAACCTTTCAAAGTGTAAATCCTAAACTAATTAGATTTATGTCAAAACCTTGTCTAATTTGGGATTAGGTAGTTTACCTTTTGGTTTTTGGATTATGTTGCTTGGGTTGATTTCTTATTTGATCTAAAATACCCCATACCTAGACCTAGTGATTATTGTTTGTTTTATACCTTGTTTAGAGCATCCTTTCGAGCCAAGTTGTTACCACGTACTTTTTTTTGAAGTGTGTAATGCTAAATGTGTAGTGTCATAGTTCCACTATTCAAATAGTCTCTCATGAATCAATTTTTGAGTCTTAGTGAGCCAATTATTGAGTGTCATCTGAGCTAATTACCTTAGTTTAGTTTGCTTATGAATTCTTGTTTGAGTTCTTTATTTCTGATTATATCCCTATTTTTTACATTAGAATGATTATAACTACCTTTGGGAAAATTATTGCTATCTTTTGATCCTAGTTAGCAATTGTTTTACTTTATCTAGACTCTTTTATCACTAATTATAACCACCTTTGGGCAAATTAGTACTTTATTCATAAACGAGCTTGAGCCTTTGTGTTATTTTTGCCATTGATTATGACTACCTTTGGATAAATCAATATCATTTTGTTAGACTGGTCTTGCATTTGTTTTGTTCTACCTATTCCTAGTTTAGTTATTTATCCCTTTGTGCCTCTTTGATAGAGCCAAAGGTCCTTTATTTTTAGACCTCAATTGTTTGTTACCTTTAGACCCTTTGTTTTTCACATGACCTATCCATGGATCTAAACATGCCTTGTTACACACATAGCAGAACCATGTATAAGCTAGGCTATGAGAACTTTATGACCAATGAACCTTTTGATCAAGATTTGTATGATGACATAGATTATGAGATATATCCTTATCCATCTTTTAGTATCCCATATGTTGAGCATAGGCATGACCCTTTAACACAATATTTGGTAATTATGCCTCTTTATCTAAGCCAAAAACTAGATCAAATGCCATAGTACCTTGCTCAAACGCTACCTAACATTGAACAAAACCAACAATAAGAGCCTTATTATGTTATGATGCCAACACAAACAAGCTATGATCCATACTTATTTGAATGTCATTTATTAGATAAAAAAGACAACGTGATTGTTAGAGCTATCAAAGTATGAGCCAAGTTTTCACCAAACTTCCAACATGAAAGTTTGAGTAGTTTGATTATAAATCCTAGTAATTCACTTTGATTTTAACCATTCAAACAAGAATCAACTAGTTATAGTCAAGCTCTAGTCTAAATGCCACAATAAGACCAAAATACGCTTGTAAAAGGGAAAGGTATTATGGATGAAAAAATGGAACAAGTATAGAAAGTGTACCAAAACTATCTCAACATAGCTCGTAATATTAAGACAAGGTCTATTTTTAGCATGTTTCTTACTGAGATAGATCCATCAATAAGGCAACAAATAGATGTTTCAGGATATGCAACCCAAAACATATACCCATTTTATCCAAAATGTGTTGGTTGGTGATATGTATAATGTCCATATTTCAATACAAGATAAATATGCTCAAATGGAAGACCTCACTCAAAATGTAATGGATAAAACACAAGTGCATTACAAATTAAACCAAAGTGGGTCTAGTTTGTTGAAAAAAAAAATAGACAGCAAGTTCCTCTATATAACACCATGATTGGATTGCAACATAAGGGTATAGGTATACCTATTTACCAAAATCAACAAGCAACCTCCACTCTTCAACTAGTTATTTCCTAAAATGTGCAATAGGAGAAATAATCCAACAATAGACCAACTTACCACTACAACAAGTATAAAACACTACACCACCCCAATAGGTGATAGCGAATGTTCTATCACAACAAGCATAGACCAATATACCTTATCAATCACAGACATTGTCTAACCAATAATTTATTCCTATTGGTCAAAAAGTGCTAGTTGGTCAATAATAATAAATATCAAGCCCCCAATAGTTATCAAACCAACATTTACCAAACCTCCAACAATTATCACTTCAACAACAAGTATCACTTCAATAACAAGTACCAATCCAATAACATGTGTTTATTCAACAACAAGGTTCTTATGCACAATAGGTACTATATTGTAGGCAATAATTCCCTTTCACCAAATGGGTATCAAACATGTAACAAAAATCCAATTACCAATACCTCCACTAATAGGGATCTAGTCAACAATGTGTTACTTATATACAATTGGGTTCAATAAGTAGGAAGCAAGTTCCTTCCCAAGCCCAATAATACCAACACATTCTACAAAGCCAAATTCCATTACCACAACCACAATTCACTAGCCAGGGTTATGTAACCAACTTAAACTAGAATGTGCTTCAAAGGTAATGTATTCTATATCCAAAATATAATCTTAATGCATGGATACACATACCTAGTCATTTAGTAAATTCAACCAACATCCTATAATCTACCTACCCTAGTTAGGGTAATCCACCTTTGACTGTGAAACCTCAACAAAAGAATGCCAGTCCCTCTGATTTCCTTATCTAAGAGTTAAAACAAAGGAATGATGCAATTCAAGCTATACAAGTTGGAAAATAAAAAAAGAAATTCAAACTGGATGAGATATGTTTTTACCCATTCAACATAGAGTATCTACAAATACCATTTTTTCTAGGTTATGAGGCACCTAAATTTGACAAATACAAAGGCAAAGGTGACCCTAGAGAGAATTTGAAGTAATTATTTGTTGCCTACTAGCTAGTGTCATATAGCAACATATACTTGATTTTACTCTTTCCAAGGAGTCTAGTTGGACAAGCCTTAGAATGGTTGTTAAAATTACTAGAGAAATTTATACCTAAATTCGATGACCTCTCAGATAAGTTTTTATAACACTTCAAATAATCTCGAGCACAAGATTATTATTGTGGATTTAGGTCAAACTAAAAAAAATATTGGTGAAAATTTTGCTACATACAAAATTAGAGAGCCCTAGCAAGTTGGTTTACTCACAATCTACTAGAAAAATAGTTGGCCACAATATTTAATAGGATTTTACATAATGAGATATCCTACCATATTGAGTTGTAATGTACTCATACATTTAAAGAGGTTATAGAAAAAGGAATACATATTGATAAAGCCCTTGTTAACAAAGGAATAATTAAGCTATACTATTCTAATTAGAACCAAAACTAAAATCAAGGCCAAAAAAATAATTAGAAGCCAATTCAAATACTATCTTCAATGACACCTCAAGCCAACAACAATGAGAGACCTAAACCCTACAACCATAATAAAAATATTGTTGGTAATAGGGTTACTAAATCATGCCATGTTTATATAGTGAAAACATTGGTTATCCATTTATGTCAACCCACTCAACAACCACCTCTTTTATATATTCAACAAGGACCTCCACAAAACCAACCACCACAAAATCAAAACCAATTGCAAGCTCCTCCTCCGAGGAGAAGACCACTAATTGCCTAAAAATTCAATGACCTTGGTGAGCCTTTTGAATTTGTGTTTTGATGATTATTTCAAGTAAATATGATCAATTAGGTGATAATGAAACCATTCACCAATAGAATTCATTTCCTTGATTGGTAAAAAGAACATGAATTTTCTTAGTACCATTATACCAGAGGACATTCCATAAGATGGTGTATCCAACTCAGGCATCTGATCGAGAACATGATAAAAAATGATGAGATAGAAAGAGAAACCCATTCTCCTATGAGCAATCATAACTTGGGTATCTATTAAAATCTATTTCCCTAACATAAAAATAATAACAACCAGTAGTAATACCAACGACAACAATGGTAGATAACTCCATCACAAAATTAGTAACAATAATGCCACAACAACAACAATAATAGAATGGTTGGAACCAAGGAATCAACCAAGGAGGTCATCATGTCATTTAATATAAATATAACAATTTTGTAAGACATGTTTTAGGTGGTCATGTTGTCATCATCACTATCAACCTTATACCAACTACAAACAAACCTAGACCTTCACCCAATAATACCTATTTACTGAATAATATCCACCAACCTCCTTATGTTGGTGATTCTTCTATGGGACATGTTTGTAATCAAGTACCATATCATCCAAGAATCATCATTCTAATTCTCATTACCTACCCAACCAATTACCAAATCCAAATTTCAGATCAAGATTATGAAATCATAACTCGATGAGTTAGGGTCACTTTCAAAGGACCATAACCAAATACTACAAATAAGCCTAATCAACCTTCAATGCCTATCATAAATAATTCAACTAATAAAACTGAGGGGAATACCTATGATATTATAGAATAAATGAAGAAGACACCTACACACATATCCATCATGGATTTGTTACGTATGTCTACCATCCACAAAGACATCCTAAATGATTATTTGAACCAATCCTTTGTGCTAGATGATAACACTCCAGACAACTTCCAAGACATGGTAGGACATTTGGCCCCTAGCCAATGTCTCACCTTTGACCAAAGTGATATGTCTTCTCTAGGTCTTCTAAATAACAACCCATTATATATTGAGGTCAGTATAACAAGCCATAGAGTTAAACATGTCCTTGTAGACAATGGTTCAAGTCACAACATTATGTTTTTGAAATTGGTCAAACATCTTGGATATATAATAGCTAACTTGCAGCCAAATACCATTGTTATCAAGGCATATGATAACAAAAAATGAAATGTCAAGGTACAATTAGCTTGCCAGTAGTCATTAGGCCATTGAACCATGATACTTTGTGCCATTGTTTAGACTTGGAACTATCTTACAATGTTATTTGGTCGACCTTGGATCCATAAAATCAGAGCTATACCTTCTACAATGCATCAATGTATAAAATTTCTACATTCAGGAATGTAAGTGACTATACCTGCTAATATTCAGCCATATTAGTATTGTAAACACTTTGAGGTCGAGTATTAAAGCTATAACCACTAGTTTGGCATGATTCATATGCCTAAATTAGATGGAGAAAAAGATAAGAAGGGAAAAGTCATTGAATCAAGCCCAGAAGCTAATTACATTAACCCAAATAGCTTAGGCTTTACCTTAGACATGCCTCCACCATAAATTTCCAAACACTTTTATATCATTGACAAAGATCTTTGAGAATATAGCACCCATAATTTATTCCATATTGAAAAATTTACTAAAACTCATAAAGGTTATGGGAGACCTAAGGATAAGACTGCCCATATGGAGTGAGAAATCAAAGGAAAATCTCAACTGAACAAGCCCATTGTTTTTAAACCAACCTTTAGCCTATAACAAGACCCTTAAGTAGAATATGATTCATGGCTCTACACTGATGAGATAGCTAACTATTACCAAAGTGTGAAGTATCCTATTCTAAATTAGATTATGGATCACCTAACTTATGAAGGTAAAGGCCTTGGGCTACATCAAAGAGGCATGATCAAACTAGTATCAATGAACAAGTACAAAGGAACCCATGGTATCATATTTAAACCACCTAGAGGTGACCTTGCATACCTTATTTGTGTTCTAATACTAATGACTAGTGATGATGATGTTGGTAGTGAAGTAGGATTTAAATATAGCATTTATGTTGACCTTATCACTACAAATTTGTTTAACCCCATGTCATTTACATTATCATCTCTATTTATCAACCTTCACACTTAGCCCTTTATCACCTATAATTGATAGATTAAGACCAAAAAGAGTCAAAAATGCTATTATATGAATTTGAAAATGATGAGGCCATATACGATTTTCTAGGATTGAGGAGTCACATACCTCTTGGAGACCACAAGTAGGGTTTTGTTATTAGATTGGATCTTTCTACATACTTTGGAGAGTAGGTGAAATTCCCTAGCCAAAAAAAATAAAATCAAACATTGAGGTCTAAAAGTGAAAACCTCTTTGGGACACTTTTTGATCAGGGAAAAAGTAAAGAGAAAGGTAAGTCTCTTGGTGAAAATCAATTTATGGTGCCATTAGATAGTGATGTTCACCCCTCTTCCTATGAAGCAAAAGAGACTAATAACACACAATGTATTTATAGATCAGATATCAATACTAAGGAGTAGTAGGAAATTATGATTCATCCTATCTAGGAGAATTAGATGAGCCAATCCATTTGGAGGACTTTTCCATTTCCAATCAATTCAACTTTTTGCCAACTATTCTATATGATGGTTCTACACTTCTTGTGGATGACACTTCAGAGGTAAATATTGAGACTCTAGAGGACCTAAAGTGGATTAAACTAGGTACATCCCTCATTGAAGAGTAACGTGAAGCTTTTACACCCCTTTTAAGAGAATTTGTTGACATATTTGCATGGGCCTATTTGGACATACCAGATTTAGATCCTACCTTGGTTGTACACCATCTCATTGTACATCCTGATGTCAAGCCTATTAAATAGAAGTTAGGTAAGATGCATCCTCATATTTTTGTCTTAGTAGAGAAAGAGTTGTAAAAACTCTTATATGAAAAATGCATCAAGTTAATCGACTATTCAGAGTGGATTGCAAACATTGTGCTAGTGAGAAATAAATTAGAAGGTATTAGGATCTAACTAATTTTAAAGATATCAACAAAGCCTACCTAAAATATGGATTCCCTTTGCCTAATATTGACATGATATTCGAATCAATGGTTGGATATGCAATTCTCTCTCTAATAAATGGAATTTCAAGGTATAATCAGATCAGAATCGCATTGGAATACCATCATAAGACAACATTCACTACTTCATGGGGAACATATTGTTATCAAGTAATTCTATTTGGACTTAAAAATTTTGGAGCCACTTATCAAAGAGCTATGACCATGATTTTTCACAACATGATGCATGACATTATTGAGGAGTTTGTTGTTGATATCTTGGTCAAATCAAAGACCCATGCATATCACTTAGTCGTACTATGAATAATTTTTGAGATACTTCATGAGTATAACATCAAACTTAATATGAATAAATATGTATTTGGCATCACTTATGGAAAATTTTTAGGTTTTATTTTCTCTTGTAGGGGCATTGAAGTCAACCTAGCTAAAGTTCATGTAATTACAAAAATTCCACCACTGTCTACCTTGATACAACTTTGTAGTTTGCAAGGTAAGGTTCATTCTATCAGATGTTTCATCTCATAATTAGTCGATAAATGCCATCCATTTACACACTTAATAAAGGTGTTACATTCTCCTATAATGAAGAGTGTCAAAAAGCATTCAATCTTCTTTAAAAATATCTTGCCAACCCACCTATTTTTTTGCCACCAATGCCAGACAAGCCATTACTTATTTACTTGTTAGCAACTGAGAATGCCCTAGGGGCGCTTTTGGCACAACATGATGAATAGGGAAAAGAGCATGTTATGTATTACTGAGCTAAACATTGGTCACATATAAGTATAAATATATGTTGATTGGAAAAGCTTATTTAGAAATGGTATTCGTAGCCCAAAAATTGCATCATTATATGCTAAACAATAAGACCATTGTTATCACCAAAGTAAATCCACTCAAGTATCTACTTTTTAAATCATCTCTATAAGGTCATATGGTAAAATGGATCATGTTATTGAGTGAGTTTGAAATTGAATATGCCAACTAAAAATCCATTAAGGGGGAATTACTCATAGATCAACTTGATAAAGCTTCTCTTCAAGATAACCTCTTACATTTGGATTTCTAAATGAGGTTATTATGACCATTAAAGAAGTAGATGCACCTCCTGAGACTAAATAGTGGAGTATGTACTTTGATGGATCCTTCATGACTCATGGATCAGGGGTGGAAGTATTGTTTATTATGTTATAAGGAGATCTAATTCCCAAGTCCTTTCATATTGGATTTATCTATAATTACAACATGGCCAAGTACAAAATGCTCATTACATAGCTTTATCAAGTAGTACATTGGAACATTCAATATTTATCAGTGTATGGTGATTCTCAATTAATCATCAATCAAGTCATGGTCCTATACCAAACCAAGGATGAGAAGTTGGTACCCTATAAAGAGATGGTTGATACTCTCAAGCAGTAGATTACAACATCCAATTTAATAGAACATCACAAACCAATAATAGAATAGATGATGCTATGGCCACTATTGGTTCCATCATCCATATCACTGATAAAGATAGGGATTATCAATTTCTTATTGAACATATCTTAACATAGACACATCAATAATCAGTTGTCAAGATGTTTTGTGACATTGTTGGTCCCACATCTCCCTGGTACTTAGATATACATGCCTATCTTCAAGACCAAACCATGCCTCCTAATTGATCATGTAAATAACAAAAATCCTTAACCCATAAATCCTCTCATTATACCCTACTTGGATCAACCCTATATCTTAAAAGCTATCATGGAACTTTGCTTGTTGTTTACCTTCAACAAAATTTGGATAAGTGTTGAGGGAAGTCCATGAAGGAGTGTTTGGAACCCACACCAATGGAGAAATATTAGACAAAAAGTTACTATGTATTGGTTATTACTGGCCAATGATGTAAGTAGATGCAGTTGCATATGTGAAGAGGTGTGTAAAGTGTCAAAAGCATGGCAATCTGATTCATGCTCTAGTCAAGACACTCAAACCATTGATGACACCATGATCATTCTCAATGTGGGGACTTGACCTTGTCAAGAAGGTCAATCCAATATATTTTGATGGCCATAAATATGTCCTTACTACTAATAAATACTTCACTAAGTGGGTAGAATCCATTCCTCTCACTTACGTCACTGGTAAGTAGATCTCCAAGTTCATATTCAACCATTTCATTTCTCACTATAGCATCCCCTCTGACATTATATCTGATAATGATAGATCATTCTATAATAAATATGTAAAATCACTTTGTTCTCAGTACCACATCAAATAACATTTCTCTACCACTTACTATTTGCAAAGCAATGGCCAATTTGAGGCTTTTAATAAAAACATTGTCAATATTTTGAATAAGATTTTTAATGATGTTAGTCATAATTAGAACTTGTAGCTATTTAATCTCCTTTGGGCATACCATACCATATTTGGTACTCCAATAGGAGATACACCCTATTCACTTATTTATGAAACTAAGGTCATTCTTCTCATTGAGGATGAGTTGCCTTCTCTCTGAATTTCATTACAACACATTGTTGATGATGAAAACTATAGAGTGGATCACCTACAAGAGCTAGACCTACTTGATCGTAAATGCTTGGCCACCATGAATAATCTTCAGGATTATCAAAATTGATTAAAATGCCAATATAATAGGCACATTAAGCATCATGAATTTGATCTGGTGACTTGGTGCTAAAATAAAATTAGAAAAATGTCAATGTTGAAACCAAGAAAAAATGAAAATTCTAAATAAACTGGTTAGGTCCCTATGTAGTTGTTTCCAACTATGGTTTTGGATCATAAAGGCTCGCTACACTAGAGGGAGATGAACTTTATGAACCAATGAACATAATGCACATCAAACATTTCTATGCTTGAAGGATTCAGATTATTATCTACAAGGTTCATCTAAGTTATGCCACATTATATCTATTCTTTGTCATATACCTCTTACCATTCTACCATACCCTTAACCCTTCACCAACCAGTTTTTTTACCTAACACCACCTATCACATTTGGCCTTGGTACTGATTCATTTGTACTTCAAGCACTTTCAGTGGCTGATGACATATTTAGTTCCAGTAGTTGTTTCAGAATTACATGTTCAAATGGTAATATGTCAAAGAAGTATGATAGTGGTTATAGAAATGGCATCCTTAATTTATTATTATGTTACCACCTTGTGCTACTAATTATAATCACCTATGGACAAATTAGTACCACTAATCCTTTACCATTATTTACTAATCATAACTACCTATGATAAAATTATATATAACACCTATACCATACATTGTCGCGTCACCTTGCCATTATTGTTACTATTAGCCTTCATCTATAACTTATAGGTACTTATCCAGATGTTTTTTATTAAGGAATAACTACAGTGACTTGAGGTCCTACGAGACTATGTAAACAATGCTCAATTCATGTTAAAGGTCAGCTCAGTCACATCTTTTTCCATGCTCTCACCATTTTACAAGCATTTTAAGTTTGAACGCTCTCACCATTTTGAGAGCAACCTAAGCCATGCTCTCTCCATTTTATGATTTAAACCATTATGTGTTTCATAATTATTGATTGAGTCGAGATGCCTAAAAAATTCTAAAAACATTTGTACCAATTTCAAAACCCCTAAACATTTGTAAAAAAACTTAAAAATCACAAAAATCACAAAATCATGAAAATTTGCCTAGAATTTTCACGCTAGATATAAAGCCATCAAAATTTTCAAGGATGGACCAGCTTACATATTCATTTTATTTCTATACCACCTTGGTCTTTTTCCTCCCATTTTTTAGAGAACTACATCAGCTTAAGGTCAACATGGATTATGTAGGTAGTGCTTAGATATATGGGTATCTAGGGTTAGCTTGGTCGTACCTTCTTTTTTTTTAATCATTTCTTTGCTTTAAAGATCTGGGACCCCTAAGTATCTCATGAGTAACCAATTATCATTTAATTTTCCTATCCTTATTGGACTTATCCATACACTCTCACCATTTTATGAACTAATGTTGTGAGCATTGTGTATTCATCTTTGAGACACATTGATGACGGCTTGGCTTTATTTACACTCTTGCCATTTTATGAGCAACCATTGCCTATGCTCTCACCATTTTATGAGCTCATTCTCATTCCGAGCCGTAGAGATGATAGACACTACAAATTGTTAATTTAGTTCATTAGTGGATACTCATCTCTTGAATTTTAGTGTGGTTTTAGCCTAAACCATATTCTCATTCTTGTGTAATTTTTTTATGTTGATGTTTTCATAATTATGAAATGTCATCCCCTCTTTTCTCACGTACTCATTTTTTTGTGAGATCATTCCTATTTTCCTCTACATATTAGTCATGTTCTCTTATCAACCATTTTTTTCTATTCCATATCCTGGAAGAACTACATTTGATTTGAAGTTCATATTAGATCTTGTGTCCATAGAACTATGTAGAGAGTGTCTATTTGCCTAGTACATCTAGAGTTATCTCGGCTACCTCTTTATTTTCTTCTATTTCCTTCTATTTTGTTAGTTTTGTATGTTGTCTCCTATAGTCAGGGGGTAATGTTATTTATTGTTTGTGTCATTATCTTCTATTATATAGAAGTAATGTTTGTGTCATCTTATTTGTATCATTGTTTCCCTATAGCTTAGGTACAACCGCTATTCTTTTGTTTCTCTTTTGTTTTATTTATGTCATTGCCACCTAGCTTCAGAGTCACCCTATCGCCAAGAGTAACACCTCTATTATACATACAAGAACAATGTGTTTCATGTTTGCACTAATATTATGATTAACCATTGTCTATGTATTGTTGTTTGTGTTGCTTAGTTTGCTTGTTTTATGTGTTTAGACTAGTTTGTTTGTTGTACTTTTATTTGCTTTAGATTGTTTAGTTGTTTTTTTAATTATTTTGTTCACTTTTTTTATTGCATAGTTTGCTTATTTCATTTATTTGTTTTTTTTATTTTGTATGTTTTTGTTTGCTTTGTTTGTTTCATCTTATTTATATTGTTAGTTTGTTCATAATTGTTGTTTAGTTTAGTTTTTGTGTTTGTATAGTTCCTATATTTCTTTCTTTCTTTATTTTTATTTATTGGTGTTTTGTTGTTTAGTTTAGTTTTTTTGTATGTTTATTTAGTTTTTTATGCATGTGTTATTTTATTTGTTTGTATCGTGCTTTTTTTAATTGGTGTTTTATTGTGTCCCTGTTTATTGGTGTTTTGTTGGTTTGTTTATTAGTGTTTTATTATGTTTTGTTTGTTTGTTATTATTTTTTTCTTTGTTTTTGTTTTGTTGATTTATTGTTTTTATTATTGTTTTGTTTTGTTTATTGACATTTTGTTGTTTATTTGCACATTTTATTTCTTTTATTGGTTTTTTTTATTTACCAATTTTGTTTATTTGCTTGTATAGATTGTTTATATTTTTTTGTTTATGTTTGTTTATTTGTTTGTTTGTATTTGATTGTTTGTTTTTGTGTGTTGTTTCTATTTGTATAGCTTTGTTTGTTTATATTTTGTTGTTTGTTTATGTTTGTTTGTTTGTTTTTATCTTTTGTTTGTTTTATTTGTTTGTTTTGTTATTTATTTTTGCCTTTTGTTTCTTAGTTGCTATAAGATTATTATATTTTATTTACACTTACATTTGATTATATATACCATGTACTTAGGTTTTAAATTATTGTGTTTAGTCTTACACTTGATTTATTTGTTATATTTACACTTAGAATTTGATTATTTATATCTCATTCCTAAGTTATTTATATTTACATTTAAATTAAGTTTTTCATGCTCAGTGTATGTATTGTCACTTTAGTTATCCATAATTATCATGCATAATATCACAAGCTAAATAAAAAATATGCTCACATGGAATCTATTCTAGCAATGTAATGGTAGTACTCAAATACGCTTCTCTTAGTCATTTTTATTTTTATTTATTTATTCCTCCGAACTCAACTACTACATCAAAATTTACAAGTAAATAAAGTTAATTGTACATATGTATAATTCATTGACGTATTTGTTTTATGATGGCATTGGGAAATGCATTGTAGTTGTTTGATGAGCATCCTCCTTTCTTCACCATATCCCTCGCAATACTTTTTAAATTGTTTGCTTCCCTTGTGATCCGCATGCCTTCTTCTCCCACCAATGATCTCTCCACAACTTCACTAAACTCACCCTTCTCTATTACTCCATCTTTATTTTCCTTCACAGACATCCCAACCTTCTAGACATCCACAACATAGGTTCAGTTAAGAAACTAATCACTGAAATAAGGCCAATAGAGCATTGACACTCCCATGGTGATGTTCACCTACACAGAGTTCCATCCACAATGCGTCACAAAACATGATGTGGAAGGATGAGATAACACTCTCAATTGCGGAGCCTAATAAATTATGAGCCACTATCTCTGATCTATTCCAAGAATCTTAGGGGAAAAATAGTCTGGCTTCCATCCATGAGATCATAGCATGCAACCCACATAAATGGTCTTTGGGTGGCCTCTAGTGCCAAATCCAACTCTTCAACTTGTTTATTGTGCAAAACTGTATAATTGTGTCTTATGTGAATTTGGAGTGCTAGAATATGACTATTCTATGTGACTTTGGAATAATGCATGAGATTGGAATTGAAGAATGCATGGATTGACCATCTGTACGACATTTATTTCAAAGTGAATGGTATCTTTTTAGAATGATTTTTGAATGGTGTTTCGATTCCTTCTATTTTGAAGGGAGTGTATTAGGGTGACTAGCTACATTCATGTCTAGAATAAGTTATTATATCATGACTACAGGTAGATATCATGTATGGGTGATTGCATACATATGTGTTGTAATAGGTATGTGGAAGATGTCATTTATGAGTGACCGTATCATGATACAGGGCAGTCATTTATGCATATTGATAGACCCATTGATTGAAAAGCTCATAAATTATTTAGGAAGTTGCCTTCAAGCTCGGGTAATCAATTGGGTAGGACATACTCAAGTAGGTAAAGTAGGTAAGGCATACTCAATTAGGTAAAAATATGGGGCATAATCAATGGTATGTATCTATTACATGTGTAACATGATTTGAAACCTCATTTCTCATTTTATCTTCCAATATTGAAATTTTGAAAACTAAGTATTGACCAAATTAAATTTCAAAAAACTAACTTCTAAATAATAACTCCTACAGTTCTAGAATCGATTTCATAAGATACAGAGTGCCCCTAATTTATTATATTTAGTAAAATAGATTTAAATTATATGAATATAAAATATAATATAAATTAAATGTAAACTTATACTTGTTACATCTATTTTACTAAATATATCCTTGCACACACAAATAAAAAATATATAACAAAAAAACTATCTCAGACTGCAGACAAAAACAAAAACACAACAAAAAACACATACATGTCTTTAAAAGCAAAACAAAACAGCTCAAACTACACACAACAAAAAAAAAATGTACATCTTTAAAATGATTACATTTATTTTACTAAATATATCCTTGCATACATTAAAAAAAAATAACATAACAAAAAAACCCAACTTAGACTACACACAAAAACAAAAAACACATACATGTCTTTAAAAGCAAAACAAAACAACTCAAACTGCACACAACAAAAAAATGTACATATCTTTAAAATGGCGTATGCCCTTTTCAAAGGGTGTATGCCTTTTCAACCTTTAAATATTTTAATTTTACGTTTTCCCTCAAAATTTGCTTTGGGTACAAGCTTGGGAGGTCCAAACCTAGTCTAAAACCAGTGATGGAGCAGCCCACTTAATTTTTTAAAAATTTAAGAGTTTTTTTTTCCGTATTTGTCGACACATCTGATCAAGCCGATTTTATCATTTAAAAAAATATTATATGAGTTTGTAGAGGGGAAAACATAGTTTTTGAATATATAGTTTTCTAATGTTAAATTATTTTTTATAATTATTACTTAATTTCTATACAACATACCTCATTATGGCATATATACATATCTTTATAAATATTTTTATAAATTTTTGATAGTTATTCAAACTTTTATAAAACTTATATCTGATTGATCTATGCATCATTGGCTATGATTTGAAAAAAAAATGATTTTCATAAAGTTGATGTCAAAAAATTGTGTTCGTACGCTTGCAGTTCTGATTTTTGACTTGTAAAATTTTATATATATATATATATATATATATATATATATATATATATATATATATATATATATATCCTAACCAATCTTTGACATTTCATCTATACATATATGAAATTTCATACATCAACTCATTCATTTACTAAAAAAAAAGTGTTTTCTTACGCACAGAGTCTCCTTATTTTTACACAAAAAAGGGTCAAGTCATTTTCATAAATGTATTTATTTCACACACTTTTATCATATATATATAACATTCAAAATAACACAATTCATATATATATATATATATATATATATATATATATATATATATATATATATATATATATATATATATATATATATATAACATTCAAAATAACGCAATTCATATTCTTACGATATTGGCAAATTCTTTTTCCAAATATCTTTAACATTCTCTCCAAATTCAATTATATAATTTTTAAAAAGAAAAAGTCACTTTATACCTTTTTTAATCTCTTACTATCTTACATCTACCCCAAAAGTCTATAAACACATGCGTTAAGATTAAAATTTGTTCAAAAGATATTCTGTTATATATAACAAAATAAACCTATCAAGTATCCATTCATTCATTTACAACAAGCTAATGCTATAAAAATAAATATATAATTTAAATTACTTCCAAAGATTTCACATAAGTGATCATCCATGAAAATCACTCACCAAACTTTACAAAACTAAATTCTTTTAAACCTATTTGAAAGTATCAATTTTAATTGACAAATAAGCCAAAACCATTCACAATTATTTCACCTATACTAGTACAATCGCTAGTGTATTATGTGAATGTTAAGGTAATTATACACCCTTTATTTTAATCTAAGTTTCAATACATTGCTAACCCAACATCATACAGAATAACCACCATTAGATGCAAGCAAAAGAATCATTTCCATACAAACATGCCCTGAGCAACATTTCCGATTCTTTCCTTCTTTTCACAAGGCACTTGATCATTATCATAGCTAAAAAAGCAATCGTGTTTATGGCAGTTTTAAAGCAAGTAACACATGTTGCATTTTTGTCCAGGTAGTAAAACCCCTATATCATGTAGAATTCAAGGTAGATATTTTGTTTTAAGGCTACCAAATATAGAATTTAATGCTAACAATGTGTAGGATCAGAATGGTTTAATCGATCACACGGCCTTAACAAGCACCATTCAGAAAAATTTAACCATTCTCTATGATGTATTTTTTCAAACAATTTGTAGCCAATCTTTATTGAGAAATTTTATTGAATAAATAATAATTAGGCTCTTATGATGCATTGTGTCAAACAATTTACAGCCAACTTTTATTGGGGTATTTTGTCAAACAATTGACATTCATCCTCTATTGAGGCATTTCGTCAAACAAATTACAGCCAACCTCCATTCAGGGATTTTGTCAAACAATAACAGCCAACCTCCATTAAAGTATTTTATCAAACAATTCACATTTGTCCTCTATTAATACATTTTGTCAAACAAATTACAACCAACCTCCATTGAGACATTTTATCAAACAAATTACAACCAATCTCCACTAAAACATTTTCTCAAACAAATTGTTGCCAGCCTTTATTAAAGCGTTTTGTCAAACAATTTACGTTTCTTAAAATAATAATAATAATAATCTATGCAATCTATTGGCTAAACAAATCTGTCCTAAACATAACATAAAATATATCTCAAACAATAATAATTTTGTGCAATCTAATATTAAACCAGCAGGTTCCATTCTTAGGTATGAATAATAACTATACACTATTTTTCCATTATCCATTCACAATATTTCTGGGTTGTTCAACACAAATTGTCTTATGCAGGATAAGCTACTCTATTTAATCCACAACCATGCAACAAGGCAAATGTTTATAGTAGGGTTATAGCCATAAGCTAATCTCAGAAATCTACTCATGTATCATATGTCAAAATTACATTTTCCAGCACATACCCAACTGACCTAGTCATAACATAGGCTTGTGTGGGTATACACACAATTGCTTACTACATTCATTTTAGATTTAAAACCTGTAATTTTAACCAGAGAAGAATACGCATACCTGTATAAATATCTCCTTGGTGCATTCTTCCTTCACGTGAGGTGACATCACGGGGATTTCGAGCTTTAAGTTTAAATTTTACGTTCGATTAATATTTCTTATTCCCTGAACTGGAAAATGTAACCAGATTTGGAACGAATCTCAACGTTGGTCTCACGTCACACTCAAAAAAAGCAATCTCTGTGTCGATTCACGCAAAAAAATCTTGGGCAACTCATAAATTATGGATTTTCAGGGTTTTCCAGCTCAAATTCAATGGACGATATTTATGCTCGTACGTTCACCCACTAAATTGCACAACAGCCGTTCCATTTGAAATCTGATTGCACTTGTTGCGCTAAATGCCTACCTCATATTTATTGGTCAACGTCTAATTTCAGAAGATGATAAGGAGCCATTTATGTGACATATTTTATTCCTACAAACAAATTAAAGTTGCATGCCCAAATTAGAAAATTATAAATTATAGCCAACAAAAGATTAAGTTCAATCAATAACATATTCTATTGTAAATTTTTGACACGTTAGTTAAATCAATAACATATTTTATCATAAATTTTTGACAGTTATTGTGTTTTTTTATTTTTTAAATAAATAAAATTGTGTAGAGGAAAAGTCCTAATCGCTGTGCATATTTTAATTGTTGATGAGGGCTTTTGTTAACATGTGATCCATTGATGAAACATATTGGTGTGTATAAATATTAAAGTGCACTAGACATTGAACATATAGTATCTAATACTTGTTCAACATTTATTCTATAAAATTAAAAGTAACCAATCACATCTTTATAAGTAAGACTCAAGTATTGATACTCTAATGCACAGCAATTGGTACTCTAAAAATTAAGTTTTGGTCAAAAGTTTAAAAAATGCATTTTATGATCTCTCATGATAAAATAGATTATATCGTAAAATGTGTAATGTATTAGACCTTGAAACCTTAGTTATGAGTTAAAATGGCATATTAAAATGAGTAAAAATTTCGAAATCTAATGTGATGTTATGGCACTTTAATTCACTGTCCAAAGTTAGGGTGTGCAGCCACTGGGACCTTTCCCCTAGATGGACGATTACCATTAACACCAAGCCAATTTTATATGTTTGTCAATCACTTCATTGAGAATGATCTAGACAGGTTTTGTGAGTTTATATGTTCTTCTCTGAGAATAAGAGAGAGTCTATATTTTGTTGGAGATTGTGTAACCCTTATGTCACGTACCCATGTTTGACTACCGAGCATTAATGTTTGATTGACATATTTTTTATTATATATATATAGAAAATAATATATTTTACAGATTTAATATAGGATGGTATCTCATTATTATCTGATGTATTATATAAAATAATATTATAATATAATAAAATAATTTTATAATAATATATTATATTCTTTAATTTTAATTATTTTTCTATGACTTACAAGATATAAAATAATTATATATATTTTTCTTGTTTTCCAAATTTTTATGACCGTCACGTTTTCATTACGATTGCGCTTTCTCGTTTTGGCGATATAGTTGTGCTGCGCATTTCCCAATAATGAAAGCGATAATTGCCCGTTACGGAGCGTGTTGGCTTAATCTGGTAAGATGTATTTTCGGAGCTAAAACTTTTCCTATTTGGGATCCGTATCTTTACTCAAGACAAGTAGTAGTTTTTGATGCTATACAAAGCACATGTTGTTGACAAAAAACTTTAATCGAATTTTGAACATGCAGAGGCTTAATATGTTGCTTGAGGTTGCATTGGCTAGTTGTCTTACACAAGTTTTATGTTTTATAGGGAAAATGCATGCCAAGCATGCCTGGTAGTATTGATAACTCACTGTGGTTGGATATAGTATAGAATCTCGAAATGTTATACATGTGAATATGTCTGATATTTGTCTCCTCCTATTTACATGTGGAATTACATTGTGTATGATATGGCAGACAACGTTAAACATTTGAAAGTTCATATGGTTGTATTAGATTTTATGTGCATTTCTAATGTTGTGTTTTTTAGTTATTAGGTTTTATTTATTGATGGATTGTAAGGCATTTCAGAAATACAGAGTAGAAGTTGATTGTAATAAATAAGATATAACTGTCTCAGATCTATGTATATTCTATAATAGAGATTCATGGATGCTTCTTAACTGAGTTATAAATTAGCTTAGTTTCTTTGTTATGAACTGTTTTCAAATTCATTAATTGTAACCATTGTTAAAACAATGTCTAATCAAAATAATGGGTTTGAAGTATCTTACCTCTGTTTCCGGCAGGAACTTGACGCTCTGGGCCCTTGTTTTATAATGGCATTGAGAAATGCATTGTAGTTGTTTGATGAGCATCCTCCTTTCTTCACCGTATCCCTCGCAATACTCTATAAATTGTTCGCTTCCCTTGTGATGTGCACGCCTCCTTCTCTCACCAATAATCTCTCTACAGCTTCACGAAACTCACCCTTCTATATAACTCCATCTTTATTTGCCTTCACAGACAACCCAACCTTCCAGACATCCACAACATAGGTGCAGTTAAGAAACTGATCAGCGAAATAAGGCCAACAGAACATTGGCACGCCCATGGCGATGCTCTCCTGCACAGAGTTCCATCCACAGTGCGTCACAAAACATGCTATGGAAGAATGAGATAACACTCTCAATTGCGGAGCCCAGGAAACTATGCGGCCCCTATCTCTGACCCTTTCCAAGCATCCCAGAGGAAAAACAGCCTGGCTTCCATCGATGAGATCGTAGCGCACAACCCACAGAAATGGTCTTTGGGTGGCTTCCAGTCCCACAGCCAGTTCTTCCACTTGTCTGTTGTTCAGAACTGTATAACTTCCAAACAAGACATAGATGACAGATTGCTCAGACTGTTTTTTTAACCACTCTATACATTCCACATCATAGTCCCGTAAGCTCTGGACGATCTTCGTTGTTTCCCTTCTGTCGCCGTCTAGAAACTCTGGAGCAAGTAAAGGACCAATTGGATAAACACCCACTTCTTCGGACAACTCGTCGGCGACATGAGGCTCCAGCTCGTGGAACGTGTTGAACCGATCCACTCGATCCTGCTAATTTCTTCTCCCATTCGAATACCCTGCTGAAACATGTATTCACCACCGTACAGCGACGGGAGATGACTGGACCGTAGCGGCGGCATGGAGGGAAGATATTCCTGTATCTTATCTTCCTTGGGGATTCCTTCAACATCAACAGTTATCAGTTACAGCAAATCCATCCCCAATAGTGTTAGACCAAAACTGCACCATGAATTGTATTTATAATCTATGAAATGAAAAACAAAAGAAAGATCGTCGTGTTCCCTTACCATCAGAAGGAAGGAACCCAAGAGAGATAAGATTGCGACTGAAGTAGCGCGTGGCGCAGTTGGAAACAAGAGAGGTATCTAAAGCCGCCAGAGAAATATGATGGACTTTGGCTACGGCGTGTAATCCAAAGCAAGTCCAGACATCTGTTATTATGCCACTGACATTGGGCACTTGGTCTTTGTCCTTTATATCGTGAATAAGTCTGTCAATTACAGAGGGCCCCAACTCATCTTCCACCGCGCCAAAAAATTTGGCAATATCGTCTCGACAGTCCTGCGGTGGAATCCCATCAGGAACGGAAACCATTCTGATCATATTATGCAAAGATTTATCGTGCTTGGCTGCGATTATTCGTTTGTGATTGATTTCGGTATTAAGGAAAGTAACAAGGAATCCGTCGGAGACGCGCTTTCAAGCGAGTTGCATCATGGGGTTAATGTGGCCTTGCGCAGGAAGGGGGATGAGGAGGGAATGTGGATCTGACATCCTGGTTTTATCCATCTTTCCAAACGAACGGACAGACAGATTTAAGGTGGATAGGAAATATATGAATATTCCTCGACTTCGACTTCGACTTGCACCGCAAATATAATCCAATCGGTGGATTCATGCGGTGCAACATGCAAGCCGGCACGCACCTGAAGACACCGTGCCCCTCCAGTCTTATTATTTTGTTTTTTGTCGCTAAAAACATATTTTAGACGACGTGGGGATAAGAAAATTAGTTACATTTGATTTTTCAACTGCTTCAACTTAAATCGTTTTTAATTGATGAGTTATACGGCCACCCCGAGGGAATCAGATGTTAAGTGATGCAAGTCCCATGGATAGATTTGTAGTTCAAATCACATAAAAAGTATTAAAAATGAAAGGACCACACCAAAATCACCAAAACAACAAAAATGGGTTCAGAGTAGTGAAAACACCCTATCAAATGGTGAAATTGCTCAATAGGTAGAAAATAGTTGATGGGTGGCAGATTCACACGTAAAATGGTGTAATTACACTGTACATTGATAAATTCACCATATAGAGTGGTGGAATCACCAAAATTGAATTGTTTGACTAATTTAATTGATTTGAAGACATTATGATATATAGATGACTTGAAATGATGATAAAATGACCAAGTGTGCTAGCATTGGTGATTGTAGGAGCACATGTGCATGGTGACATCACAAGAGCAACAATCCCTTGTATTGTCAGATATGTGGATCTAGGATGATGAACTAGTGGGGTTGCTAGAGGCACTGGTATTATTACACATTGCCAAGATGCACGTTGATTGCATTAGCTAAAAGATGGCATTTTGAGACCAACATGTTTCAGCTATTGATCAGGGAGTTAACAATGACACTAGAGGACATCTTGCAGATTTTATGGACACTGATCCAGAAACATACTCTCTCTTGGCTATTAGGGGGTCAATGTTACTTATTGGAGCAGTTGGCGGGCATCATGGATATAGAGATGCAACATAGGTTAGTGGACATAGATGCATTAGCAGTTGATCTGACTATCGATAGGGTACTCCTAGTGTTGATAGCCATTGTTAGCGATATTTTTCTCCCTGACAAGAGTGACCAATTTTTATACATGAGATTGAGTAGGGTGATTGACGACGTAATGATTTTTGCATGGGGTCTCCTGGTTTTTGACACAGTTGTACATGGACTTGCATATGGTTACTTGCCATGGGGGATAGAGTATTGGTGCCTCGACACTCTACAAGTTTGAGCCTAGGAGCATATAGGCATAGAGAGGTCATTAGGCCAGAGATGATAGAGATCACAAGATGAGCCAATGGTGTTTCGATGGGTGGTTATAGTCGGGGGTCAGTGTTGACACTTAGGAGATATGGTCTTTTACCATCGGGCCATTGATGAATTGAGAGAGCAGGATTTGATACAATGGTCATACTTGTAGAGATAGTTCAAATGGTTAGAGGATGGGTATTATGCCATATTCATGACCAAAGTCATTACAAGTCGTCAATGAATACATAGTGGAGATATAAGTATACTTTGTAGACATCCAATTCCTATCACTATTATGTTAAAATTGTAAAATTGAATGACATTCTACAACAACGCACAATCTGGACAAAAATCACTAAAATGCTCTAAATTATTTGCACTCCTCATGTACATGTGTCAATTCTCATTCATTGATCCCTAATTGGGGTAATACATTTTAAGAAATCATTACCTTTTCTTAATTCACTTCAAGTCAAATTGTGACCATACAAAATGATGTCCTAGACCCTTTAAATCTGTTAATTTAGCTGCACATTTCATGTGCACGTGTCAAGTCCCGTCTATAATACCCTAACTAGGGTATTACCCTATACGCAATTGACATCTTTTTCTAGTTATATTCCAATCAAATTACGACTCAGTAAATTGATATTTTCAACCAGGTTGATCAAATGTGCGACCAATTTCCAAAGAAATACAAAAAACTAATTAAAATTATTTAAGCAAATCAAAACCAAATTAGGAGCTTAAGTGGAAAATCCATGAAATTTGTTGAATATCTATTTACTAGAGATTCATTATTCAAATTGGCATCACCCATGACATCATCACAAGGGTGTCATCCACAAGACATTAATGGAGGGAAATATCTAGATTAAGGCTACCCATGTCTTATTAATGCTCCATTCTTCTAAGTATTGATGATCATATTTATTGATTGTCCCTCAAAAATTGAATCAATCCATAGCCACACATCTTCATCTCAAGATGGATGTTGTGGTTGATTTTGAACATTTCAAAAAAGCTGTAAATAAGTGAGCCAAGCACATAACTTTTAATCTTGAATTGTGTAATCTTATCATACATAAATAACTTCAAACAAAATTCAATTGTGCAAAGTTACTATGTAGAAATACTATTAAAGAAGCTCTTCACTCATTCCCCAAATTGACAAATCTAGGAACCAAAGCCATTGGTGAGATAAGAGATGATGGAGGCGCACACTACACCACATTGATGAAAACTTAGACCACCAAATTTGAGCATAAACACATTTATTGACCATTTTTTAAGGATAGCCACTACTTGGAAGGTATTGCTTGTCTTTACTTTCACAATTAGTTTTTTAATTTCATTAACACCACCCCTTGAGGGAGTAGGCTTATCACATTAAGTTCTCTATGCTTAGTATGGGTTTTCTTTACTAATGCATTAACTAACTTGATTTTTAATCCTACTCTACATTTTCCCAGGCCCGGTGGGACCACACATCTCACAAATCCCTTTTGGGGCCATTTTATACTTTTATTTGCATGTTTGGACCATCTTTTGATGTTATTTTGATTTTTTTCTTATAATTTTCACGTTTTCTATCTTCTAGTAAAAATGGTGAGGTCACTCTGAATATCAACGAGATTGAAGTGAAAATGGCAAGGTCGCTAGGCCGTGAAGTGACCAACTTCTGAAGGCTTATTTGGGGTCATCCAAAATCTATTTTTTATAAATATTTTTTTGAAACCATATGCCTCTTCCTAGATTCTCATATTATGTGATTATTTTTTTATTCATGATCCATGGATTTTTTAGAAAATGTAAATTAGTATTTGCGAACATGTTTTCAGGAAAATGGCAATTTCATGATGATAACGACGGAGCTAGTCTAATAAACAACGATAATGTAATCAAAATGGTGAATTCACACCAGTTGGAACTTATTTGATAAACAATAAAGTTGAAATAAAAACATCAAGATCGCAATGTAAATGGAAAAGTCACTCTATCAAATGGTGAAGTCACCATGCATATCGACAAGATCACTAGGTCGTGAAATGACCAACTTCCAAAGGCTTATTTGGGGTCTTTCAGACTCAATTTTTGATGATTTGTTTTTTAAAACCATGCATTTCATCATGAATTTTTAAATTATGTAGTTGTTTACCCTTTAAATTACATGTATTTTTCATAAAATATAATATATAATCATGTTAATTTGTTTGCCAATATAACTTGTTTGTCACAAGTTTCACTTACCAAAGACCATGGTTGAAACTCATAACTTGTTGCTTGCAGGTTTTGCTAGTTAAAGAGTGGTTATTTTTACAAATGCAAACAAATCTAAGGGGCTAAATTTGACTTAGCGCTTTAAAATGAACACAAAACCTATTACTAAGTACTCTTAAGAGCTTTCTTATTTATCATGTTTGTTTGTTGTGTGTTTTTAACAAACTGAACTTAGCACTTGTGCTCTCCCCCTATCCCCTTTAGGGATCTTGGGTGACCAAAAGTGATTCATTCATTAATTTTTTGCTTAGCCCAAGCATATAAGGAATGTCACAAAGGCATTCCCCAAGATCTAAGTGACTTGAGTGATCCTAAAGCGACCTTTAAAGTCCTTCTATATTTATATCTTACATCTTGGCTTGTGGGTGGGAGTTCATCACCCCCCATGATTTATTTATGGAAGTATTGACCCAAGAATTCATCTCCTAGCATCATTTTAATCCCACTCCATGGTTGGGTACATAAATTAAGTTGGTGAATCACTAGGACAATAGTTTGAGTGGTTAAACTAACTCTACTCGTGATTGCTACCCTTAGAATAATGGCCTAATTTGGACATCACACTACACTAAACAATATGATGTATGTAGTGGTTGTAAAAAGGACAAGACCTTTTTACAATAAGCTAGTTATCTTAGATCCAAATGACCTGTTGTACCCTAGTGTTAATCACATATATGGGACCATTTAGAACATGCAAATAATATAGTTTTTAGATAAACCCCATTTATTGTAGAGTACTATTGGTGCAAGGTGAGCAGCCTAAAGTTCCATGTCACCATATAATTTCTTGAAAGAAGAGGGGGTCTGAAAACCCTACTTTTCATATGCATCTAAATGTATTAGATAAACATCTTATTTCCTCTCAGGGTGTATATCAATGGAATCCAAGAATATGAAGCCACCTTGTTAGTTTCTAGGATAGGACGTACACTTCAATGTTTTTCTTGTTCTTGTTTACTTACATTTTTTTTGAGTCTAAAAACTATTTGTGTGAGTCCCAAAACATGTCCAAAAACCAAACACTTGTTATACACCATTTATTTTGAACAAAGAGGCATTACATTGGTTAAATCAATTCAAAACATTTTAGCCTTGTTAAAAAATGAATCAAATCATTTATGTTTGTATTTTCAAAAGAGTGTCATTATACTATTCTTTTGAGTCTAGACTATTCACCAATTGCAAAGTCCAAAGTCCTTTTAGCCCAAATTTGAATTTTTCACCTTTCTAAGTTTTAATCCAAAATGTGATTGGTTTATGCCAGAGTCTTGCCTACAACTTGGGCTTTGGCGGTTTACCTTTTGCACTTGGTTTGAGTAACTTGGGTGAAAAAAATTCATTTGATTTAAAGGCCATTATCTAGAATTTTGCTCATTCTATTCTTCTTTTGAACTCAGGTCATCTTGCATTCACTCACGCTCTAAGTTCTTGGACCATTCAACTTTTTTTTTCCATGGTGTGTCGTTATGCTACCCATTTATTTTGGGTTTTATACTTAGTATTTCTTGTGTTAATTCACATCCTAAGTTTTTTTTTCATCCTAAGCTTCTTGATCTGAAAGGTCATCTTCTATTTTTTTATCACGACCCACCACAATCATGCTCAACTTTTTATAGTATTAACATAATTCAAACTTAGGTTTTCTTGTGCTAGCCTGCACCCTAAGCTCCAAGATTATTTTTCCCTCTTCTAATTTGTCAATTTCAACCAACCAAGGACAAGTATTCTCATGAATTCTTTCTTATAATTGTGTGGTGTCACACCATTTATTTCTAATGATTGATCTAAATTCACCTTGTGTTTGTTTGATTGAAGAGTCCAAAAACACCTTTTAAATTTTTGTAAACAAGAACTCAAAACACTTAGCAAACGTAGAAAATCATCTTCAAACATGAAAAGGTATACTCATAGTGGGGTCTCTTATGGCCCCAATTATGAGGAAAAACATTATTATGATGGAGAATAACACTTTATCATGTTTGACGACATCCCAATGAAAGTAGGATTTGAGCATGGATACTATGAATAATAGCCAATAGAAGATAAAGATGAATCTCTTCTTATGTTAATAGAATCAGGAGCTAGACTGCCACCTAATTTCCTAATAGAACAATTGCACACACTTATTCAATTAGAGGACTAATAGCTAGAGCAACCTCTTACTTGTGTTACAAAATCTAATGTTGTTTCTACTCGCAAGGGGAAAGAACCACTTATGGAGTCTTCCCCAATTAATCAAGATCTTGCTACCAAGATCCAATAAATTATTCAATGGTATGTGGATCAACTTATCACAGACCTAACAACCTATTTAGTTGAAACTTCAATCGATTATACCACTTTTAGGGAGAAAGAATAAACATTAGACCAAATACAACAAGCCTTGGTTGATTCTATATCTATGATAGACCTAGGGGTTTCTCTTAAACAGAGCAAACCTATAGATGATTTACATCAAGTTCCACTTGATATGGAGTACTCTTTCTTTAATCATCAAGAGACTCTTGCCCATTCATAACAACACATTATTCAAGACCCATCACAATCATAGATTGGGGGTGTTTTGCAAAACACTTTAGCAAGTTCATTTCAAACATAACAAGTTCCCCTTAAAAATTAGCAATGGCAGTGACCATTGGTAAAATGAAAATAGGTACCCTAAAACTGACCAATTTCCTATATCTCATGGCAACAGATTCCTTAGAATCAATATCAAGCACCTAGGAATTAACAACAAAATATGTTGAACCAACAATGTCTGACCTACTCAAATCCAAGGGTAAACCAAAACCAAAATTATGTCCAAAGGATTCATATCCCTAATAGGACCATGTAGAGGGGGGTACATTCCTACCCAGTAAAATTATATTTCACCAACAAATGTACCAAACATGCAAGAGTGGAATTTGATGAAAGAAATAGTCTCAAGGCTTGAGATAGGCAACTGAATTAAGAAATATAAGTTTGATGAGATATGTCCTTATTCATTTAACTTAATAATTATTCAGGTCCATTTTCCACCTCATTTTAAGGCACCCAAGTTTGATAAATACAAAGGGAAGGGTGACCCTCAAGAACACATTCAATCCTTTTTCATATTATGCCAAGAGGTAGCCTACAATAGTGTTTATTTTATCCACTTGTATCCATGCAGTTTGGCTAGACAAGCTCTAGATTGGCTCCTCAAATTGCATAAGGGATTGATGACATATTGGAATGATCAATCAAAAAAAATTGTCAACCATTTCTCTTATAACATTAAGTATGAGTTAACATTAGTTAACTTATGCAAGGCAAGATAAAGAGATAGAGAAAGTTTCACAACATACCTTTTCAACATAATAGACTAGATATGTAGTTAGCCGATATCTTTGCACATAATCTGCACCTCAAAGTAGCTCAAAATCTAAGACTCACTTGTGCCAACACATTTGAGGAAATTATAAAGGTGTTCAAATTGATAAGGCACTTATAACCAAAGGCCTTGTGAAAATCTACTCCTAATTTCAAACATCTAATCAGACTCAACCTCCTATTCAGGATACTACTATAGAGAAACCTAAGGTTTTTAATAAGAAAAAGAACATGGTGAGTAATGGAGTAATATAATTAAGACACGTGAAAATGGTATAAGCTTCACCAACTCCAAATGTACAACCTAATCCACCAACCACTTTGTAGAGACCACCTCCACATAAAGGGTTCAACAAGTATAAACCATTCAACAAACTGGGAGAACCTATTGAGGCAGTATTATAGAAGCCAGTGGCAGTCAATTTGATTAATGGCCTATACAAAAACTATTTCTTGAGGATCAACCTAAACCTAACTAGTATTGAGATGATGAGTTTTAAAATTTCCATTTTGTTATCATCCATGTCATTTATCGATGCGTATAATTGAGACATCTTATTAAGGACCTAATTAAAAGTGTAAAAATTAAGGTGAAACAAATAATTCAGGATACCAATCAAGATATCGGTATCTAAAAAGACCCATTTCCCAAACATAATCAACAATAGTAGAGTAATAATCAAAATCAAGGTCAGGACTAATGTCAGCAAGGACAAGGTCAACAATGGAATCAACATAATCATAATCAAGATCATAATACCTAAGCTAATAACTTGGGCTACAACACTATACCATATGATTATAATAACACCATGGGATGTATTTATAGAAATCATGTTGCCACTATTTAAATTAAAACCCATGAACCATCTAATAGTTATCAAAGTGTTGGTCCCTCTATTTTAGGGATGACACCTTATTATTTTAGTAAGATTGCATCAATTTTAAGCAATTCTATTATGCCTTGGTTTCCACAAGTTACTATTGTTGGACCACCACCCTATTCTTCTAATTGTAATGACTCCTTGCCAACTTAAAATTACATGATTTTACCTATACACTTATGATTCACCCTTCAACATCTTTTTCCTTCTTCTAATATTAAGTGAATTATAAACCTCGTGCCTTATGATCCTAAACTAAACACTATACTAGCCAAGGCCAAACCCTCTTGTCCTTTCATTGAGAATCCATATAGTATTCAGGACCAACTAAGCAAAAATTTTGCACAAACTTCTATCCTAGATATCTTATGCACGTCAAAAGTTCATCAGGCCATACTAAATGACTTCTTCCAACAGTCTCCTATTCCCAAAGACATTAACCCTACCCAATTTCAAACTTATAGGGCATCTATCTTTGATCCAATAACTTGCATTTGATCAATGAGATATGTCTTCCCTTGGTCTTAAACATAATAACCACTTGTATATTGAGGTCGTTATCGCTCACCATAAGATCAAGCGAGTTCTTATAGACAATGGCTTAGGGTTGAATATAGTGTCGCTACAATTGATACAATGGTTGGGATATACCACCAAGGACATGCAGAAAAAGAGTCTTTAGGGACTATTTGCTTGATAATCATTGTTGGGCCTATAACCCATGATACCCTATACCATGTTGTGGACATTAAGTTACCTTATAATGTACTTCTTGGTCATCCTTGGATCCATGAAGTACATGTCATTACTATATTATCACTATTTTGAGGGATTTTATTAATATCTTTG
Organism: Torreya grandis; assembly: GCA_037957365.1. Taxonomy (NCBI): domain Eukaryota; kingdom Viridiplantae; phylum Streptophyta; class Pinopsida; order Cupressales; family Taxaceae; genus Torreya; species Torreya grandis. The sequence goes on along the minus strand of JARHVA010003460.1, from coordinate 1,349,412 downwards.
CATGGCCTTACTAAAAAATTCTAGGGTCGGACCCTGCCTTGGTCGTGTATCACCTTGTGGTACATCCAGATGCTAAGCCATTCAAACAAAAATTGAGAAAAATACACCCATGTATTGCTATTTTAGTGAAGAAGAAGCTATAAAATTTATTAGGAGTCAGAATCATCATACCACTAGACTAGTCTGAATAGATATCAAATATAGTCCTAGTGAGCAAAAAGATACAGGGCATATGTGTTTGTACTAATATTTGAGATATCAATAAAGTATGTCCCTAGGATGATTTACCTCTCCCCAACATCAACATGATTGTAGGCTCAACTACCGGGTATGAGATGGTGTCCCTCATGGATGGCTTCTCAGGATACAACTAGATTAAGATAGCCCTAGAGGACCAACACAAGACTACATTCACCACACCATGGAAAACATTATGCTACTAAGTCATGCCTTTTGGCTTGAAGAATTTTGGTGCCACCTATCAGTGTGCCATGACTATCATCTTCCATGACATGATGTATGATATAGTTAAGGATTATGTTGATGATATCCTAGCAAAATCAATAACATGTGCCAGACATCCCGATGTTCTATGAAGAATCTTTGAGAGACTTTATGAATACAAGGTCCATCTTAATCCTAAGTAGTAAATCTTTGGCATCACTTCAATAAAATTTATAGGATTAATTATATCATAGAGAGGGATTGAATTGGATCCTACTAAGGTCAAAGACATCATGGAAATGCCTCCATCTTCCAATCTGAAATAGCTCCATAGCTTGCACGGTAAAATTTAGTCTATTTGCAGGTTTATTTCATAACTGATAGACAAGTGTCATCATTTTATGCACTCTTGAATAAAGGTGTCACTTTTCAATAGGATATTGAATGTCATAAAGCATTTTTTATTCTCAAGGCATATTTGGCCAACCTGTCAGTCTTAAGACTGCCAACACTTGGACTACCATTACTTCTTTACATATCAGCCATAGAACATGCACTGCATGCACTCTTAGACCAACATGATGAACAAGGTAAATAACATGTATTATATTATATAATAAAGACATTCATGGCATATGAGCATAATTATACACCTATTAACAAGGCTTTTTTGGAAATGGTGTTCTCTTCCTAAAAGTTATAACACTACATGTTGAATAATAAAACTATTTTTATTGCTAAAGTAGACCCTCTCAAATATTTATTATCCAAAGCAAATATTATAGGCCACATGGTTGAATGGGTCATGATCTTGAGTGAATTTGATGTTGATTACCAAAATGAAAAAACTATTAAGGGGCATCTCATTGTAGATCAACTTATTGAGGCTCCTATTATAGATACTCAACCACTCATGTTTGATTTTCTAGATGATTCTATCATGACAATAGAATAAGTGGATCATGAACCCGAATAATGAAAATTATAATTTGATGGATCCTTCACTTCACATGGATCTAGCGTTGACATTTGACTAGTCACACCACAAGGGGACCTCATCCCCAAGGCCTTTCATATTAGCTTTAATTACACCAACAACATGGCTAAGTATGAAGCCCTTACTGAAGGATTCCATATTGTAATAAAATGGGATATCTAGTAGTTAATGGTTTACGTATGTTCTCAATTAATCATTAATTAGACTGCTAAGGTAAGTGTACAAAGTTGGGGGACGAAAAAAAGCCTACTCGTGGACATGATTTTTTTGAAATTTCATAAATTTGAACTTCCATAGATAATTTGAGATGGCTACACTCAAAATTTGAAGATGGTATAGAAAAATGAATTGTAACAATTCAAATCTAATTTCCAAAAAAATATTGTTTTAAAAAAATGGTTATGTATAAATAGGTTAAACATCTAAAATTTGAATAGGACCTCCTATTTTTAAAATAAAACATAGTAGATAGACAACCATGTAGTCCACCATTTTTTGAGCATAGTTAAATATTGTTTGAAATCCTTTGGTGAATATTTAGACAAGATTTTCTAATGTGTTACAATTTTTTTTTCAATGAATATTTTTTTAATTAATTTTGCAATTAAGTAGATCCTAAAATCTGACAAAAAAATGGATAGTTGGCCGTGTGTGCCCCCTAACTACCTCAAAAAAATGAAAATTGATTATTTTTGAATGTGTGTAGAATTAGGCCTATTTTGTTACCATATAATTTGTTTTTCACTTGGATCAATGAAAAAAATCACATAAACATGAATAGGAATGTATATGTGTGGCATGTAGTGGCCTAAAAAAGGTGTAGTTAGAAATAAGTATAGTTTGAACCCTTATAATAGCCCAAAAATTATAAAAATCATATATTTGGAAAGAGGACAACATGCTCATCATGATGGTAATAATTTTTTGAATTTTTCTATTAAAACATAGCATATTTAGTGATTGAAGTTGGAATTTGTTGTTTTCTATCAAAAATCTCAGTCTCAATTGTAGATGCACAATCACAAGCCTTTGGCTCAAAAATCCAAGTCATTTCCAAGCCTAAAGTCTCAGTTTTGAAGTCAAATTCAAATAGCACATATGCATTATATAACACATACACATTATATAACATAGTATATAACACATACATGTTGTTTTGTAATGAGACAAAAAGCCAAAGTTGGTCTTTGGGTACACATTTTTCTTATATTTTGATATTTTGGTCTTTGGGATTTTATTTTGTATGAGATGTGTTTTGAGGTCAATAAACTTGAAATGGTCACACATATTCTTGATTTTGTGCTTATAGTGATGAATGTATGGCTTAGAAAATATCTAAATACACTAGGGACCTTGTTTGAAACCATTACAGGATGGCTATGCATTAGAAATATAGGGTGGCGTAGACGTAGAATTGACCAAGTATAACATATGTATAAGTTACCCCAGCTCAAAATATATTGATATTATTCAAGATACATTAAAGGCGACCATGTCCCCTAAATCTGATACTTGCTTCCCCTCAAGGATGATGCTAAGCAGAGGGACCCAGTAATTGTTCATGTCGATGATGTTTCTCACCTCATCTAAATGGTTGATAGAATTGAATACTAGTGTGCATCACATCACCAAAGGTTTTAAGATTATGTATTTTGTATATCTTCAATTGTCTTGTTTATATTTTATTACAATAAAATTAAACCTTATGAAATGGACTGCAAGAAAGTAGTATCTCAAAATTATTGTTGTAGCTTGGGATTTGAGGTTGAGGAGTCCATTATTGAATTATGTTCTCTTCTATGTGTAGGACTTAATATGAATTTACTTTGAGATATAGAGGTAATTAAAATTAAAAATATCTAAATAATTTGAATACATACATAGAAAACTAATAATAGTGCTTGCTCAATTTGAATGGGACCTTAAAGGGCTCTACATGATAATTTTTGTACAGTAATGGTAAGTCAGAGGTTTGCATCATGTGAATTATTTACTAGACATGAGTTGATGGGATTGATGTCAATATTTAAACATTTTTGGCTTATATGTATGTACAATATTTTTGAATAGGCCTTAATTAGATTGGTTGGAGGTGATGGGACCTATCAAGGTATCAAAGATCATGAGTTCCACTCATGTGAGATAATAAATGTAGAGAGTGCAGTGTGCACATGCCTAGATTTGGCCCTCATGAAATCTAAGATGTGTTCTTATTTTTACAAGTGTTTCTTATTACTAATGATATCATTGAGTAGTTTTGATGACTTGACATAGCAGGGCCAAACCCAACCTATCGGTCTTATCTGTTTGAATCAATCACTTCATGTACAAAAGTACACATAGCCATCTCTAATTGGATTAGGAATCCTAAGGTGATAACATCTTTGATCCTTTTGGGATCTATAATGTATGTATAGCTGACAACTCTAACACTTCTCCAAGTGTACTAGGCCTACATGTGGAAATCTTTGATTGGATTGGGTGTCTTGAGTTTCTGACAAATATGATGTTTTTAAGACTTGATAGTTAGATCTCTAACACTTATATGTGTATATGATATACACATGGTGACATCTAATTGGATTGGGCCTCATGGGGATCTGATGGCTCTTTAACATTTCTAGAAGCTAACACTTCTAATAATGCTAATAATTCTAAGTGTATGATTTATATGAGGTACAAGTAGTGATATGTAATTGGATTTGGCCTCCCAAGGCATTGTTAGCTCTAAAACTTCCAGGACCTGATGTATCTTTGATAGCTTTAACACTTTTGGGTGTATGAGGTACACACACAACATAGTAAGGTTCAATTATAGGGGCAATTAGGTTCAAAGTAAGCCATGTATTAACCTATTTTAAATTGTATACATGATGTGATTTGGAGTGAAATTAACCCTAGAATGTCATCATGTATATATATAATGAACCAAGAGTTGATTCATTCAATCGAGGAGGCATGGGAGGCCAATTTGAACCCCTTATTGACGTAACTATAAGATCATGATATATGATTTGGGATAAAATTAAGTACAATTCTATCATGAATTGAACCAATTAGTCAATTGGTGCAATTAGGGATGTGATTTGGGCAAAATTGAACTCCTAAACCAAATTTATGGCCCAATAAATTATATAATTGTAGTCATGTAAAATTTTACAACTTCAGGATGGCTAATACACCTAGTCCATAGGTCCTCTTGTTGGCTCACACAACCCTTCTAGGCTACTTCTTTCACTAATTCCTAGTCATCCAAATCTTTCTGGACTTAGCTCTTTTAGACCCAGGCAACCCTTTCAAGCCCAGATCCATCCCCCTAGGTCTCATCCCCTTAGGACAACAACACCCAAATAAGACAAGAGTGGTATAACCTAGGGTGTCTTATTTTTGGTGTTGTTGTCGAAGTTTACTTTGGCCTCCAATGGTTAGATTCTTCTAGCTCCTCATCTTTTTCCCTATCAACCTCATATGAATTCATTTAATCCATAATCATTAGTTTCCCTATAAAAGGCCATTCTAATTCCATTTAAAAGGGTTGGCACTCATTTACAATAGAGACAAAAAGAATACAAGCAAGTACACTCAATCACTCTTCCTCATTCTTTGCACATAGCCTTTCAACATTATTTCAAGCCTATTTAAATCATTGCACTAGTCCCTAACTAGCTGAAGCACATCCAATTTCACATTCTAGTTGCATTGATCATACACAAATTGCACCAAGCACTTCAATGGGAGAATTACATTAGCTTGATCCTTCTTCAAAGTATTTATATGTAGACATCGTACCCACACATAAGGTGTGAAGTACATCCAGCGTATCCTTTACACACTAACCCCTTCTCTCTCTTTCCCAAGTTTGCATTCAAGTTCAAACATCAAGAGCTCCTAAGGGTTTTGAAGAATAAAATAGGCTCACAATGAGCTCCATAAGATCCTAGACCCTAAAATTTTAGTGATAGGGTAACATAAGTATTTTGAATAGAACCCAAAAAGCTTTCAACCTCAAGACAATAACACTAGAATAGGACTATAGTGTTGAATAGTAGGGTGTCTTGTTTTTGATGCTTCTGTCCAACCAAGAAAAAAAGTCTAGAGGCCTATTTTCAATTGTTTCTCAGTCTAGGTTAGCCAGAATAAGCTAAGTTTTAATCTCTCTCACTTCCTACTATATTTAGAAAAGGCAAAAATACAATCTATTTACACAAACCACTAGGTTAATTATTGCATATTTATTTAGTGATTTACATTACTCATCCCCTTTATTATTTAAGAATATAACTCTAATATTCCAAAAATAACAAAACATTTGGTGAACTTGACTAGCTCCCCTTCAGATACAATTTATGTTCTCAATCTCCTTTAGTGATCAAACATTTACAAAGATGTATTATATATAGCCCTTCAAAATAGTAGAATCCATGTTTTTGTTGAACCAACTTATGTTGCATTCATCCTTAACACAATGCAATGGTCTGAGGAGCACATTTATTTTGAAAAAGAGGATTTACCCCCACAACACATCATTAAACAAAATCTACCTTTGTATATTCAATTAGGAGTTAATGATGTTGGAGTCAAAAGAGTACTAGTAGATAACGGTTAAAGACTTAATATTTGTAACATATCCTTTCTTAAATGTCTTAATATACAACCTCAATATTTAGACCATTTTGATATGAACATCAGAGGTTTTGACAACATTCCAAGAAAAGTAATGGGTCAAATAACACTCAATCTTACCCTAGGGCCCAAGACACTGCCAACAACCTTCTAAGTCATGCCAAATGACCTTAATTATAATATATTACTTGGTCAACCCTAGGTTCATGATATGCATGTAGCCCCATCCACCCTCCATGCTTGTTTAAAATTTATTCACAAAGGTTACATATACATATGCCCAATAGATAGTGAGACTTTTAAATATTGCCAAGTAGTTGAATCTCCACAAAATTATTTTTTGCACTTTAATCTAGGTAGCATACCTATGCAAACCATTACTCATAATACACCCTCAAACCACACACAAAATCAGCAATTTCCAAACCCTATTGTAACACTAGCACCAGATTACAAATTCACATCACCTTTTGCACTTAACTATCTCAATAAGATGGGATATCAGGGTTAAGGACTTGGGAAACATGAACAAAGAATAGTTAATTGTATCAAGGCATCTATACAACATAACTTACAAGGGTTAGGATACCAATTTTACCTTAATCAAGATAAATCCTCTCCCAGCCTTTCACAACACATAAAATTTTATCCACCAATTACACACATCAACAATGCAATTAATTACACTTCCACATTATCATTGATCTATCCTAATTTTATCGATAACATGGCTTCACCCATCATGTTTACATTAGATACATTCTCTAATGATGAATTCCTCTTGCAATTCCTTGGCACATAGGAAGACCTCCCTTCTTGTTACCATAAAAACTGATTTCTAAATCACACAAATGCCCAAGCATACTTTGGATAAAGTATAGATTCTTCCCTTGATATATCAGTTGACTCGGATAATACTATCTCTCAAACTCCATATACACTCAATCATTCCACATTACTTAATGAATACATAGTAAATTTCAATTTTAGAACCGACAAAGATCCCCACATTGTCTTATTAGCTACTACCCTAAAATAATAAGAGGATGTAGATATTCATCAATCATTAACAAATTTTACAAAAATCTATGCTTGGTCATATTTAGATATGCTAGGAATTGATACATTATAGTAGTCTATAGGATTCCTTTATACCTTGATGCTAAACTAGTTAAACAAAAAATGCATCCTAAGGTAGCTTTCTTAGTCAAAGATGAAATCCAACACCTCTTAGATGTTGGTTTCATCTGCCCAATATCACATCCTAAATGGATTTCCAATATAGTTCCTGTAGTCAAACCTAATGGACAAATTTGATGATGTTCTGATTTAGGAGATTTAAATAAAGCATGCCCAAAATATGATTTTCTTTTACCAAATATTGACATGATAGTAGATTCCACTGCTAGATATCAAATGTTGTCATTTACGGATGGTTTTGCCATTTATAATAAAATCAAAATCACTGAATAAGATCAAGAAAAAACATCTTTTAAAACACCATGGGGTAAATTTTATTACATTGTCATGCCTTTTAGATTAGTAAATGCTAGAGCCACATAACAACATACTATGATGCACATTTTTCATGAATTAATTCACCACACTGTCAAGGATTACATCAATGATATACTAGATAAATCCAAACAATGACAACATCATTCTATTAATTTATAAAATATCTTTGCATGACTCAAACAATACAATGTTTGATTAAACCCAAAAAATGCATATTCAGAGTCACGTCAGGCAAACTCCTAGGCTTCATCATATCTCAATGGGGCATCAAAATTGATACTAAAATAGTCAAATCAATTATTGATATTGCACCTCATACCAACTTAAAATAGCTCTGATCCATCTAAGGCAAGATTTAAGCAATCTATAATTTCATAGCCTAACTTGTTGATAAAACACAATCCTTCACCCACTTATTAAAGAAAGATACAAAATTTATTTGAGATCAAGCTTGTCAAAATAGCTTTGACACAATCAAGAAATATCTCTTTATCCACCCATTTTAGTACCACCTACCCCAAACAAGACTTTCTTACTTTATATCTCAGTAATAGATCATGCCATAGGGGCACTCTTGCACAACATGATGATCAAAATACTGAATGAGTAGTTTATTACATCAGTCGTACATTGGTCGATTATGAAAAAAACTATTCACCAATAGAAAAATTATGTCTCACATTAATTTTTTCCACATAGAAACTCTAACATTACATGGTAAATAATGAGACTCATGTTATCACAAAAGCAGACCCCTTAAAATTCCTACTAGCCAAACTACATCTTTCTAGCCATATCACCAAATGGGTTATGTTATTAACCTAATTTGACTTAAAAATCATCCTCCAAAAATTTATAAAGGGCCAAATCATTGCAAACCATTTGGTAGTAGAAACACTATCAGATACAAACACTTTAAGTGACACATTTCGAGATGATTTCACTACTTACTCTACTCATTTAGATGCCTAGACAATATTCTTTGATGGCTCTCAATGCACATCTAATGCAGGGGCAGGTATTGTCATTATCGATCCTTTTGGACATATAATTCCATACCATACTGATTAAGTTTCTCATGCACCAAAAACACATCAAAATATGAAGCACTTATTTAAGACTATGCACTGCACAATCCCTCCAAATGAAATCTCTTCATATCTTCAGTGATTCCCAAATCATGGTCAACCAAGTCAACAATGTTTATCAAACAAAATAAGAACTCCTTATCCCATATTGCAACATTATACAATGTCTATAATCCTAATTTGATTATTTTTCCATTGAAGTCATTCCCAAAAAAATAATAGACATGCAGATGCAATGGCCAACACTGTGTCACTCATCCCCATTGATATCAATGATGATCAAGTGATTTTTATAATTAAATGATTACAATCACCATCAATATTTAATGCAAATTTGATCACTCTTTCTATTTTATCTACTACATGAGGCTTTGTAACCCTAGAATGGTTCACTAACATTTACAATTTTCTTAACAAATCTATTACACCAAACACTTTCTCCCAAAATGAAAAATGTAAATTATAAAAACAAGCACTATATTATGTAATCATTGGTAGAGACCTTTTTAAATGATCTTTTAATGGGCACTTAATATGATGCTTAACCTTACCAGAAGCCAAAATTGTCCTCACTCAAATATACGACAGTGAGTGTGGTGGTCATTTAAGTGGAAAAGCCATGTCATACAAAATTCTTCAGCAAGGGTACTATTGGCCTACCATGGAAGATGAATGTTTACAATATACAAAGTTATGTAATAAATGTCAACAACACAATAACCTACAACATTCACCATTATAACAATTATAACTTATTGTCTCTCCATGGTCATTCATGTTATGGGGATTTGACTTCATTGGAAAAATCAATCCTAAGTTTGTCGATGGACATAAGTTCATAATCACAGCTACAAAATACTTTACCAAATGGGTGGAAGCCATTCCACTTCAATCTACCATAGGTGAAGTCATTTGTAGTTTTATCATGACTCATAATATTTTGCACTTCAGCCTATCTGTAGCCATCATTTCTGATAATGTAACATCATTCAAGAATAAAATTGTCAAAAAAAATTGTACCAAATACAAAATTAAACACATGTTCTCCACTCCATATTAACCACAAGGAAATAGTCAAGAAGAAGCCACTAACAAAACAATTAACAACATTTTGATTAAAATAGTAACTAAATTTGGTGATGATTGGCACAATCAACTAGTTTTCGTACTATGGGCCTATCGTACCAGCATTCGTATGCCCATGGGGGCTACCCCTTATTCACTTGTTTATTATATAAAATTAGTTATACTATTGGAATTAGAATTCCATCTCTTCGTGTTTCCCTTAAAGGTATTCTCACTAATGACCAGTATCACAAAAAGTGTCTACACCATTTCAAACAGTCAGATCATACACATATTCAAGCTGTAAAACACCTCAAAATATACCAACAATGTATCCAATGATCTTACAATAAGCAAGTGCACATTAGAGAGTTTGAAGTTAATGATCTTGTTCTTAAAGAGAACCTTCATAATGTTAATGCCAAAGAAGAAACTAGAGGAAAATTCAAACCAAATTGGCTAGGTCCTTACATCATTATTGAAAATGTTAGCCCTAAAGTGTATCGTCTAACCTCATTTGAAGAAAAGAAACTCAAAAATACAATGAACATTATGCATCTACATAGATTCCATGTATAGTATGTTATTTCTATGCACTACTTGTACATAGTTTCTTTCCATCATTGATTGTACATATTATCTCTTGCTTGATTGTACATAGTTCAAATATTTTCAAAAATACAAAAAAATATAACACTTCAAAATACAAAAACATTTCATTAAATTACAAAAACACCAAAAACATTTTTTATTGTATGCATCATCCATGTTTACATTACTACTATCATGCTAGGACTTACATTTGTTGTTTCATGTTATTGTATGTTGATTTATCTACACTACCATGCTTCACTTGATCTCTTTTGAGTGTGCATAGTGACAGCCAACTCTTTGATTGCTTCACTCTACCCATCAAGGGGGTATTTCTACTTCTACATTTGAGACACATTGATATGCATACCCATTAGGGGCATCTTATATATGACTACACCATCTAGGTTATGTCATTCCTACACTACACACTTTGAATTATCATACTGATACACATTCCTTACTAGATTACATAGATTACTACATTGACATTTCACTAGTACCTAACACTTGTGTATTTCTTAGCATATACCTAGTCTTGTATTACACATGTTTTACATACTCTTACATTTTATTTGATTAGTTAGATGTGTTTGTATCTTCCAGTTCTTACTTTTGCTTTCATTCCTTGCTTAGCATAGCTTGTGTGATTACACTTTCCAATTACTGCTTGTCTTTTGTTTGTACCTTAGGACATCTACCAATGTTCATTACTTCTATTCATGTGTGTCTTAAGACATCTGTCAATGTTCTTTGTTTATACTCTTTCATGTGCTTGTGGCCCTTGTGCCAACTTTGCTTGTTCACTTGTATGTGTATGTGGCATTTGAACATGCCTTGCATGCTTATCTTCTAATTTGAGTGACATGTTTCCATGTCCCTTGTTAGCATGGCCCTTTAGTCACCCTTGTATGTTTCTTGCTTTTTGCTTGTTTGCTCCTCACTATGTGTAATGCCATGATTCCAATTATACATTTATCTTGCTTTTTGGATGCCATGATGGACATCATGCTCCATCCCTCTATGCTTACTAACAAACTAACAATGAACAACTAATATCTAACATTACCATTCCAGTTCAGTATCAAGCACATGCTCTTACATTATTATATCTATCTAGGCATACCCCTATTGATTTAACAATATATCAATTTAAATATTTCTATATCTTGAAATATCTTATCAAATATTCAATGCTATATCTTGTATTTATACAACTTAGCACACTTGTAAGACTCTTTTTCTTGTGAGGGTAGTCTTGGCAGGTTCATCATTACTACCCTTAGAAGAGGGGGCATCAAATAAGGGTTTTTCATAGAGATAAAACCTCCTAAGAGTCTAAACTATAGAATTCAGAACACTCAGTATAGAATTTAGAGGTCAAACTGATCAAACTAGAGAAAAAAATAGTGAAAGTTTCAGATCAGTAGTCAATTTTCACATCGAATAATAGCACCAAAAATTGATAGTAGTTCCAAACATATGGGTGTCCACATTTTGGTGCTCCTATCTAGGAAGGAAAACACTCAGGGTTTCTAGAAACAGGGAAAAAGTTTAGTTTAAGGAAAGTTTTTACACTTTCAGATCAGTCAGATTCATCAATTTTAGTATAGTTTTTTTAGATATAGGGGGTTATCATGCATGTCATGATGGTTCTCACTTTCAATTCAGATTAGGTAGTTGGCATAAATTCTAGATTAGAATCCATGTTCCAAAAATTGATGATTGGGGGAAATGTGCACAACACATTGATCTTCTTTTCTTTTTGAGTTCAATCTATTCTAGTCATTCTCAATAGTTGCATGTTTTACTACATATGTAGGTGGTTGGCATCACATTTGAGTTAAACTTTCATAAAAGTTTAGATTTTTGAGTACTTGAGTTCTTGAGTGGGATTTCACATAAGCATTTTTGCATCAGTTTTGGAAAGGCTTTCATACAAGCCTAACCTCCATCTTTCAAAATGTCTAAAAGTGGCCTAGTTTCTAGCACACATTCATGCTATCCATACCACATTGTTAGATTTTTAGCACATCCATGGGATCCATGAGCCATGTTATATGGCATCTATTTTCTACTAGTATTACTTCATAGCTTCACTTCACAGGGCAATGATGGATCCAAAGGTCTAGCTAACCTTTGTATTCTTGAGCCACCTATTTAGAGGGATTGGACACATAGTCTAGACATTGATTAGCACACATATGATTTGTTAGCTTCACAGTTGATGATGATGGAGCCAAAGGGATAGCCTTTTCATTCTTGAGTTACTTTATAGGGAATTGAGTACTCATCTTTGTTCATGATATTACTCTTGATTCAACACACACTCAACATCATCCAACATATTCTAGCATCATAATAGGGTTTGTATTGGTTCACATACCTGATGAGGTGTATTTTTTCCTTTCTCATCCTCTTACTCAACTCTTGTACATTCTTATTTTAGATATAGCATATCTAGTAAGAATTGATCTACTTTATGTTTTCATTATAGATTCACAATTCATAGTGTGCTCTATGCACATCTAACATCACACAGCTTTATGAGCTTCACCCTTACAGGTAAGTTCATGTATGCTTCTTATTTTCCTTTATCTTAGTATTTCACTTTATTTCATCACTAGAATAAAGAGGTGGGGAATGTAGTCATGTAAAATATGAAATTATACAACTTCAGTATGGCTAAGATACCTAATCCATAGGTCCTCTTGTTGGCTCACATAATCCTTCTAGGCTACTTCTTTCATTGATTCCCAATCATCTAAAGCTTTTCAGATGTAGCCCTTTCAGAACCAAGTAGCCCTTTCAAGCCAAAATCCATCCCCCTAGGTCTCATCCCCTTAGGATAATAGTACCCAAATAAGATAAAAGTGCTAGAACCTAGGGTGTCATATTTTCAATGTTGTTATCCAAGTTTACTTTGGCCTCCAATGGTCAGATTCTTTTGGTTTTTTATCTTTTTCTCTGTCAGCCTCACATGAATTCATTTAACCCATGATCATTAGTTTCCATATAAAATTCCATTCTAAGTCCATTTAAAAAGGTTGACACTCATTTACAAGAGAGACACAAGAATACAAGCAAGTACACTTGAGCACTCTTCCTCATTCTTTGCACATAACCTTCCAGCATTGTTTCAATCCTACTCAAGTCATTGCACCAATCCTTAGCCAACTGAATCACATCCAATTTTTCATTCTATTTGCATTGGTCATACATAAATTTCACCAAGCATTTTAATAGGAGAACTACATTAGCTTGATTCCTCTTCAGAGTATTGGTATGTAGGTAATGTACTCACACACGGGGTGTGAAGTGCATCTAGTGTATCCTTTACACATTAACTCCTTCTCTCTCTTTGCCAAGTTTGCATTCAAGTTCAAGCACTAGGATCTCCTAATGGTTTTTAAAATTAAAATAGGCACACAACAAGCTCTATAAGGTCCCAGACACTAAAATTTTAGTGACAGTGTAATATAGGTATTTTAAACAAAACCCAAAAAGATTTCAACCTCATGATAATAGAATTGAAATAGGACTACAACACTAGAAAATAGGGTGTCTTATTTTTGGCACTCCTATCCAATCAAGAAATGAAGTCCAGAGGCCTATTTCCAACTATTTCTTAGTCCTACTCCTCTATTATTAGACCTTGTCTCAGTCTAGGTCAATTAGAATCAACTAAGTTGTAATCTCTCTTACTTCCTACTATATTTAGAAAAGGCAAAAATATAATCTATTTACACAAATTATTAGGTTAATTCTTACATATTTATTTACTGATTTACATTACTCATCCCCTTTATTATTTAGGAATATAACTCCAATACTTTAAAAACAATAATCTATGCAATATTTATGGATTAATTGACCCTAATTTAATTATAAATGTGAATAAAAACACAAATGTGGCCAAATTGAATCCATTAAACCTAAATTGGAGTCTATGATGTGATTAAAGTGGATAAATTAGCTCACATTTAATGACATGTTGATCGTAAACCCTAATTTTATCACTTGAACATGTGTAGTTCTCCTAAACCCTAATTTCATGACATGTACACATGTACAAACCCATTACACTAAACCCCTAACCCTAAATCCTAATTTTATGACAAACACAACCCCTAAGTTCCCTGATTTCATCACAAACACATAAATTCATGAATGTGGTTAGAGCCAATTTATGAACCCATTGAACCTAGTTTTAGAAGGATGTATGATGGGATTTGGGAAAAAATTAGCTCATTTTTCCTTACATATTAAGACTTATTTCATCATATGATAGTCTTATTGCTTCATAGTCTTATCAAGAGTCTTATTACATCATATTGGAGATTTATGCATCATATTGGGAATTTATGAATCATATTGAGCCTTATTGCATCATATGATAGTCTTATTGCATCATATTGGGGATTTAATGCTCATATGATAGTTTTATTACATCATATGATAGTCTTATTACATCATATGATAGTCTTATTTCATCATATTGAGCCTTATTACATCATATGATAGTCTTATTACATCATATTAGGGATTTATGCATCATATTATACTTTTATTGAGTCTTATTGCATCATATTGGGAATTTATGCATTAAATATGATAGTGTTATTCGTTATTTCTATAGTATATGTTTATAATTTAAGGAATGTGTATGCATTATAATATCCTGTACATATTACTATAACACGTGCATGTTTTTATAATGCATACACATTCATTAATGTATAGAAAAAACTTAATTTTCAATGTTTATTTTTGTCTCAATTTGAGATTCATGTCCCCATAGACATTCCCTGTGTGCACTCTGCATATTCTCTATGTACATTGTGAAGTACTTTTTTCTACCCCACCTTTAAAAAGCTATCAATTGTCAAAATGGGCTCTAGTTCAAATTAAATGAAGAGGAATAAGTTGAATAACAAATCATCAGAGCAATTAGAGAAGTTGAGAGAAAAATAAGGTACAAATGCAAGCATTTTATTTCAGACAAGGTACAAACACTAACCTTGATGAGCCAAATGCCTTAGATAATGAGGTAATTAACAATAATGAATTGAATAATGATGAAATTGATAATAATGAATTTAATTATGATAAAATTAATTGAATTATGATGAAATTGACAATAATGAATTAGATAATGTTGGAATTTCACAATCAAAGTTTAAAGTTTTTAATTTTATTGATGATGAGTCTATGCATGATACTTTACCCACCAACAATGAAGAAAATTTCATGTAAATAAATAATGATGAAACTAACAATAAATAAAATTTCATGGAAACATATAATGAAGAAACAAACAATGAAGAAAATTTCATGAAAATATATAATGATTTTGAAACACCCTTAACAACACCTCTAAGAATTATGCGTAGAAAATATAAGTACTTAATTGAAGTCAGTGAAAATATTTTGAAAATAATGCATAAAAAAATGTCAATAATTTAAGAAGATTGTCTCAATAAATTTGGGATAGTCTCTTTCATAGAGTGGATTATGATAGTTAAAGATGTCAATTATTTGTTTTGTTGATGAAATTGGTTAAGATGAGACCTATAATATACACATTAGGACTAAGAAAATCTAACATGGATGATGAAAATGATAAAATTATTGAAAATCTACATGATGCATGTCATGCTATAGGCACAAGATCATGCAACAAAGATTGTAGTGCTGCCCAATGTATAATAATAACTTGTGCAGTAAGTGCTGAAACAAGGAAAAAATGATTGATTTTAAAAATAAGCCAAGCACTTGATATAAACAAAAAAACATTAATGAAAACAATTGCAAGATGTGAAAGACTTAATGAACCCAATACCAAAGGGCTTTGGGTATTATTTGGTAGACTTTCATGAAAGTACAAGGCTATAATTGATGCTTTTAAAAACTTACTTGCACAATTTTGGAAAGATAATACAAGAGTTTTGCCCAATGCAAGAGATGTAGTGAGAATAAGAGTTAGTTATTGTAATCATGAATTGCATCTAAAACATTTTTTTAGATATGAATCCAACATAATTGTACTTTAAATATTTGGAAAAACATCCACAAATTTCTATTACTCAAATATTTTTTGAGATGGCCATACCTTTTTATGTAAAAATAAATCACACATGTACCACTTGTTGTAGGCAACATGTTGAATTTTCAATGCACTATGATGTTTTCCACCATATTTGTTGTACTTTACATACTAAAAACATTTTTGAGGAGTATGGCATAGAATTCTACCAAACTCAGCTAGGGAATTTATTACAATTTTTTTTTTTGTGAAAGACTCAATGGACAATTCTTTTATAAGAAAAGATGTTTGGATGGAAATTACAACATTTGCGATGGATTGCCAGAATTAAAAATTCTATCCATGAGGAGTGTACAAGTGAAATTGGATAGTAATTAGTTGCTTTGATAAAATACAAATCTATGACTTATCAACTAAAAGATGGCAAAAAATCTAAAAGGTGTGAGCTTATTGCAAAAGAGATACATGTTTTAGAATTTATGGTTGAATTCATGGAGAAAATTATTTATGAGTATGAAAGGCACACACATATGTCTAAATGGTTGGATGAACATTTCAAGATAAATAAGGACACATTCCCACTTGATTCTATTGTTTTAGTAGTTAACTTTGATAAAAATTACACATTCAAACCACAAATGGATGTTCAATTATAGTATCACAACTCATCACAAGTTTCCATATTCAAGCATATAGCATTCATGTATGCACCTGATAGTATAAAGGAAGATAAAAAATTATTAAGGGAGTACCACTTCTATATCAGTGATGACCAATCACATTGTATAGAACATGTGTAAGATTGTTTTAAGTTATATGGATAGTTGACTCAAAGGAACATTACTTTCAATCAACATTACATTTGGTTAGAAAATTGCATATCACAATTCAAGAATGCATGGATGATTTATTTGTTGAGTAGGATGCATGTTACCATTGGTGTAGAACATATTTGGATTTTCATTGAGGCTATCCATAGAAAAGGGGAACATGATGGTGTTGGAGCATGTGTAAAAGGAGTTGTTGCAAGGGAGGAGTTAAAATTTGACCATGTTGCTCATTTGACTAATGCAAAAATTATGGTTAAATATTATAATGACAATATATGTCATGGTGCTCAATTAAATTCTATTATTCGTAGACATTTTTGGTTAATGGAGGAAGAAGACTTGGCAAACTATGAGGATTGTATGACTCTAATGGGTTCAAGTGAGCTCCACTCATTTTGTAGCTCAAATGCAAGTTCTTGGACTATTCATACACAACACTTGGCATGTTTTTATTTTATATTAATGGAATCTATTTGGAATGAGTCTGAGCCATAAGAGTGGGTGGATGACTAGAGTTTCAGACCTCTAATTCCAATCAACACATATCAGGTTCCACTAGCATTGTAACTTATAGATATGACATCATCACATGAATTTGAATATATATCTGATTTAGTGCATCCAGGTAGAAGATTAATCTTTATGTACTATTTATTCTCATTATCTATCTTCATAGTGCCATTAAAAATTATTTTTTATGATGTAGGTCATATTTTTGCAGTTATTGCAGATAAGGACAATGAAGAGGGAACAAATTACTACTTATGTTGGTGTGTACATGGAAAGAAAAAATTGACTTCCATAGTCACATATATAAAAAACATTGACTATACCACTAGGTCTGTGGTAGTCACTAGAACTTGGCTTCGCTGATATCCTATAAAAAATTCAAATTTATGATTGTTTGAATACTTTGAAATGCGCAAGAAGATACTGAACTATTAAAATTTGGTTCTTGAAATGAATATTCAATTGCAAAAATATCATGGGAGGCCAAAAAATAAGAATATATGGAAAGTTCTCAAGTCAGACCATGAAGCTATTCTTGATATTATCAAGATTAGAGCATATCCTAGTGGTTCATTGAATTGAAATGCACAGGTATGTTGACTTGTAAAATATAGATGTAGTCAATTTTACCAAATGTTTTTGATTTTTTAGGTAGTACATGCATAAATTTCATATTTAATTACTTATTAACTTTTTTTTTAGGTTAGTAGTGACAAATAAGTTTCCACCTTCACGTGGTTGGCATCGTTAATAAAGAATTTTATATTCTTGAAGCTAAGAGAAGTTTACTAAAAGTACTTGGTGTTTCTATGCTCTTGAACAATTGCTCATGACAAGTCTATTTCTCCTTGTAGCCTTCCAAGAACATAAATTTCCTTGTTTATAATTATCTACATGGTTTATAGCTAAACTAAATACATTAAAATTACCTCAAATGGCATTGCATACCAATGTTATACACAAAACAAACACACTTTTCATTGATTTGCATATTTTCATTGGTATGGCATTCCTAAGAAGTAGTGAAAATACACTTGTGGGTGGAATTGGATGTCATGGTAATTTTATCACATGTAATTTTCAGATATATACATGCTCAAAGTGATGGATTTGCACCTACAGGTACCAGAGGCAAAAATGCTAGTTGGAGGTCAACAAGTTGTCTCTTCAGTGCCATAAAGTTGCATTTTAGGACCTGCTACTATAACTTATACCACAAATTTATATTATAGGTGATAAAAACTAGATTTTGGATGTAATTAGATGGATTTCACATGCATAGGAAGGATCTTATCGTTCATCCATATGACTTACAATTTTGGTTTTATGCATGCCTGAAGTTAGGCTAAAAAATCAACATATTTTTTGTATTAGGAAGGGCATTCTTGAGCCTGAAATGGGTGGTGGGTTTATTGACTAGGATAGATAGAAGGCAAAAAACTTAGTTCTAGGCATTATCTTCCCCTTTGTGTGTGTTGACATTGCCATTTCTTAGCCAATAAGCACCAATAATGGAGTTCACAAATTGTAGCTTCAACTTTGACAACATTTATTGTCATTATTTTTGTGCTCCTAAACAGTAGTGAAAATATACTTGTAGGTGGAATTGGATGCCATATTTATTTAATCATGTGTAATTTGTCTATATAGACATTTTTTAAGCAATGGATTTGTCATTGTAGGTCTCAAAGGAAAAATACTAGTCGGAGGTCAACAAGTTGTCTCTTTATTGCCAAAAAGTTGCATTTTAGGACCTGTTACTACAACTTCTACCATAGATTGATCACAAAGGTGATACAAACTATATTTAGTTTGAAATTAGAGGGATTTTACATGAACAAGAGGGATTTTATGGTTCACCCATATGAATTATAGTTATTGTTTTATGCATGCTTGAAGTTAGGCTAAAAATCAACATCTTTTTTATATTGGGAAGGGCATTCTTGAGCCTAAAATAGGTGGTGGGTTTGTTTATCAGGCTAGATGGGAGGCCAATAACATGGTTCTAGACATTATCCATCCATATGGACATATTGATAGTTCTAGTTTTCATCCAATAAGCACTAAAAATGGAGTTCTCAGACTATAGCTTCAACTTTGACAACATTTATTGTCATTATTTCCATGCTCCTGAACAATAGTGAAAATGCACTTACAGGTGGAATTGGATGTCACAGTCATTGGATCATGTTTAGTTTTATTATAGAGACATGCTTGAAGTGACGGATTTACACATGTGGGTCTTGAAGGTAAAATGTTAGTTGGAGGTCAATAAGTTATCTCTTTACTGCCCAAAAGTTGCATTTTAAGACCTGTTACTACAACTTCTACCACATATTACTCTTATAGGTGTTATAGACTAGATCCATGGTGAAATCATAGGGATTTTACATGCACATAAGGGATCTTATAGTTCATTCACATGACTTATAGTTTTGGTTTTATCTATGCCTGAAGTTAGGCTATAAATTAGCATCTTTCTTGTATTAGGAAGGGTGCTCTTAAGCCCAAAATGAATGGTGAGTTTGTCGATCAGGCTAGATGGGAGGATAGAAACCTATTCCTAGACATTATTTACTCTTAACAACATGTTTGTAGTGCCATTTTTAAAACAATAATCACCAAAAATGGAGTTCTTGGACTGTAGCTTCAACTTTAACAATATTTGTTAACATTATTTTTATGCTCCTAAATAGTAGTAAAAATGCACTTACAGGTATAATTGGATGTCACGATCATTGGAACATGTGTAATTTGCCTATATAGATGTGTAATTTAGGCTAAAAATCAACATCTTTCTTATATTGGGAAGATCATTCTTAAGCCTAAAATGGGTGGTGTGTTTATCGATCAGGCTAGATGGGAAGCCAAAAACCTAGTCTTGGACATTATCTACCCCTCATACATGTTGGTAACACAAATTTTTAGCCAGCAGACACTGAAAATGGAGTTTTTGGACTGTATCTTCAACTCTAACAACATTTGTTGTCATTATTTTTGTGCTCCTGATCAGTAGTGAAAATGCACTTGCAAGCAGAATTAGGTGTAATGATCATTGGAGCATTTTTTTTATATAGACGTGATCAAAGTGATGTATTTTCACCTATGGGTCCTAGAGGTAAAAATTCTAGTTGGAGGTCAATAAGTTATCTCTTCACTACCAAAAAGTTGCATTTTAGGACTTGTTACTGCAACTTCTACCACAAATTGATCTTAGAGGTGATACAGACTAGATCTAGGTTTTAATTAAAGGGATTTTAGATACACATGAGGGATATTATGGTTTGTCCTTATAACTTAAAATTTTGGTTTATGAATGCCTAAATTTAGGCTAAAAATTGTCATCTTTCTTGTATTGGGAAGGGTGTCTTGAGCCTAGAATGGGTGGTGGGTTTGTCGATCAGGCTAGATGGGAGGCCAAGAACCTAGTCTTGGACATTATCCACCCATTTGGATGTGTTATTAGTGCCATTTTTCTACCAACAAGCACTAAAAATGGAGTTATCAGACTGTAGCTTCAACTTTGACAATATTTGTTGTCATTATTTCTGTGCTTTTGAATAGTAGTGAAAATTCACTTGCAAGTAGATTGAATGTCATGGTCATTAGAGTATATGTATTTTACCTATATATATGTGATCAAAGTGATGGATTTTCACCTGCATAACTTGGAGGTAAAAATTCTAGTTGGAGGTCATTAAGAAGCCTAAAAGGCCTGATAGGCCTAATAGTCCAAGTGAACAATATACACATAAATAAAAGCTAGTGGCATTAGAATTGGGTTTCAATACCTTTAAAAGGTTTTTTTGAAGATTATCAAAGTGTTCCCAAGGTCAAAAAGCCTTCAGTAAGCTATTAATCAGTTAAAGAGCCTATTAGGCCTTCTAGGCCTAATTAGGCTAAATTGTATGCCTATAGGTAATGGAAAAATCTTCACACTAGAAAGGGAGAAGTTTGTGGTTCATTAAAGATGAGAAATTTTGGAGGTTTAAAAAATGGCCATCTGGGTCTATTGGCCTATTTGTGAAACCTCCAAAAGTTGTCATCTCTCATGAATCACCTAAATGGACACCTATAGGTGGTCAAAGTGGCTTAAAATCTTGGCCAAGGGGTATCATAGACCAAATATATCCAATCAAAGACTTCATGCTCTCTTTCAAGGTCTATTTTCCTACTCTCTCAATTTCAAAGATAGAGTTTGGGGATGTTTGAGAGGGAATGAAGATAGGATAGGGTCTTCCCCATGGCATGAAGAAGTCTTGGGAACTTTCAAAGACAATTAAAGTTCTAAACATCATATTCGAGAGCTTCTTAACTATCTTATAGATTATGCTAGCTTACCTTGACTGATATGAGCTTCTTCACTAATGTAAAACTCTTCTCATTAGAAGGAGAGACTTCATCACCTGTTAATATTATCCTCTTTTAAATGTATTTAATCTTCATAATCTATTTTCTCTCTCACCAAGGCTCTTTAACCATCCTACCCAATTGAATTAATGAAGAGTAATCATAACAAATAAACCCTTTTCAAATTCTTATACTTATTTTTCATGGCCTAGAAATGGTCTCCTTAGTTATAGAATGTAAAATATGGTTATAATAGCTTATTTAAACTCTAATTCATTTATCACCCTTCAAAAAACTCTATGATAATCCTTCTCTTACAACTTAATCACCCATTTGCTTATTCCTCACAAGATCAGTCATTTACTTATTTTAGGCTCCCATTTTAGGGTATGAAATGATAATAAAATACTTCAAACTGATAATAATTCCCTCTATACATTTCCTACACTATGTTTCAAACACTCTTTACAATTTCATCTACCAATTCTAATTAGGCCTAAATGGCCATCTAGGTCTATTGGCCTATTTGTGAAACCTCCAAAAGTTGTCATCTCTCATGAATCACCTAAATGGACACCTATAGGTGGTCAAAGTGGCTTAAAATCTTGTCCAAGGGGTATCATAGACCAAATATATCCAAGTGTTTAAAACTATCAAGAGCCCTTAAGACCAATCAAAGACTTCATGCTCTCTTTCAAGGTCTATTTTCCTACTCTCTCAATTTCAAAGATAGAGTTTGGGGATGTTTGAGAGGGAATGAAGATAGGATAGGGTCTTCCCCATGGCATGAATAAGTCTTGGGAACTTTCAAAGACAATTAAAGTTCTAAACATCATATTCGAAAGCTTCTTAACTATCTTATAGATTATGCTAGCTTACCTTGACTGATATGAGCTTCTTCACTAATGTAAAACTCTTCTCATTAGAAGGAGAGACTTCATCACCTGTTAATATTTATCCTCTTTTAAATGTATTTAATCTTCATAATCTATTTTCTCTCTCACCAAGGCTCTTTAACCATCCTACCCAATTGAATTAATGAAGAGTAATCATAACAAATAAACCCTTTTCAAATTCTTATACTTATTTTTCATGGCCTAGAAATGGTCTCCTTAGTTATAGAATGTAAAATATGGTTATAATAGCTTATTTAAACTCTAATTCATTTATCACCCTTCAAAAAACTCTATGATAATCCTTCTCTTACAACTTAATCACCCATTTGCTTATTCCTCACAAGATCAGTCATTTACTTATTTTAGGCTCCCATTTTAGGGTATGAAATGATAATAAAATACTTCAAACTGATAATAATTCCCTCTATACATTTCCTACACTATGTTTCAAACACTCTTTACAATTTTATCCACCAATTCTCTTTCTTTCTTCTATAAGTCTTTTTCTTGGATCACTCTACTAGTAGCCCTGTTGCACTACAAAGCTCCTTATCTTGGGTTATATAAAGACATTAAAGACAATTTAAAATCATATTTGACAACCCATTAGGTTCTTCTTACTTCATTGACTCATTCTTGGACCAACTCTCCCTCTAAACCCCTGTTCTCACACTTTTAGAATCCCATTAGGCCTTCATTAGTCATTTGACAAAGCTTAATCTTGAAAGACGTACTTATCTTATATATAAAATTATAAATCTTATTGATTTTTTTATACCTTTTGAAAACACATTATATTAAAACTTTCCAAGAACTTTTAATTGTTAGGTTTCAAGATATGCACACTTCTAGGTCAAAACCCTAGGTCTAATTTTACCAGTATGTGTATAGGTTGAGAGGGTTTCAAATTATGTAATCAAGTTTTTAGACACCTTATTGAGTTAATTCCTCTTATATAGACTTTATCCACAATAAATACATGTGTTAAAAATAAGATTCTACATTGATTTTTCCTTATATGGCTTATCCCACTAAGAACTTAGAGTTCTGGACCTACAAGAAACTGTAGATGAACATGAACATACAAAAATAATTCAAATGAAATCAATAATATTATTTATTATAAAGGTCTATTTCCATTATCTCACTCCATGCACAAGACTCATAACTAAGATAAGTGACTAGGTGTCTAACAACTACCAATCTAAGACTGATTTAATCACTAGTATAGGATTCAATTAACGAAAAGATAGGTTCAACACCCCTTATTTAATTTGAATTATTATAAAAATAAATATTTTTAAGAACAATAAATGTCAATATTTATAACTTTAGGCTCTATCATATCAATCCGATTTGCAGCATTATCCTAATAAGTTATTCTCAATCTCATAACATTTGTAATCCTTAAGAATACTTCAAAACTAATCATTCATAATACTTTGAACACAAGTATAATGTTTTAAAATTTCATGAACTTGTTTCTAGGTTACAATCACCAATATAAGATTTAATTAATGAAAATATAGGTTTAACACACCTTCCTATTTCATTTGCATTCTTATAGAAATAAAGCTTCTTAAGAACAAGACATGTTAATATTTGTAATTGTAGGATCTGTAATACCAATCTAATTTGCAACATTATCCTAACAAGTTATTCTCAATATCATAACATTTTTAATCCTTAATAATAATTCAAAATAAATTATTCATAATACTTTGAACATAAGTGATTCAAACAAGACATACTTCATTGGTTTTCTTTATTCATGTACAAAATAAGAATGCCATGTATGAATGCCATATATAGGCATACAAAAATTTACATCACATCTAACAACATAGTAGCTAATGTTGGGTGAATACATCATATATGCATGTACAATGTCAAAAATGCATACATTGTCATTTAGGCATACAAAAAAGTACATCATCTACAACTTCCTAATCATCAAATAGTCTCCCTCTCTTTGCCTTCCTTGAAGAAGACTCTCCCTAGGATGCTTTGTTCGTAGATGGATATATCACAAATGCCTTAGATTACTCTAAGGATCAATTGTGGGTAATACACTCATAGCTCATTTTCAGTCAAACCTATTCAAATACAAAAATTATTATAAAATTAACAAGTATACATGAAACCAAGTTAAGAAACTCATTCTAAACTATAATAAAAAAATCATTTAAACATGCACTTACTACAAGCTCATAGTCTTTCTCAATTTGTTGTTGATATTCAAATGGGTTAGTGCCAAGTTTAGTTACATGAATAGGCATGTTAAATGATGGATAAAGATGAGGATTTGTTGTAGTAGTCATCTGAATTGGACTATCAAATGTCATATGATAACCCTGCATACATAATACATTCATGCATATAAGTTATATTTGCCCAAGTATGTAGTAAAATTACTAAAATAAAATTATTAAATTACAATTCAAAATTACAAGTGAATATGTACCTCTATGAGTGCCTATGTAGATGACATTGTAGCAGTAATGCCCAAGTCTATCTCAAATTGTAATGATGGAGGAGTGTCCACCCCAGTCATCAGCTGAATAAATAACCTAATAATTAATAACTTGGGTAATTAATTGATTAACCAAGTTGTTAACAAATTTAGTCTTGCATAAGATATGAAAATATCTAATGAGGTCACAGGAAGCATGAATGTGACAAGTGGATATGTGCAATGCAACTTGTAACACCACACTAAATGCAAGAAATGTCAATTTCATGAGGGAGAAGGACAAAACATCCAAGGCAATGATGCATTTCCTACACCTCTTGATGTAGGAGCATCCTATAAACATGTATGTATGGTCTTATAGTTATCTTATAAGGGTTGATAGGTGTTAATAAGCCTTGAATGAGGCATTTAATGCTTTTCTTACGTCATTTAGAGGTCTTGGAGTGTTTTACCTCCAATACTTGTTATTAGAATTTTCAAATGTATTTGAGTGAATATTTGCTTAAATTATAATAATTAATGTGTCTAATAGGTTATATAAGGTATGATACGTGGATAAGAGTCTCCTAAGTTTAGTTAAGGTCATATCTATCTTTCTTACTCAGTTAAAGGTCTTAAATGATTTGATAAGTCTTCAAAAATTAGTTTTTCTAATTTGAGGAAAGTCTATTAAAGGAATAACGACCTAAATTAACACATGCTAAAGTTGGAAAAGTCTTCAATAACATGATCAGTTCAAATATATCATTTCAAGGATGCACAAGATGAAGGAAAAAGTATAAAAGACCAACTTTGCATCATTGGAGGATTGATGAATAGTCTACCATGAGAGAATATGGGTCTATAATATAGAAATGAGTTATTTTATTATGAGAAAAATGAATGTATTGCTTAGATCAATTGCATTATATGTATTATATTGATATCAATAGAATCCAAGTATTTTTGAATGAGTTTTCATGTTATACTGATTATAAAAACTTCATTATGTAAATACTCTATTATTCTCTATTTGATATCAATAGAATCCAAGTATTTTTGAATGAGTTTTCATGTTATACTGATTATAAAAACTTCATTATGTAAATACTCTATTATTCTCTATTTGTAACAGGATACAGAGGTCTCATTGCATGTGGAACTTTGTATAGAGATTAAAAATGAGTATAGGAAGAGTTGTAGGAAGTTGTTAAGGGCATCAAATAGGCATTAGTTTATTAAGAGAGTCTAAATAGGCCATGAACCATCTATAAGAAGCTCTCAACTTTTGTATTCTACAAGAAACCTAAGTTACAGGGTAACCTTCATAAAAGGGACTATAAATTTTGTTTGAATCCTTGAAATTTACAGAAAACTTGGGAATAGTTAGATAAACAAGCCTAGAAGATGATTCCAAAGGTTTTAGATCTAATAAAACCTTATGATCACATTTATTGAAATATGAGTTTCATGTAAACCTATAACCTTGTATCTCTAAGACAACAAGGGAGGATTTAAGAGTGAATTTTGTGAAATTGAATCATTGAATGAAAGTTAGGTGTTGAAACATTATTAATACACCTATATACACTGGTTTGGATTCTTATATAACTTTTTTGATGTGTATTTAATATTTTGACTTGATTAAGGTCATAAGGCCTAATTGTCTTAAGGCAATGACTTGGTATAGTTGAGGACAATCTTATGAGTTATGGTGTCTAAGTTGATTTGTTTTGAAAATTTGATCATGTTAACACATTGAATAATTTTATTAAAGACATTCATTACTTGTTATTCCAACTGAGTATTGGTGTGATAAAAAAGCCTTTAGAAATAATCATTGTGATAAGACAAGTAACCTATATAGGTGTTTGTTGAGAAGTTTGTAAATCAAGTTTTAATCTTTAAGAGACCTAGAGTGGTAGGTTAATTTTATGGGGGACATATATACAAGCCTTTTAAGAGTGTATAAAACCTTATAAAATAGGTCTCATCAAAATCTAAATAAAGATACAAAAAATAAACCTGAATATTATAGAGATAAGAGTGAGTGGACAATCTTGTTTACAAGTGCGTGATTTTGGTTATTGAAAACATAGTTTGAAAGTTGAAATAAAATCAAAAATATTGATTTGGAAGATGAGTTTATATTTTCTTACACAAAATCTACCAATGATGCAATTAAGGTGTATGAATGTACATCTAGAGTATATAAGATTCACTTTAAATTTTACCTCTATAAATGTATATGGTGTCATACTGATATGATAGATGTAGTAGTGGTTAGCCCACTACCTAGCTCAATAAATTTAAATTGTGATTTTGAAGGCAACGTCTCCTCTTAGAACACACAAAAAATACATACATATAAACATACATACATACATACATACATGTGTGTGTGTGTGTGTGTGTGTGTGTGTGTGTGTGTGTGTGTGTGTAAATTAATTTTTAACTTTTTAATTTGTAAATATAACTTAAAAATTTAACATGAATTTTATATAAAATATACCTACATGCATGTAGAGACCAATGTATCCAAACCAAACATGTGTGCCAAAAAATCATCAATCAAGACCATATCTTCCAAGCCCCCTAAAACACCACCATCATCATCCAAAGGTCTAATGCATATAACACCATAAGATCTGCATGGGTGGGGTTAGGTATGCTCACTAAGTGGAGTATTTTGAGAGTTTATCTCTGAAATCCTACTCGTATGATGAATGAGTGTATCAGTAAGAATAATAAGTGCATACAAAGTGTTGATCTCCACAACCTCCTTCACCATAGAGGGAATCTCTAGATGAAGTGGTTTTTGGGTAAGGATCCTTACAAGCTGATTAGGCACATGATGTGTACCTAGTTGATCTTGTGTAGGTCCTTTCCTTTGGCCCTAAAACTCACCATAGTCAAAATAGTTTAGAATTTCATTGAGGATAAATTCACAATAGAGTTTCCTCAAAAAATACAATGGGACCTCATGGTTGTTACATGATGGATAATAAAACACCATCCACCATTCCTCTTAAATCCAGCTTTAATAAAATTGTGTTGGCATCGATAGATTGGGAAATGTTTAGTCATTACTGGAAATGGTGCATTAGTGGTTGGGTTGATGAATAAGGTGTAAATTTGTCCATTTTTTATTTCTTTCTTATTCACCTCATATGTTGACAATTTGTTAGCATAGTAAACCTAAAAACTATCCCTATATGGGCTTCATCTATTAATTTGACTTGATATCGAGTCAACTTGACCTAATACTAACTCTAGGGTATTGGCTAGATAAGTGTGGTGGGTGTCATTGGAAGTGGGCTCCCTCATTATCTTAATTATTTGCTTAATTTAAATTTTATTCTCCACTATGTGTGTAATTATATCCTCTTGACTACCTGTAGGATCTAGTGGAACTATATGAGGATTAAGCAAAGGGTTAGGAGGGTTAGGTAGAAGGTTAGGAGGGTTGGGTAGAGGGTTAGAAGGGTTGGGTGGAGGGTTAACATGTTGACCTGTTGTAAAAAAAAAAAAAATTAAACTATGCATAAAAAAAATTGACAAAAATTGATTTAATTTACTGTCACTTACCTCTTCTTCATAGTAGCATCATTGATTTTACAAATAAGGGAGAAAACCAAAAATTTTCACTATCGATGGGAGAAAATCTAACAATTTACACATTGATGGGAGAAAAATATGAATGGGAAGCAGAACGCGAATGGGAGAAGAAAAAAACGTGAATGGGAAAGGAAGAAATAAAGTTGTGATTTTTTTTTAAAAATGTTTTAAGGAATGCATACACATTCCTTATAATTATAGGAGTGCGTACATATTCCTTATAATTATAGAAATGCGTACATGTTCTTATAATGCATACACATTTTTATTGGTAAAGGAATGTGTATGTGTTCCTTGTGCCAAAAATGTGTACACATTATTGCCTAGATATCCTGAGCCATAACATATATGTGTTATGGCCATAATTCATATGAATTATAGTAAATGTCCATGAAATTATCCCTCAACTCTATGCACATACCCAGTCATAAACTAATATCAGACTCAAGATGAAAAGTTTTGTACCCTAAAAGCACATTATAAACAATCTCAAGTCACATTTTAAGTCCCTACAATTTGAGTAGGTGGTATGGGACAATAATAGAATAATCAATGCAATGGAAATAATTAGGTCCATGGTACATGTCAATCAGACTCACACCTTTGTGAAGGTAGTTTTAGGCCTTCATAGTTCATTGAAACATGGAAACAATCCTAGGCTGTGGGTGGCCTAATTAGAGGATTGAAGTTCTACATTCTAAGGGCTAGCTCCCTTTGGTGTATCAATTAGGATCTCTACTCTACACTAAAAACTATTGGGAAAAAGGTAAGAAATAAAATTGAAAGGAAATCCTATCTAATGATAGTGATACACCTATATTTTAGTTCATCCACTCAATTTGAGCTTCTAAAAACACTGATTAGATAAGAAAAATATTAAACTTTCAACTCCAATTGACTCTAATGCATCAGTATTTTATGAAAAGATTTTTATTTGATGATCAAAGATTGATGGAAATGATGGAATAGGATTGATTCAAGGCACTAACCAACCACTTATATCCACTGTGAAATCAGCCAAAAGACATCAAACACAGAACATGACCTGCATATTCTGATCAACTACACTGCTAGGTAAGAATCAAGACTTGACAAGGAAGACAATTCTATCGCATATGAAAATCACTGACATAAATACACTATACCATCACCCTAGAATCTGAAATCAGTCCTATTTATCTAAAAAAGGTTACAAAACTTAAATTCTAGTATAGTCTAGTCTTTCTAAAAGAGGGATCCTTAAAATTGCTAAAAAAGCCAATTTATATAGAAAAAACATACAAAAGCCAAGAGATTGGCACTAAAAATAGAAGAGGAGATCAACTCCCACATCAACCGAAGTCCAACACTATCTATGCCAAGATAACCAAGCCTTTTAATAATATCTTTTGTCTTATGCCTTGCATGAAAATCTCTTTGACATTGAAAAATGATGGTGAACCCATTTCATAATCATTATTTATAATAAGGATTAAATTATTCAAATATGTATGGATCTTTAGTAATTCAATTCTCTTCATGCATGATGTTATGCCAATCTTCAAAGAGAAAAATCCACTTGAAGCTGAGTTGGAAGTGTTTGAAAAAAAATTGATTAACAAGATAGACAAGAGTGCATGCATGAAATTCTATGTTAAGCTCTCCTTGAACAACCATCTAATGTTAAACTCTTTTAGCCCTTCATGCATTCAAGTATCCCTTTCATAACTGAGAGAGCCACTAGTTGCATGTCTTTTCCAAGTTTGAATAATTTGATTATTACATTAAAAACTCAATGTGCTCTTTACTGCAGTCTAATCTTGCTTGGGCTACTTTTCATGCTATGAATGTGAGTTGTAGGTCACATCATCAGAGTCAAAAGGGAAAGTACTCATTGTCTTCTACTGATTGGTTGTTGAAATCCCACTATTTGAATGCATTTATGCCACTTGTCCCCAACTAATTGGTCCTTCAAATTTACACTAGGTAACTTTATATTTCCTTTACCCTTTTCTATTTTGGCCAATTAATATGGGCTTTTTGTTTGGGATATTTTTAAATTCCTCCTCTCAGATTTTCTTTCTTTCAAACTTTTCTTCAAAAAAAATGTTTACAACTTCACTCTTGGACTTTTCTTTCTTTTAGGCAATTTGCCCAAAAGAATTGTTTCTTTTTTTCCTTCAGACTTCCCTTTGGACAATTTGTCTGAAGCTTTTCTCTTTATGCACTTTTCCTTCAAACAATTTTTCTAAAGTAATTCATGTAAATGCCTCTTTGGCTTTATGAAAATGCCCTTCAAGCTTTTTGATAAGGACCTTTTCTTGCAAAGTTTTTATCTCTATCACCTTGAACAATTCTTTCAGACAAAAAGTCTAAAAGAAATTAGGTCTTTGAGTTTTTTTTGTAATAGACAATTCCTTCAGATAAATTATCTGAAGGAATTGACCATCCTCAAAGTTTTGTAAATTATCCTTTAGAACTTTGAAATGGTCCTTCAGAACAATTGAAATGACCCTTCAGAAAAATTGAAAGTATCCCTTCGAAAAAAATGGAATGGTCCTCTTGCCCTTCAAAAAAGTCGTAAAGGACATTTTTGAAGGAAAATAAACCTTTAGAAAAGTTGTAAAGGACCTTTTAGAATTTTAACAAGGACCATTTCTTGTCAAAAGTACCTTTTAGAAAAATTGGAATGGTCTTCTCTAATAAAATGAACCCTTTGGATTTTTTAAAAATGGAATTTCTTGAAGGAAAAGAGCCCTTGGGACTTTTTGAAAGTCTCTTATGAAGGAAAAATAACCCTTCAAAATTCTTGAATGAGCCCTTTTTTTGAAATATTTGTACCTTTTGACCTTTTGGAGATGCCTTTCCAAAATTTTGAACTGGTCCCTTCTTTGTTAAAGTTGAAAAGGCCTTTCAAGATTTTGAAAATGTCAATTCCTTCAAACTTTTGGAGAAGCACAATTCCTTCAGATTTGTTGAAGATGACCCTTTCAAGAAAATTATAAAGATCAATTCCTAAAACTTAGACAAAAGGCATGGTTATGCAAGTTTCAAATGATAAGGGTTACAATTTGACTTGTGGGGTCAAAATTGTCAACATTTTGGTGACTCAACTAGGAAGCATGCCTGTTATGCTTGAGAACTCAAACCAAATACATGATATTTGAACTTATAAAATAATGGCAAATCTGGTCCTTGACTACAAATTCTCTTTTGACCTAGAAAATAAAACTTTCATCCTCCAAAATAAGAAGGGAAACACATAAAATAGGAAAACTAACTAAACAAAGCAAATGTGCAAACAAAGCACTCATTTGGGATAAAACTAAACTAAACTAATGTGCTTGAACAACACTTGGAGTAAAACAAACTAACTAACTATGTATAAGGAGCCAAGCTCTTTAATAGAAATATTTTAGATGTATCCCATTGACTATGATTGGAAGCTCCTCACCATCCATCTTTGCAAGTTGGAAGGCATTGTGGGATTTGTAGCTAGAGATTATGTATGGGCCACTCCAAAGGGAGTCAAACTTCAGGTGCCTTCCTAGTTTATCTCTATCCTCATCCCACTTGAGGACCATATCTCCTTCTTTGAAACTTTGTGAAGAAGCTCCTTTGTCAAATGTTCTCTTCACTTGTGCTTGATGAATTTTTATGGCTAGAATGAACTAATTTATTGTTTCTTCCAACTTCATAAAATTAGCACACCTGATCTCCATAGGCTCATTCTCCAACAATTCAAGCTGGTGCATTAGTTCTAAAGCAAGAAACTCAAGAGAAATGGGCAACATCGCTTCCTTACCATATACCAACTTGTAAGGAGAGTTGGCTACTAAAATTTTGTAGGTAATCCTATCAGTCCACAAACCTGACTTCAACTTGAGCTGCCATGACCTCTGATTGTCTTTGATATTCCTTCTTATTATTTTCAATAGGTTCTTATTCATATATTCAGCAAGGCCATTACCTTATGGATAATAGTTTGATGAAGTGCTAAGATAAATTCCATGTTGAACAACCCATTGGCTGATCCTAGTTCTCACAAAGTCCATTGCATTATCAAAAATAATAGTTTAAGGAACTCCAAATCTAGTAAGCAAACCTTCATAGAAATCTAGAACATTGGTTTCATTTACTTCTTTCAATGCCATTGTTTTTGTCCAATGTGTGAGGTAATCTATAATAGTCAAAATCCATTTATGTCTTAAACTTGAAGGAGGATTTATGAGACCAATAAATTATAATCTCCATTAGACAAAGGGTTGATCCACCGCAATTGGTTGAGTAGGTAAGGCTGCAAGTTTCACTTTTCCTACAAACATAACACACTATTTGCACTTCCTTACCCATGCATGGAAATCATCAAATATATTAGGCCAATAGTACCCACCTCTCATGATATTAATGGATATATTTCTTGAAAAAAAATTCCCTTTACCATGTCCATCATGGAATTCTTCAATCAATCTCTAAGTTTGGCTTGGCTCTATACACCTTAGCAACATGCCATTGATATCTTTCTTGAATAAAACACTATTAATAAGTAAAAATTGAATTAATTGCAACCTAAAATATCTTATTTTTGAATCACCTAGATGAGAGGGATAATTACCATCTTGGACATATCTTATCAAGTCATGAAACCAACTGGAAGGTGAGGTATGACCAACTGCAACCTCTTCATCATTTGACACCAAAACAACCTCATTAGTCTTTTGCAAGTCTTAAGCTAGATGTTCACAAATTCCTTTGCCTTTAATCAGCTTTGTGACCTTAATTTCCATGTTATACTCCATTACCTTGGTTATCCAACCATCTCTCTTCTCATTTATATCTTTGTTCAAAAAGAACTCCTTGATTCTTGGATGGGGAGCCATTAGGTGTATTTTATTGTTAGACAACAAGTATCTAAAATTTTTAAGAGACCTTATAACTAAAAGTACATATTTTTCAACAAGGGAGTACCTTGTTTCATATTATTCTAAGCCTTGACTAAATAAAACTATTGGCTTCTCCAAAGCCTCATGATTTTGTTACATAAGAATGCCTGAAATGGTGTCCATGTTAGCATAAGTATACAAAATGAATTCTTTTATGAAATATGGATTTATAAGTGTAGGATCACTAGCTATGGCCTTCTTAATATGTTCAAAACTTTTAATTCCTTATTTGGACTAGATGAATATTTGATTCTTCTTTAGCATGGCTATAAGTGGCTTAGCTAAAATGGCCAAATCTGAAATATATCTCCTTATGAAGTTGATTTTCCCAAAAAAGCTTTGCATAAACTTTTTGTGCTTAGAAAAGGAAAGTGAAAGAATGGAGTATACCCTCTCAAAATCTATGTTTAAACCATGCTTTGAACCAACATGTCCAAAAATCTTACCTTGATGAACTGAGAAGATATATTTTTTGGGGTTTAGAGATACCCCAAATTGCCTAACCTTTTGAACACTTCTTTGAGATGAAGCATGTCATCTTATACAATCTTTAAAAACACTATTATATAATCTAAATAAACAAGTAAAAACTTATTAATAAGGCCTTAGAATGCCATATCTATGGCTCTTTGAAAGGTTGCTCTAGCATTAGTTAAATTGAATGGCACATTTATGTATGCAAATGTTCCCTACTTGGTTGTGAAAGTTATCTTGCATTGGTCCTTTTATTTGACCAAAATATTATTGTAGCCATTATATCCATCCAAAAAATAAAACCTCTTTGAACCTGTAACAATATTCCATTGATGGAAATGGATAGTGATCTTTATGTGAAACCCTATTCAAATCATGGAAGTTAACACACAATCTAATCTCACCATTCTTCTTCCATACCAAAATAATATTTGCCACCCAAGCTGAGTGCTTGATTAGAAATATAATAGCTGACTCTATGAGCTTGTAAAGCTTAGCTCTCATCAAAGGCTCAAGCTTAGGATTAATGGGACTTTGTCTTTGTCTTATTGGTTTAGTTTCATTCTCTAACTCAATGGTGTGATGAGCTAAACTTAGATCAAATCTCTTGAGATCACTATATTGCCATACAAATACATCATCAAAACTTGTGCATAATTCAATGAAATATTTTTTTTGTGAAGGAGTGCATACCTTACCCAACTTCAAATTCTTACCAGTTGTAATCTCTACATTGGCATAGTGCTCTTCTTTTGTTGACAAGGATGACTTTTCCTTCCTTAACTCATCATCACCACTGAAAATATTATCAATTGTGACCAATAAATTGGACAAATTATTTGTTTTTATTTTCACAATCTGATCACCATACTGCTGTAAGTGCTTTGATTAGTTTCTTGAAGAAAACTCAGCCTCCTCTTGTAAGAATCTCACAATTTGATTGTCATCTTCAAAAACTTACCAATTCTCATGATTATCTAGAATATAAGGCCTTACAACCACCTTTATATGTGACTTAATTTTCTCTCTTTTTATTAGTTGGAATACTAAATTGTGACCCAATGACAGCTAACCTATTTGTGTGTTTATTCTTGTCTCTTGGTATTGCTTGAATGTTAAAAGCTTAAAAATATTCAATAAATTCCCATATTATATTCTTGTAAGATTTAAGCAACAAATTTTTACATACATTTAAACCTCTTACTTGGTGAACTATAAGTTCACTATCACCAAAAACTTGCAGGGAATTGAATTTCATCTTCTTAGCCCACTGTAAACCGTGAACTAGTGCTTCATACTCAACAATGTTATTTGAAAAACCAAACTAAAATTTAATAGAAGAGAAATACCTTTGCCTTGTTGGAGAAACTAACATCATTCTAGATTTGGTACCATGTTTATTTCTTGATCCATCAAAGTACAATTGTCATAAACCTTCATTAGATTCATCATCCTTAACCATGGTTAGAATTGGTACATCATTCTCATGAAGGCAATACACACCAAGTCCTTCTTCAATTAGCTTATAAGGATCATGATCATGCAAATTTGAAGACCACTCATCAAGAAACAAATTTGTAACTCCATCCAAAGGTGATCTATTTTCTACTCCACTAGTTTCTAGTACATCATCCAAGATGATACAATTAGTGTTCATAACACTTGGCATATATGGCTCCATATAGAAATGTGTAATAGATTAAAAATGAATTGTTACCTTGGTACCATACCTGGTTTTGTATAATAAATAACTTCAATTAGTTTAAAAAAATCCCCCAATCTTTGAGGTGAAGTCCCTTGAAAGGCACATAGCAAAGTAAGGAGGCAAGTCTACCACAACAACATCCTATTGAATAGTAACATTGGGAAAAGAATGTAATGTCAATTTTAGATATTTGATGATGCATACCATGTTTTTTGGTGACCAATACATTTGTAATACATCCTTAGTGTTTGGCTCATAAACAAGGTCAAGCTTATCTACAATCTGTTTAGGCATGACTGTACTACTAACTCCACTATCCACCATATAGTTATGAACCAAAGTATCACCTACTATCATAGAAAGGTATAAAGGAGGGGTTTTATTTGTTTTTACCTCATTTTTTTCAACCTTTTCATTCTTATTTACTTTTTATACTTGTTTCTTAGTTGGCTGATCTGAAATAGTTAAGACAACTCCTTTGTCAACCAATTTTGGAGATAATTTGAGAGTTGAAAGCTCTTGGATGAGCATAAATTTTTATCCTAAAATGGAAAAATAATCCCACATGATAATGTTGATATTATAATTCTTCATCAGATCCACTATACTAAACTAAGATCCACCATACTAAACTAAGATCCACTAACCTTAGGTTGTACTTTCTGAAGAACTAGCTGCTCACAAACTAGGGGTATTCGATGAACTTTACTAACATATATATTCTAATTTTTATATGTTATAGGGCCAAAAAGTTGTTCTTTTTTAATATTAGAAACAACATTAAGAGTAATTGAAACATTTGTCACCTCTTGCAGTTCATCAATAGCTCTTCTTTTAGCTTTAGTTATAGCTACAACTTGACCACTCATACTATTAGTTTCAACACCCAGAGTAAAAGCAACATGACCATCCACTTGCCAATTAACATTAATGGCATCAAGATAACCTTGAACTTATCAAGTCTCTCCTTATGATTCCAAACTTGTATCTTGGTACTGACCTCCTTGGAACAAAAATATTCTTGTGTCATTTGTGGCATAGTGATGTTTTGTGATACCAAGGCTTGATTTTGAGCATCATTGAGATTTGAGGACTACCAATCTAAATCCTACATCAAGTTGTTTTGAGGTGGGGTGGGAAAAATGTCCTTTGAAGTGGAGAGAGCATTAGGATCAAGGGTAGCATATGGCTTAGTTAGAGTTATGGCTCCTTGTCTTTGATAAGGTGGTCTATTCTATCTGAAACCTTGATAAGGAGGCTTTTGATATTTGAAGGGATAATAGGTGGTCTAATATTGTTTTTGATAAGGCCTATTATACTGATATTTTTGTCTCTTGAGTTTCACTATTTCATTCCCAAAGGATTATAATAAGCTTTTCAACTCTCTTATCTCACTAGCTTGACTAGTATGGGCTATAATTTAAGCTTGAGGTGATGGAATAGGAGCTAAGGATGGAATTTGAGGAACTTAAGGGGCTGGTATAGAATTAAATTCTAGGAATATAGGCATTGGAGGTCTTGGAGAAAGCTTACCAGCTTGTTTCAAACTATTCTCTACCCTAATTGTAACCTCATAAGCATCTGGCAAAGTAGTACCACCCATTGACTGTATCATCACACTAATGTTAGAGCTAAGGGATTTTAAAGAATATATAAATTCATATTAAAGAGATGGTCTAATCAACATAGGTATCCTATTCCATGTATTTTAGAATCTGAGATTAAAATTAGACATGAACTCATGAGGAGCTCTTGTTATGGTAGTTAATTATTTAACCAAAGAGAAGTGATCAGATTTATCTTCAAATTGCTTGACTAAAGCTATACCCAATTCATCTCAGGTATAAATGGAGTTTAGTGGGAGGTTTATATACCACTGTAATGCTTTTCCTTTGAAGGAAGCAACAAGCAATCTAATAACAACATTATCCTGAACAACATTATGGATTGAAAAGAGATTAGCTACATCTTAGATGTGCTCAATAAGGATTGTTTGATTTTCTCCTGAGAATAATGGGATAATTTTGAGAGAAAAAATAAGAATGTCATAAAACTAGGCTAGATTCAATGGGCTACCTCTATTGAATTGAACAAACACCTAGTTTTTTATAGCCATTTGGATAGTGGCGATTGTAGTGCTTAAAATAATAAGATAACCAGGAGACAAATATTTATTTTGAGGATATGGATTTTCCATCCTAAACCTTGATCTCTTATATGGTATAAATTCAAAAGAAATACTTTTACTAGCTGACCTTGTCCTATCCTTTGGCATGAAAGGATTGCCTAAATGGTGATATGAACCTTGCAACCTGAATAATCTTTACCTTGTGATGAAGATGATTATTCGCATCTACTAAAACTACTTCTCCTTAGATTCAAACTTCTTTAGATATGTAAATAATTTCTTTGAGGTCTCACCAGGCATGCTAAAAACTATTGTTAATCAACTTGCACCCTTGTGATGGTAGTTTTAGGCCTTCACAGTTTGTTGAAGCATGGAAACAATCCTAGGCTATGGGTGGCCTAATCGATGGATTGAATCTCTAGATTATAAGGGCTAACTCCCTTTGGTGTATCAATTAGTATATCTAATATATACTACAAACTACCAAGAAAAAATTAATAAAAAAAATTGAAAGGAAATCCTATCTAATAATGGTGATACACCTGTATTTTAGTTCATCCACTCAATTTGAGCTTCTAAAAACACTGATTAGACAAGAAAAAGATTGAACTTTCAACTCCAATTGACTCTTATGAATTAGTATTTCATGAAAAGGTTTTTATCTAATGATCAAATATTGAGGGAAATGATGGAATAGGCATGATTCAAGGCACTAACCAACCACTTATAGCCACTGTGAACTCAACCAAAAGACATTAAACATAGAACATGACCTGCATAATCTGATCAATTATACTGCTATGTAAGAATCAGGACTTGACAAGGAATAAAATTCTATCACATATGCAAATCACTAACATAAATATACTATACCAACACCCTAGAATCTGAAAGCAATCCTTCTATATCTTAAAAAGGTTATAAAACTCAAATTTTGGTAGATTTTGGTCTTTACAAAGGAGGGATCCTTAAAATGGCTAAAAAAGCCAACTTATATAGAAAAAGCATACAAAATCCAAGAGATTGGTGCTAAAAATATAAGAGGAGATCAACTCCCACATCACCCAAATTCCAACTCTAGCTATGCCAAGATAACCATGCCTTCAAATAATATCTTTTGTCTTATGCCTTACATGAAAAGCTCTTTACCATTGAAAATGATGGTAAACCCATTTCATAATCCTTATTTAGAATAAATATTAAATTCTTCAAATATCCATGGATCTTTGGTAATTCAATTCTCTTCATGCATGATGTTATGCCAATCTTCAAAGAGAAAACTCCACTTAAAGCTGAGTTAGAAGTGTTTGAAAAGGATTTTATTAAAAAGATAGACAAGAGTGCATGCATGAAATTATATGTTAAGATCTCCTTGAATAGTCATCCAGTGTTAAAATATTTATCCCTTCATGCATTCGAGTCTCCCTTTTAGAACTGAGAGAGCCATGCTTGAAGGAAGTTGCATGTCTTTTCCAAGTCTGAATAATTTGATTATTGTATTAAAAATTTGGCGTGCTCCTTAATACAATCTAATATTTTTTGGGCAAGTTTGTATGCTCTAAATTTGAGCTATAGATTACATCATCAGAGTTAAAAGGGGAATTCCTCCTTGTCTTCTACTGATTATCTATTAAAATCCCACGAGTTGAATGCACTTATGCTACTTGTCCCTGCCTAATTGGTCCTTCAGATTTTCACTAGGTAACTTTATATTTCTTTTACCCTTCTCTATTTTGGCCAATTACTATGGGATTTTTGTTTGGGATCTTTGTAAATTCTTCCTCTCAAATTTTCTTTCTTTTAGACTTTTCTTCAGACAAAATGTCTGTGGCTTCACTCTTGGACTTTGATTTCTTTTGATCAATTTTCCCTTAAGAATTATTTCTTTCTTTCCTTCAGAATTTCCCTTTGGAAAATTTGTTTGAAGATTTTCTCTTTATGCACTTTTACTTCAAAAAATATATCTGAAGGAATTCATGTAAATGCCTCTTTGGCTTTATGAAAATGCCCTTCGGGCTTTTTGTAAGGACCTTTTCTTGTGAAGTTTTTGTCTCTTTCACCTTGAACGATTCTTTTGGACAAAAAGTTTGAAGGAAATTAGGTCTTTAGGTTTTTTTTACAATGGACAATTCCTTTGAACAATTTATCTAAAGGAATTATCTATCCTCAAAATTTTGTAAATTTTCCTTTAGAATTCTAAAATGGTCCTTTGGAATAGTTGAAATGACCCTTCAGCAAAATTGAAAGTATCCCTTAGGAAAAAATGGAATGGTCCTCTTGCCCTTTGGAAAATTTGTAAAGGTCTTTTCCGAAGGAAAAGAACCCTTTATAAAAGTTGTAAAGGACCTTTCAAAATTTTAACAAGGACCATTTCTTATGAAAAGTACCTTTTAGAAAAATAGGAATGGTCCTCTTCAAAAAAATGAACCCTTTAGATTTTGTGAAAATGAACTTTCCCAAAGGAAAAGAGCCCTTGGGACTTTTTGAAAGTGTCTTTTCTGAAGGAAAAAGAACCCTTCAAAATTCTTGAATGAGCCCTTTTTCTAAAATAATTATACCTTTCAACCTTTTGGAGATGCCTTTCTAAAATTTTGAACTGGTCCCTTCTTTGGAAAAGTTGAAAAGGCCTTTCAGGATTTTTAAAAATATCAATTCCTTCAGACTTTTGGGAAATCCCAATTCCTTCGAATTTGTTGAAGATGACCCTTCTGGGAAAATTGCAAAGACCAATTCCTAACACTTATACAAAAGGCTTGGTTATGCAATTTTTAAATGATAAGGGTTGCAATATGACCTGTGGGGTCAAAATTGTCAATAGTACAAGTTACTAGTGATGTCAAAGAGTATCAGTTTCTCATTGAGAACCTTCTATAGCCTACCCATATATTGATATATTTAGAAAGGGTATGTATAATTGTTGGTCCCAGTCTCTCACCTGAACCCCTTTGGTATCAGGACATTTAGAATTATTTTCATGACTAAGTTTTTCCTCTTGACCTTTCACACAATCACCATGAAAATCTTCCTTCATCGTCTAGACCATTATACCCTCCTTGGAAACACACTATTGTTAGGGCTATGATGCAATGCTTCTTTATTGTTTATCTTTTAGATAATCAATGTTAGTACTTAAAGAGGTTCAAAAAATAATGTGTGAGACCCACATCAATGGTGTAGTCTTAGCCAAGAAACTTCTTCAAATAGGGTACTATTGGCTCAAGATGAAAATAAATGCTTACAATTATGTTAGGAGGTATGTTACCTACCAACAACATGGTAATTTGATACACACACCTTCCTTGCCACTATAGTGGATCACTACACCATGGACATTTTCTTCATGGGGTTTCAATCTCATTAGGAAAATAAACCCAACTTCTTTTGTTGGCCACAAACACATTCTTACTATTACAAAATATTTCACTAAGTGGATTGAGGAAATTCCTCTCACTTATGCAACTAAGAAGCAAATTGTCAAGTTTATCCATTACAATATCATCTATTGATATCGTATCCCAACTCAAATTATATCCGATAATGGTGGCTCATTTGTGTTAAAAAATGTAAAATCCCTTTGTACCATGTTCAAAATTAAACACAAGAAGTCTAAACCATATAACCTATAAGGTAATGATCAAGCTGAGGCATATAACAAAATCATTATCATAATCTTTAAGAATATTTTCAATGATGTTGTTCATTGGTACTTGTAAATTTTTCCTACCTATTGGTCCTATCACACTAGTCATAATATCCCTCCAAGAGCCACTCCATATTTCTTAGTATTTGGCATAGAGGTTATTGTGGATTAGATCCACATTTTAGAGTTTTTTGGGTAGTCAAATTTTCTCATGGACGTGCTTGGAAAGTTTGGTGATTTGAATATCTACGTCCTCTTTCTTGAGTCCCCCATTTTTTGGATAAGTCTTAGTTATTTCTATTGGTTTTATGTGGCACCCTAACATTCATTCTTCATGAAAAGGTTTTCAGCTCGCCCAGGAGTAGTGATATATTGACACGTGTCATCATGATGCTTTTTAGGAAGGAAGGGAGTCCTTTTATAAGTTATAAAAAAATAATCAAACCTTATATGTGGTTCTCACACACTCATTCTTTGCAAAAGAGTTTTCAACTTTCTTAGGATTAGCACCAGCTTGACACATGGTATCACAGTGTTCCTCAAGAGAAAATGTTTATTTTGTTCAAGTTTTAAAACATGCCATTGGCTGAGGAAGTTAGAAATGGGACCCACTATGTATTTATAACTATAAGGAAGAAAACCTTCCACATGGCATCATGTCACTTATCATAACTTCAAATAGTACCATTGGTCGAGGGAAGTGTGCCCCATTTCCAATAAGAATTTTAGAGGTAGTTCAGAGGGAGACACATATCACCACAATGCTTTTTCTAAGCATCATGGGAATCATGAAGTGGTGAAGCTACACCATATCCAAGATTTTGAAGACCATCTACACTAATGACCTGATGCTCCACCTTTCAATTATAATTACCTCATCATGAATGTGAGTGCCAAGTTCTAGGTGTCATTTCCTCATGAGGCCACTATGCCTATATATTAGGGGATAT
Source organism: Torreya grandis (assembly GCA_037957365.1). Taxonomy (NCBI): domain Eukaryota; kingdom Viridiplantae; phylum Streptophyta; class Pinopsida; order Cupressales; family Taxaceae; genus Torreya; species Torreya grandis. The sequence goes on along the minus strand of JARHVA010003460.1, from coordinate 1,306,565 downwards.
TTTATTTTTTAAGGGGTTGGTGGTGGTTTAATAGTTTTTTTATGACTGTTATCATAGAACAACCATTGTGATGGTTTTAGTTTATTAATATAAATAACAACAATTGTTGTTTTCCATTTCAAGACCTTAGCAGGTACCCTTCGTAGGAAAGATTGAATGTTCTATATTATGCCTTTGGGAATTTTGTATTTTGTTCACCCAACAATGAAGAAGATGTGGTGTTTTGTGTTAATTTGTGTGGAACCTATTACTGCCTATTATTTCTATTCTCTACTTTTATAGTGTTGGTTTTTGTTCACATTATAGGATTTAAATCATGCGCATGCTCTTTTAAATCACTTGTAAAGTTTTAAAGGTTCAAGCTATTTTATGAAATATTAGGGATAAATATGTTAAAAATTATAGTGCATCACCTTAGTTTTATTTGCATTTTCCTTCTTACCCTTTTCATCCCCAATTAATTTAAAGAGATAGATTCTAAAATCCTAGAGGTTATTTTACAGATCATAATTTAGTCCCACATCTATAAACCTTCCCATAGGGAATTGTTTGCTAAGAGTGAAATTTATAGGCATGAATAGTTCCCCTTTTTGTCACACTTGATGGGACATGAAACCATAATCACCTGATTAAAATTCAAAGTTTATGAGCCAAAGACCCATCACAAGGTCACATAGTGCATAATATAAGTTTATTACTACCACCTTTGGTGGCTGTAACTCATTGAAGAACTATAGGGTCCAACATGACATAATAACCACATTAGATGGCTATCCAAGGACCACCAAGGAACTTTGTTGCATAGAATAGTGGCAGCCCACTCATCCTTTAGTAGCCCTGACTATGTGGGATCCTATTCTTGCTAATGTTTTAAAGGTGCTCCCTAAATTCATAGGGGAGGATTTCAAGAGCATGACAAAACATCTTCAATATCTTGCCAATATATGTACCATGCATTATGTTATAGAGCATAACATAGCCTTAAGGATACTAGCCACTTACTTTAAATGATGATCTCTTGACTGGTATCGATCCTTGCATCCTAACTCCATCACCACCTAAGATGAGCTGGAAAACTAATTCTTTGAATGATTCAATGAGAAAGGAGACTAGCCATCTCTCTTGTAGCAGCTAATCACTATTAAAAGGGACCTATAAGAGGCCATCATTAATTTCAATACCAGGTTTGATAAGACCTGGTAAAGGATCTTGATAGTGGCTTGACCACCTATGGGTATGGCCATTATCTTCTACCTTAAGGCCTTCAATTCAAACATAGTGGTTATGATTCAGTCCCTTAGAGGCCAGATGTTTCTAGATGCATATGATTTAGCTATCAAAGCATAGCATAATTTGATAGATGATATAAAATTCTCTACATGACCACTTATGCCTATGTTCTTAGAAGTATCAATGCTACCATAAATTACCAAACACCTCTCAAGTGTCTCCTTCTATGTATATATATCCAACTACTCAAACAAGCATAATTACTTCATCCATGCTAGCTGTAGAGATGAATGACATGAAGAGCATCTTGTGGAACTTATCAAATGAGATCATTAACCTTAAGAGGTAGAAATATATGCCCCTTGAGCCCCCTCACCATAATTACCAAAATGGAAGAGTTCCATATCATCATAAGGAATTCTAGGGAGGGTAAAGGTTGAATCACTAAGTGTGACCTGTAAATCAAGTCATCCCAGTGTTTGATTCTTTGCAGATAGTCCTATGAAACTAAAATAGAGAATTGGTTATCAGCTATAAAAACTTGGTGGATGACTCAAATTCATGGTGCTTCATGTGTAACAATGCACATACACCCTAGGACTGCCCAAGAAGTAATATGTGGTAAAAGGTTGTCAAACAACGAAGATAGGGAACACACATGATTCAGATCTTTACAGATACCAATCCTTGAGTGTTGAAAATGCTGTCCTAATGGCTAAAATGCAAGGAATGTTCTTAGATCAGGAAGAGGAGATAGCCTCAGAGCATGCACTTTTCTCTTGGGTGGAAGGTGAAGATGCATTTTATGCAATCAAGGTCCCTATGATGAAATCTATGCAAGTCTAATCAAACTACTACACACAATATAAGAAGAAACCTATCAACATAAGAGGTTTTTGTAATGCCCAAAGTGACTTATAAGAAAAATATAAGACCTCAACCATCACCCCTAGCATATCAAAATTAGAGTGAAATAATGCAGAATAAGATAAAGGACCTTGAAGTCTGACCTCAAGGGTCATTTAATGTAGTGAAGCAGCTGAAGAAGGCCCTAACCAATGTTTCTCTTTGGGATATATTGTTTATCCTTGAGTATAAGTTTCTATTACAAGAGGTTTTGGAAGACCAAAAGAAGCCTACACAAGGTAAACTAGCTATGGAGCTAGCACAAACCAAGGCAAAGGAAGCCAATAATAATGTGCAACCTTATATGCCATCCGCATTCATCAACTCCAAAGTGGTGTTAAGTAAAATAAAACCTAACCCATTTTATTTAACTCTCATGGTGGGGAACAAACTAATACATAATTCTATGATTAATTCTAATGAAATCACCATGGTGATGCCCAAATAGATTGAGGATGCACTACAACTTCAATATAAACTTTTGAATAAAAGGGTAATACAGTTAGATGGGAAGAAATTTTAGACTATAGGTGTTATCAAGGCCCTTACCCTAACTTTGTATTCATGTCTTAATATCCCAATCTCCCAAGAAGTTGTGGTAATATATATTCCACCAATCTTTTGGTTATATCTGTCAATATTTTCACAACCAAGATAGGTGGATACTTATCTTGTCTCATTTAATCCTAAGGACCAAGTATGGCTTAAAATTGAAGGTGTTGTCAGAGTCACTTCATATATAACACATAATTTATGATGCTATGATGAATTTTAAAGAAACACACACTTCTTTCTCCAAGAAAGAGATGTATTACGTAGAGATGCTTGAGGAAGGAGTGGTAGATATTAGGGGCCTAGAGGAGGAAGTCCTGATTAATGAATTCATCAAGAATGATCCATTTGTAAAATTTGATACCAATGGCTTCAAGACTTATGTAATCCATGATGAAGATCAAACCATCCCTGAAGTCATAAAGAAGAGGGAGGATCAAAACAAGGAACCAAAAAATGAGTCTGAATTTTGGACTCTACATTTTGATGGTGCAAAATTCAAGACCAGCTCTAGAGCTGACATACAATTGATGTCTCCATCTAGAGAAGAGACCCTTAGGTACTTTTACTTCTAGTTTGTCTTCACAAGAAATGAATCCAAGTACAAATCCCTGGTGTATGGCCTCAACACATGGGTGTGAAACAATTAAAGGTCTTCAAAGATTTGAAACTATTAGTAAAGCAAGTAAGAGGAGCCACAGTTGTAAATAATGCCTGCATGAGGTTTTACCACCATAAAATATGGGATATAATTAAATAATTTTAATAATTAATTATCCAAATCATCCCTAGGTCTGTCAATGATTAAGTGGATAAAATGGCAGTAATTGGCTCCCAGTTTGATTTGATATCCTATTTACTAACCAATGAATAAGAGGTGTAAGTAATTATCAGGCTCACCATCTTAGATAATGATCAGAATTGGTAGGTATTTAAGAGTGATTCCCAAATTATCATTTTTATTTAGTAGTCACGTGAATTTATAGAGTAGTTGTAGCCAAAGATGAAAAAAGCCTACTTATATCAAATCATGCAACTAAAGTCCAATAAACTTACAAAGGGACTGATCACCCTAGATAATTTATTTGATTTTGATGATTCAAGGAATGATAAATGGAATTTTATCATAAATAAATGTGACTACTCCAATCTTGATGTTGGAGATGGAAGAAAATTTAAAGTGGGAAAAGAAGTTTCCCAAAAGGGTAAGGATCAATTGTTATCCTTATATAACAAATATGATAGGTTTATGGCCTGGACTTATGATGATTTGAAAGGGTATGACTATGAGGTCATCTAATGCACCATATATCTAGTTCAAGGATATAAACTAGTTTACCAAAAGTAAAGTCTGGTAAACCCAAAGATCGAGTCCCTTATGGCTTAGGAACTAAGGAAATTGATAGATTCAAGGATTATATACCCAATCAATCATTTGTCTTGGGTATCCAACTTGGTTCTAGTAAGAAATAAGAATAGAGAAATTAGGCTATGTGTATACTTTAGATATTTGAACAAAGTATATCTAAAATACCATTACCCCCTTTATTCAATGGAATAGATCTTCTAAATAGTAGCGGGTGCAGAAATGTTCTCTCTGCTAGATTGGTTCTTGGTTTATAACCAGGTATTCATTAATAAGGAGGATCAACATAAAACCACTTTCACTATGAAGTGGGGAACCTTCACATATACTAAAATGCCTTTCAACCTCTCTAATGTAGGAGATACCTTTTAGCGGGCCATGGATATAGCTTTTAAGGGCCTAATTAACAAAATCATCCTCATCTATCTAGATGACCGAATAGTGTTATCTAAGAAAAAAGAGGATCATTTTGATCATTTGGAGCAAATTTTTCAAAAGTGCCAAGAGTTCAGGGTATCTTTCAACCCTAAAAAATGTATCTTTGGCATTCCATAAGGAAAACTATTAGGATATGTGGTATCCAAAGAAAGCATCTCTATTGACTCGAATAGAGTGATGGCCATCAGAGACTTAACTTTGTCAATCAACAAAAAGGGAATCCAATGTTTCCTTGGAAAGATCAACTTCATTAGTTGATTCATATCTAACTTTGTGTGGGTGGTAAGGCCAATTACATTGATGCTAAAGAAATACTAAGCTTTCAAATGGATTGTTGAAGGAAGAATAACATTTAACAAGATAAAATATTCAATATCCACCATTCTCATGCTAGTCAATCTCAACTTTTCCAAATATTTTATCATGTATGTTTATGGGAGTAACACCGCTTAGTAGCTATGTTAACCCAAAAAGAAGATGAAGGGAAAGGTGAGCATCCTATCATGTTCTATTAGAGGACCCTACATGTATATGAGACTAAGTATAATTTCATTAAGAAATAGACTTTCACCATTGTTAAAGGTCTCAATGAATTCAAACACTTGGTGGCGGGAAGCAAGGTGATAATATATGTGGTGCATCCCAACATCAAAGAGTACATCATAGAAGGGGAAATAACTGAGAAGAGAGACAATTATATCACCAAGATCCTAGAATATGATATCAAAGTTAGATCTACCAAGGTGATCTGAGGGAGAGGACTTTGTGAGTATTTGGCCCAATGAATTGACACCCTGGCAGATGAGCATGATGTACCCAAAATGGTTTTAGTAAGTCAATATGAAACTAATAGGTCCTAGGTTGATGATAGAACACACCTTATGCAAATGGGGTGATATCTATATGGCCTCCCCATGCACAAAAGGAGATTCTATAGGTTGTAAGGATTTAGTTATACACTAATCCAAGGAGTCCTTTTCAAAAGGAACTTTAACAAGGAACTTCTTCGATGTGTTGATGACCACCCAACTGATAAGGTTCTACAAGATATGCAGTTTACCCATCTAAAAAGACATTTTTTAGCAAAGATAACCAAAACTAAGATCATACGTGTAGGATACTATTGGCCAACCATGTTTTTAGATTATCATTAGGCAATGAAAAAATGCCAGCAATGCTAGTTTTTTTTTGGCAAGCAAAAGAATTTAGCCATACTATTAAAACTAATTGTGACTGATGAGACTTTCACATAATGGAGCTTTTATTTCATTGGGATGATAAATCATATGTCTAATATGAGCCAAAAGTGGATAGTCATGGCCACAAACTACTTCGTGAGGTGGACTGAAGTGCCCCCTTTAAAATAGGTAACTCAAAATGTGATCCTCAACTTTCTAGAAGAACTGGTAGTAAGATTTTTCCCTCCTAAAATAATTATATTTGACAATGTGAAGGCTTTCCTTGATTCAAATATTTCATAATTTGTGCTCCAGAATGGCATTTACCTTAAAACTTCATCCAACTACTACCTGTAAGGGAATGGGTTGGTAAAATCAACCAACAAGAACCTCATAAGGTTAATCAAGAGGATAGGCATTGGTTGTTAGGAATATAGAACACAGATAAATATTAATGAATTAAAGATAGAAATAAAATGCAAAAAACACAACATAATAGAAACATAAATTTATTGTGGTTCACCCAATATGGGCTATATCCACATAAAAATAACCAATCCTTCTTATTATTCAGTCCAAAAAATGAAGGGAAAAACATGAAATATAACAACTATAATATCCTCTTCACTCACATACAGTGTGCCACTATAATTGCAATACCTTCATATCAAAAGGAGGGTTACATATAGGGAAAAAATGCACAAACATAATTTCTACCATTAGATCTACAACCTAAAAGTGAATGGTCTAGATTTACTATGAAATTAAAATATTTTATAATGCATTTTTAGCATAGTGGGGAGGGGGTGTTCCCTCCCACACTCCCTTATCGATAATTGGGAATTATAATAAGATCAGGCTCCACCATCCAACAATCTCTCACTTGGAGACTGATTGTTGAAAATCAACCACTACAACTCTTCCTTGGAATTTTATTTAAACTTTGACTCTAGTATATTTCTCATCTTCCTTGTTATCCCTGAAGACCTATTGAAGCTGAACAACTCTCCAGATTCTCATTTATGACTATTTTTATTATTATATCTACAAGATTCTGATTTGTATGGATATTTTCCAACTTCAGTTGACCAACCTCCTAAATTGAATGAATGAAGTGATACCTAAGTTATATATGTTTGGTTCCTGAGTGGAATGCTAAGTTCTTTTCTAAATGAATCACACTTAATATATCACTGTACAACTTACAATCTTCTTGCTTATGCCTCAACACTTCCATGAACCATTGCATCCATATCATCTCTTTGATAGCTTCTATTGTTGTAACATATTCTACCTCTATAGTTGACAAAATAACTATCTTCTATAATTTTTAAATCCAACTAACTATTGTATCACTAATAGTGAAAACATAACCTATGGTGCTCCTCCTACCATTTAAATCTCCAGCCATGTCTGCATTAACATATCCTTGTAAGGCAACATTTGAACCTTCATAGTATACTCATCTATCAGTGGTCCCTTTCAAGTACCTAAGAATCTGCTTGAATGATCCCAACACTCTTTTCCTATATTATTCATAAACCTATTGAAAACTCCCATTGCATGAGTAATATCTGGTCTCATGCACACCATAGCATACATTAAAATTCAAACTATCGAAGCATATAAAACTTTAGACATGTAATTGATTTCTTCCTGCATTTGAGGACACTATTCCTTAATTTTAAGTGCACTCCTAAAGGAGTATTTATAGGTTTTACATATTGCATATTGAACTGACTAACACCTTCTTAATGTACTCTTCTTGAGACAATGCCAATTTTTTATTTTTCCTATCTCTTGTTATTATCATACCAAAAATTTACTTTACAGTACCCAAATCCTTCATTGCAAATGAATTTGCTAATTTTATTTTGAGATCATTTATATCTTGCATGTTAGACCCTATAATAAGCATGTCATTTACATACAATAACAAGATAATATAACTATGGTTATATAATCTCTTAAAATAGATACAATGGCCAAAATAATAAAAATAATGGCATCTATTATAACCGTGTTCTATCATAAACATGTCAAGTTTCAAATACCATTGTCTTAAAGCTTGATTTAGACCATACAAATTTTTCTTCAACTTACACACCATTTTATCTTTACCTTTTACTTTGTATCCCTATGGCTACTCCATATATATTTCCTCCTCTAAATCACCATGAAGAAAAGTAGTCTTCACATCTAACTGATTAAGGTGCAAATATTATACTACTACCAAACTTAAAACAGTTTTTATGGAAGTCATTTTTACAACTGGAGAAAATATTTTGTCAAAATCAATACCTTTCTTTTGTGTAAACCCATTTACAACAAGTCTAGCCATGTACCTCTTTTTGCCTCCATCTTCTTCCTTCAACCTATAAACCCATTTATATTGCAATGCTCTTTTACCTAAAGGAAACTAAACCAAATACCATGTTTGGTTATGTACCAAGGAGTCCATCTCTTATTTCATGCCTTGTTCCCACTTATTTTTAGTTTCTACCTGCAATGCTTCTTCATAGCTTTCTAGCTCACCATCATCAATCAATAATAAATAATAAAGTAAAGGAGAGTATAGTTTAGGGAGTCTATATAATATATAGATCTTCTAACTACACTTCTAGGAGTTTGAGGCACTTGTTTTTGTATTTGTTACACATTTTGATTTTCTAGCACCTTTAGAATTTCATTTCTAATTATTTCATCAAGTATTGCATATTTAGTATTTGGTTTTTCTTGTTTCTTTCCTTGAAATTGATCTCTGTACATGACCTTATCATTAAAGATCACATCTTTACTCCTAATGATTTTGCAATTTCCAAAATCCCATAAATGGTACCCAAAATCATTAACTCCATATCTAAAAAAAGTACATTTCTTGTATTTTCTTCTAGCTTGCTTCTATTTTCTTTATCAATATGGACAAATGCTTCACAATTGTAATTATTTATAAAAGAATAATCTATCTTTTTACTTATAGATGCTTCTTTTAGAATGCCACCATCAAAAGGACTTGAAGGCCCTTTTTTATTAAATAAACAATAATATCCACAACATCTACCTAAAACTGTATGGGTAACCCTACATGTAATCTCATGCTCCTTGCAAGCTTCATGATTGTCGTGTTCATCCTTTTTGACACACTATTTTATTGTAGTGTTCTTGGAACCATCTTCTCTCTATAAATCCCATGGGATGAACAATAATTATCGAATTCCTTGTTGCAATATTCACCTCTATTGTCTGATTTGACACACTTTAACTTATTTCCTATCTCATTCTCAACCAAAGCTTTCCATTTCTTAAAAGTATCAAAAACATATATTTTTTTGGTATGCAATAAACCCAAGTTTTTCTAGTTGCATCATCAATAAAAATAACATAATAAGAAGAGCCACCAAGGGATGATACCTGAGTTGATCCCCATATATCTATATGTATAAGCTCTAAATTTTTATTTTTATTTCTCCTCCCAACTCTAAGAAACCTAACTCTCTTATGTTTTCCATAGACACAATGCTCACAAAAATCCAAATCCACCTTCTTCAAATCTAGCAACAAATTCTTTGAGTGGAGAACTTGCATCCCCTTCTCACTCATGTGCCCAAGTTTATGGTGAAATAATTTTGTATCCACTTCTATAGAAGCTAAATAAATATAAGAGTTAACATTACTATTAGATAAATATCATATACGTACCTTCTCTCCTTTTTCTATTACCAATGATCCTTTAGTAACCTTCCACAAATTTTTTGTAAATGTAACTGTATAACCCTGACTTCACAAATTACCTACTAAAATTAGATTTCTTCTCAACTCAAGAACATGCCTCACCTCTTTTAATAACCATTTGTTTCCATTATATAATTTTATTTGTATCTTACCCTTTCTTACAATTTTACAAGGTTCACCATCACCCAAATAAACCTATCTAAAATCACCTTGAACATAGTCTTGAAAATATTTCTTATGGGGTGTAGCATGAAATAAAGCCCCTGAGTCAACACCCAAGAATCATTAATTTTATCTAAAGAAATTATTAAAGCATCTTCTAACACATCACCCACTACATTTTCTTCCTAATTTTTATCTTGTTGTCCATCTCCTTGTTTTCCTTTTTGAAACCAACAATCTTTCTTTAGGTGTCCTTTCTTTCCATAAATCCAACACACCAACGTTCATCTAGATTTAGATCTACCCTTCTTAGACTTACCATGATTCCTTGGGACATTTCCTCTATCCTTTTATCTTCGCCTATTCTCCATAGTCAAAGCATTACCTGATGTCTCACTTGTGCTTTTCTATTGCATTTTCTCACTAAGAATACCACCAATAACATCACCAAACTTTAACATGTTTGAACCAGAGACAAAATTACTCATAACCATAACCAAGCCATTCCAACTTTTTAGTAATGAGCATAGAATCAAAATATCCCTAACCTCATCATCATAATTTACTCCTACAAAACTTAACTAATTTGTGACCATGTTAAATTCATTTAAATGATCAATAACAGACCCACCTTCTGACATTTCTAGATTAAATAAATGTTTCATAAGAAATACCTCCTTAGAGGTTGAGGGTTTTTCATACACTCTATCCAATGCCTTATCACATCCATTATTGTCTTTTCTTTTTAAATATTTAATGCCACTGATGCTACCAAACATAGCCATATTGTTCTTAGTACCTTTTAGTTAAGAACCTCCTAATCTTCATCCTTCATAGTCATCATATTCTTTGCTATTCTATCCAATGGTAGGAAAATATCCATCTGATATAGATAGTCCTTGATTTGCATCTTTCATAGCTGGTAGTTTTGGCCATTAAACTTTTTGACCTTAAACTTGCCTTCTTATGCCATTACTCCCACTCGAACCAAGAATCCTCTTTTATTGCAAGTATATCTAGCTCTGATACCAATTATTAGGAATATAGAACATAGAGTAATATTAATGAATTAAATACAAAAATAAAATGCACAAAACACAACATAATAGAGACATAGATTTAATGTGGTTCACCTAATATAGGCTACATCCACATAGAAATAACCAATCTTTCCTATTATTTAGTCTAACAAATGAAGGAAAAATTTGAAATACAACCACTACAATATCCTCTTCACTCACATACAGTGTGTTATCATAATTACAATACTCTCATATCAAAAGTGATATCTTTTGGACAATCTAGTGGCAATATTTAACTCATGCACAATAAAATAATGGCTAATATACAGAGATAATATTTTAGCACACAATATAATATTGTATTACAATATCTAAATTAATTCATTTGAACACACTTACAAATATATAGGATAATATTTATTATAATCAAGGATTCTGAGATCCCTACAATATCTCTCCCAAATAATCTCTAAACTATATGAGACATTATATTTTTATTCTTGACAATACAATATCAACTATCTAATACAATCTTACCATATTAACCATATGGTTAATAACAACCTTGTAACTAATATTTACCTCTTGGTAAATCAACCATAGTAAATACTAATTTACTTAACGGTAACTCACCATGTAAATAAGTATTCTTAACATTTCCCCCCATAGTTTTTACATGGTGTAAAAACATTCACACTCTTATCTATAGTATGCTCACCCATTTTAGCATGCCCTATTTGGATCATGACCTTGATATAAAGAGATCCTCACTCCTCCCATGGTTTTATAAGTTTACCACAAAGCTTGACATAATTAGGAATACCATTTATCTCCAAGAATTGGCATGAACAAAATTGTATGCCACTACATACTCTTAGGTATGCATACTACTGATGCAATCTTACTGTACATGACCACTATTATGCAAAGAAACACATCTTACATTTAATTTATGTGAACACAATGGATGTGTCACTAGGGTTCATCTCCATAAAGAAGTAAGGTAGTCATGGGATCTCTATAGTAGCTTCTCTCTTAAATGTTGCCAAAACACTGTTCATCTCCTATGGTTTTCTGAATCCATAAACCCTTTCAAGATCCATGTACTAAATTACATTGATGATTTCTATCCTTTCATAATGTTTTCATATTAGATAATTATTTTTAAATTTTCACATATTATGTTACATGAACAAGCATTATTATTTGGTTTCTATTTTGTAAACATACAACAAAAATTATAAAAAATACACCACATAAAATATCACCACATCATTGGTGCGGCCCCGTCATTGGTAACTGACAAGAGGTCATTGAAATACCTCCTTCCTCCATGTATCCTCCAACCTATAGTCCATTGATGATAACTCATCAACATTTTCAATGAAGCACAAATGCATAAATTTCTCGATGAGAAATTCTCCCCACAATGCAAACATCATGTATGAGTGAAAATGCATCCATGACTCTAATCCTAAATAAATTTGAATTTTTCAACATAATTTTTTATGACTTTTGAATCTTGATAAAATGACAAATTTTTGACAATGGACCAAATAAAAAATTGACATTTTTGAATTTTTACTTTTGATAATAATTAACTTTTAACATTTGACGACTCAATTATAAAAAAAAGGAATATTTTTTTGATTTCAACTCATAACATGATGACATACATTAATTATAAAAATCCTAACTAAAATATTTTGGTACATGTTTAGACTCAAAAAATTAAATAGTCTTGACATGACTCACTAAAATTATTATTTTCTTCTTGTAATTTAAACTCTTCAATACTAGAACATACCATAAAATAATTTACTCTTTATCAAAACACATCCCTAAAAAACTAACTCATTAAAAAAACATCTAGGAAGTGAGACTTTTCAAAAATAACTAATGTTATATAGAACTTGACTCATTATTCAAGAAACAAATAACCAAAAAAAAACTCAATTTTTTGCATATATTCTTCAATGTAAGTTTGACATGCACAGTTGGCAAGATTTAATGCCCACAAACTACATGGTACTTGGATGGTGATGAAATCATGTAGATTACAATTACAGATGCATGAATTTTTCAAAGTAGACTCAAATTTTATGCGATTATTAAGAAGAGACAAGAGATGAAGTACGAGATTAAAAAATAGAGATCACTACCTATCTAACATAAAGATGCACAATACTAAATGATTTGAAGAATCTGAATGTTGAATAGTTATCAATGCAAAGAGAGAAACATGTATTCAAAAATTGAGAACTTTAATCACCTTGATTCACTCCAATATATTAACAGTGAGTAGCTTTGACCAAATGACTACAAACTTTAAACAATGTAGCCAATAGTGCAAAATGATCCAATGTGTGGAACACAATGCAGGTTGAATGAAAAGGTGCACGCATAGGAAATGTTGACAATAAACATAAGATCTAAGCACTTTATTTAAAATTCTTATCAATAATAGGCACAGGTCAGAGACATGTTTGTGGAAGATAGAAATGAAATTCTAACTTGGTAGATAATGAATCTTTAATCGCTGATGTTGAATAATCCCTGACCAAATGTGTCAACAAATAATACTATTCCAAACTAATTTCTCAAAGTTTGAAGTACAGACCCATATAAAAGCACATGTGAACTCTGTAAAAACTAACCTAAAATTTTATTATGAGAATAAATTTCCATAAATTAGAGCAATAAAACATAAAGTTGATCCTAACCATTTTATTCTCCTATCAAAGGATCCTGCTTTGATAATGCCCGCTTTGATACCACTGATAGCTTTTAGACAAGTTAGTGGTAATATTTAACTCATAAACAATAGAATAATGGCCAATATACAAAGACAATATTTTAGCACATAATATAATATTATATTACACTATCTAAATTAATTCATTCAAACACACTTACAAATATATAGGAAAATATTTCCTATAATCGAGGATTTTGATATCCCTACAATATCTCTCCCAAATAATCTCCAAATTATTTGATACATTATATTTTTATTCCTAAAAATATAATATCAACTATCTAATACAATCTTATGGTATTAACCATATGATTACTAACAACCTTGTAACTAATATTTACCTCTTGATAAATCAACCATAGTAAGTACTAATTTACTTAATGGTAACTCACCATGTAAATAGCTATTCCTAATAAAAATAGGGTTACATATAGCGCAAAAATGTATAGATATAATTTTTACCATTAGATCTTCAACCTAATAGTGAACGGTCTATATTTACTATGAAATTACAATATTTTACAATGAATTTTTAATATAGTGGGAGGGGGGGGACATTTTCCCCCCACACCCACCCTATCAAAAATTAGACATTATAATAAGATCAAGCTTCACCATCTAACAGTGATCATTAAAGGGAGTGGCATAACCATGTGAAGACAGCTCTGTAGGTTGATCGATTAGTTATAAGTAGATTTTAAAAACATCCCCATATGAATTAGTATATGTGAAATAAGTGGTCATGCCCATATCAATGGAAATTCTCACTTTATAATTGTTGAAATCTATTGAAATAGCATAAATAGAGAAATGGAGGTTAGGTTAGTGGAATTGTTCAAGCTTTAGGAAGTAAGAGATCAAGCCAATGATGCTAAGATCAGCTGATAATGAGTAGTCAAGAGATGGTTTGATAAGAAGTCATTAAACCTAGGTTTCAATCTAGGAGACTTGGTTTTAGAATATGACAAAAGGGCCACAAACCCAGGTCAACATGCTAAGTTTGATTACCTATGGAAAGGACCCTTCGGCATCTTTGACAATAGGCAAGGCAATGCATTCGAGTTGCAAAATGAAGAAGGTAATGCCTTAGAGATTCTAATTAATGGAATTCACTTGAGGCACTTTAATTGATTTATCAGATTCACATTGTATATAGTTATTTAGTTTTCCTCTTTTATTATTATTTTTTTCAAAAATAAGTGTCATTATCACAAGTTGCTATTGTCCCATCACCAAGTTTCCACACCCTAGCTCCCCTCATTTTGAATCATCTCTAATAGATGGTTATCTACCCCACTCCCCCTATAATTAATTTTAAGTACCCCTAATTGCATGATCCCCCATGAGGATCACCAAAAAATCTCTTGTGTCCTTAACCACGTGTGTTGACCTTATTATTTATGGGCACCCAAATTCAAAAAAGCTACATGATGATTGTGTTAGAAGTATTGGTCTATAAGTACCCCTCTCTTGATCAACCTAAACATTTAAATGCCTTAAAAATTATAAGAGCATTGATCAAAGTGTCTTGAGCAAAGCATTAAGTAAATAATTATGAGAAAAAGCCAGTACCAAGTGTTTCTAGTATTTTTCATAAGGTAAATCGATTCTTTTTTAGGATACTTACTAGATGGAACATTTTGGGTCCTTGTCTAGTGGTGGACACCCTAGAAAGCAAAGATCTCATAGATTAGGTGGTCATAGGGATCTCCCCCCTCAATTTTCAAGAAGCAAATAATATGTTTTTTCCCCTACATAGCCAAAGGCCACAGTATCAAACATCAATATTATCATAAAGGGGCATTGTAGGGATCCCACATTGGTCCTAGACTTTGCAAATGGGATATTCGATCCTAAATTGATGAAAAATACAAAGAACCTGAGGGAGGGTACTCATGCCTACATGATCATAAAGGTTTAAAATAATGACTTTGAGTCATTCAATTTCAGGATATGGAGCTCTAACCTGGCTCAATACATGGTGCCTCTCATGAAATCATGCGTAGAGATCATTATAATATGTGTAAAGAGATACAATGCCACCAATGGCATTATTGTAATTAATCACCTGAATCATGGTGTTGATGCGGTAAGGGAGATAATCCATCTCCCCAATGACCCCAATGTAGACATCTATGATATAGAGAGCTTGCAAAATGTATGGGACACTCATGTCTAAAATATAAAGTTCCTCAACTCATCTCTTTATGGAGATTGCATGGAAGTGCCACCTCTACCCATTGCTCTCTTGAGCTTTGCAACACAAGATAGGATAGACACCCTCTCTATGTTGTCATTCATATTTAAAATAGACTCAAACACTAATGTCCATGACTTATAATTGGGTGTAATATTCCACTTAAAGATGGTAAGTAGAGAGAAGGCCTATAAAATGGACTTTATAGATGTCATTCATAATCAGGTAGCAATTTTTTAGCCTAGAATATCTTCAGGTTTTCTTCCTTCCTCCTCCACCTAATATGGATGTATCCCCATATGATGATTCCCATCTCTATGTGGACCCATATCTTGTCATCCATGTAGGATTACCATAAGTTTACAAAGTGCTTCATGTCTACAGTCCTAATCGACCTTAGTCAAGAAGCCATTAACTTTAGAATGATAGATTACTAGAGAGTGTGGCTCATTGGCTACAAAATTCTAGTAGACTGGTTCTTTAGATCCCATTTTAAATTCATTAAGGTCCATGGATTTAAGGAGGAGCCATTCTGGTTCATGTGCATACTCATGGATAGGACCCTAGCCCTGGAGTTGGATTGCTAGCTCGATGTGGTAAACTTAGTGTATGACACAGGGTATAAGAAGAGAGCCCTTTATGACATCCCCTTTTTTAGAGGGGGAATTATAATTATGAGAAGGTCATAGGAGTATTTTCTTATTCATAAATTTCCTAAGCTCAGCCTAGACTAGATCAATGCTTAATGGAATTATGACCTGATCAACCACATAATCACTCTCAAAACTGTTGCCCCCTTCAACCATGATCCCTAGGCATATTTTGAAGATCAAAAGTCATCGATGAAGGATGATATCAAATACTATGTGGTTCTATCTAAGATCCCCTTAGATACCCACCAATTATGGAAGTCTTTTTATAAACCAATTTGAGACTTTGATCCCACAAAGAACATGGCAAAGGATCTAAGAGTGTAGTTCATCCAGAGGGTTTCAAGTAAAGATAAAATGGATACCTATTGGAAGTATAGGTAGGAAATTAGCCAAAGAGAGATCACCTTTGAAGATCTGGACTTTGATGAGCAATTTAAGAACCTCTAAGATGAGTACTATGAGGAAGAATCTTGGGCAAAAGAAGAGGTTTTAGTCGAAGAAGAAGATGCCCCATTGGGGAAAGAGGAGGAAGTTTTTATGATCTAGAGGCATACATCTTATCCCCCTCTTCTTTATTCCTCCCCCCAATAGCTAGGGTAGGCCTCTTTAGGGTAGCTCAAGGTAAGGTCATCACATCCTAGCTTTGAGGCATAGGCTTCTATCCCTCCTCTTGAGCCCAAGCAAAAGAAGGTATACTTTTTTGATGTTCTTTTTTCCACTTAATTCTTCACTTTGCCTTTGCCTTTCACTATTTCCACTACACTTATACTTCTTACAACTATGCAACTAATCACCTTGTTTATTTTTCTTTTCACTCCTCCACATTCATCCACCACAAGTAAATCCATCATGGCATAATCACCCGCCAGCCCTCTCTACGACCTCTTACCTTTCTCACCTTCCACATTGATCCTCCACTCACTAATCCCTAGGAGAAAAACATTTGTTGCTTCATAATAGCAAGTGACCATTCATTTTAAATTACCACAAGGATCCCCCTTCATGGGGGAATTAATTTAGTCATAGGAGAAGTTACACCAATAGTTGGAGACTATAATAAAACCCTGAGAAGCTCAAGTAGAAAAGAGAAGAAGAAAAATGGCCAAGGCCTTAACAACAACACACATGTGGTCATTCTTTGACCCCACACAATAATCTATGATGACTACGCATATGATGTTGATAGTAATAAATCCCCAAGAATAGATGCAGTTGGGGGATTACTTAATCCAAGCCATTAGCCTCAACCTCAGCCAGGCTAAGCCGCATGACAAGGTTGAACTCATGGAGGAGACCCATAAGTCCATCACAACAAACTATCTCAAGGTAGGCCATTGACTAAAAAAAGGAGAAAGAAATTACAAGAGTTAAAGCTACCATCAACCACCTCAATGCAGATGCTAAGGCTAAAGACATAGAGTTCACCAAGATGAGGTTTGACCTACAGAGTTGCATCACATCTGAAATCTTCTAATCATAAACTAATCAAAGGGCCCAACTGCAAGTCTAGGTATCAAAACTAAAGGCCAAAATTGATGGCCTAAAAAGGGAGAAAGTTGTCATAGAAAATAAGTTGCATGAAAAATAAATAGAGCTTGCACAAACTCATAAGAGTCTCTTAGACTTTGCTAGTGTACAACAACAAATTTATTAGCAAATGCAATAGGAGTCCTAAACCAAGAACTAGGAGATCTTGTAACTAAATAATGACCTTATTGCACGCTCCCAAACCATAGGTATCCTCCCAATGGTCCAATAATTGTATGTTTCATATTGGGAGAAACTAAGGAATGTGGTCATAAACTTGAATCCAAAGCTTGGGTTCATCATAGAATCATAGTGGTTGAGTGCATAAGTGAGTGTGTCTATGGATCAGGTCATTGCCTTCATTTGCCCCAAATTTCAATAATCATAGCTCCTAGTCCAAAATATGTATAGTTTGATGGATGGGATGCTCCAAGTAATATGGGTGGCTGACAAAAGGTAGGTAATGGTTAAATTTAATGAGTTCTTGAGCTAAAACAAGGCAACATCAAAATACAAGGTGTTTTTGAATGCCTTAGTGAAAATCATTTAGGGCATGAAGGGACACATCAAAAAATTGGTCTAGTTAAGAATCCCATCCCCATTCCTCATAGATAACATGTTCTTCTTTGAGGAGAAGATCAGAGACTTGTTGGTCACCAAGTAGAATGACCAGATTGTATTTACAATCCTAGTTCAAACACTGAGCATCTCTAAAGTGGAGACCATTTTATAACCTCTTACCCAACTCAAGTTTTAGATGCAAGTAGTAGTACAAGGTCTAAGTAGCATCTCCTTCAAGGAGATAATTTATTTGGATAGAACCTTTGATGATCTAAAAAATAAGACAGCCTACCGAGGAAGAGTGGACAACTTTGAAGGTGGCTCTTCAAAAATTATGAGTTCTGTGGGCCTTCCCTTTTTACAATTTTACTTTGAATAGTTTGTGAAACCACAAATTTTGGGTTCTTACATTTGTAGGCAATTTCCCCTATAAGTTGTCAGGAACTATGGATCAGATCCATGTTTTAGAGTTTTTTAGGCAGTCGGCTTTTGTCATAGACGTGCTTAGCGAGTTTGGCAATTTGAATATTGGCTTCCTCTTTCCTGGGTCTCCCCCTTTTTTTAACTAATTCTTGACTCTTTCTATTGGTGCCATCTAGTACCTCAGCACTCATTCTTCATGAAAAGGTTCTTGGCTCACCTAGGAATAGTGTCAGTTTGACATGTGTCATCATGGCACTTCTCAAAAATGAAGGGAGTTCTTTTATAAGATATAATGAAAAGGAAGCAAACCTTCCATGTGGCACCCCCACACTCATTCTTTGTAAAATATTTTTTGGGTTTCCTAGGATTAGTACCAACTCAACACGTGGCATCATGATGCTCCTCAAGAGCAAAGGTTTCTTTTTTCAAAGTTTTGAATCATGGTATTGGCTGAGGAAGTTAGAAATGGGACCCACTATGCATTTATAACTAGAAAGAATTGGACCTTTCACATGGTATCATGGTGCTTATCCAAGGTAGGCTTCTTTTTATTAGATCTTCAAGTAGAACCATTAGTCAAGGGAAGTGTGCCACATTTCCAACAAGAATTCCATAGGTAGTTTGGCGAGAGACATGCATCACCACAGTGATTCTTCTAAGCATCATGGGAATCATGAGGTGGTGAAGTTATGCCATATCTGAGATTTTTTAGACCGTTTGCACTCATGACTTGATGCTCCCCCTTTCAATTGACATGGCTTCATCATGAACATGAGTGTTAGTTTCCAAATGTTGTTTTCTCGTGAGGTTGTTATGCCTATATATTGGGAGATATTTTCTTTTATAAGGGGCTGGTGATGGTTTAATATTTTTTTTTATGACTGTTATCATAAAATAACCATTGTAATAGTTTTATCTTATGAATATAAATATCAATAGTTGTTTTCCATTTTAATGCCTTAGTAGGTGCCCCTCACATGAAGGATTGAATATTCTATACTATGCCTTTGGACCTTTTGTATTTTTTTCTATGCCAAACAATGAAGAGGATGTGGTGTTTTGTGTCAATTTGTGTGAAAACTATTAATGATTGTTTTTTCTATTCTCTACTTCTATAGTGTTGGCCTTTATTCATATTATAGACTTTAAATCATGCACATGCTCTTTTAAATCACTTGTAATATTTTAAAGGTTTAATCTATTTTATGCAATATTAGGGATAAATACGTTAAGAATTCTAGCACATCATCTTAGTTTTATTTGCATTTTCCTTCTTACCATTTTCATCCCTAATTAATTCAAAGAGTCAGCTTCTAAAATCCTGGAGGTCGCTATATAGATTGCAATTAAGTCCCACATCTATAAAGCTTCCCATAGGGCATTATTTATTAAGATCAAATGTTTGAGGCATCAATAAGTATTATCTTGATTGAGGTCAAGCTATATTTATTAAGGGTATATTTGGTGAACATTGTTGATGATGAAGATTATATAATTCCAATTTGCAAGAGAAATTCTTGATGGAAAGTATTTGGTTACCCTAGATAAATTGAGAGCATATTAGAATAGGTTTTGTCACAACTATAAAAAATGCATTCTCCCTCAAGAGTTTGAAATTGGTGACTTAGTCCTTAAATAAAACCAAAAGAACACTAATTTTTATCACAAGAAAAAGGGTAAGTTTCAACCCAATTGGATGGGCCCATATGTGGTTACTACAAATTATGGATTGGGGGCATATAGATTGGCTACTCTAGTAGGTGAAGAGATCTCAGAACCCACGAACATTGTACATCTCAAGCGTTTCTACACTTGATAAATTTTTTGAACCATTGTCTACAAGAGCCCTTACTTGGGGGAAACCTATGTTGAAGTCTCTTATTATTCCATTATACTTATAACCTGCATTGTTTTATTGTAGACCATTATACCTTATATTATTTTACCCTCTGGACCTTTGTAACTTTAGACTATTGTAACCCTGGATCATTGTAACTCTAGACCATTGCAACTTAGATCATTTATATTCCACTAGACCATTTTTAATTTCACATGGACCATTATACCCAATACCAATTATGATCCTGATTATGATTCATCAGTGTTTTGCACTCATTTAGAGATCATTCTATGAAGTAGTTTAGCTTGATCAATACATGCAACTCCTTTTACACACAAGTGAACCATGGTAGGTTAGCACATGGTTTTGGATTTTTGAATTTTTCCTTAGGAGTTGTTTAACACTATGTACTATTTTATTCTTATTTTGCTACTATCTTCATATGGATTAAGACCATTGTAACCAGTTTAGGTGTTAAACCCCATTGCAACTGGTTTAGATATTATTTAAACTCTTATATGTGGAAGTGCATCTCCTTGGATAGGTAGTTCCCTGTACATTTTTTATATTATGTTACCATTGCTTATCCTGAAAACACAAAAATCTTAGAAACCAATAAATCAAAAGATCAAAAACATTGCAATGTACCTTTGTTTATTCTAACCCTGAGTGCTCTCATAATTTTGAGAGATGGACTATGATTTCACCATTTTATAAGTTGGAAATTTTAGTCTCTCTTAATTCTCAATTGATTTGAGACACTTATAAAACCCCTAAACATTGGTAACATCTCTATAAAACCCTAAAAATCATAAAGTCATGAAAATTGGCTTAACTTTTTCATGAGAGATATAAAGCCATCAAAATTTTTAGGTTAGACCATATTGTTTGTTCAGTTTATTTTGAATACCACCTTGGTCTTTCTCCTACCATTTCTAGGAGAACTACATTAGCTTTGGGTCCACACAAACTATTTAGGCAATACTTAGATACATGGGGTATCTCATGTTAGCTCGATTGTACTTTCCTTTCTTTTTCAACCACTTATGGGTCTTAAAGATTTTTGGATTCCTATTTATTTCATAAGTAACCACTTATTATTTAGTTTCCCCATCTTTATTTGCTTCATCTTATGCTCTTGTCATTTTGTGAGTCTTCATTGTGTGTATTGTTCATTTGAACAAGATACATCATTACACCCTTGGATTTTCTTATGTTCTCACCATTTTTCAAGGTCTTTCTCTTATTCCACCTTAGATGTAGTAAACACTTTAAATTCCCAATTCAGTTCATTTGTGGATACTCATCTCTTGACTTTTAGTGTGGTTTTAACCTAAACCATACTCTCACACTTGTGTGATTTTTTTATGTTGACACTTTTATGATTATGAATGGCATCCCTCTTTTCTCACATACTCATTATTTTGTGAGACCATTCCCATATTCCTCTGCATTTTAATTTTGTTTCTTTATCATCAATATTCTTATATCCCATACCCTGGGAGAAATACATTGAGCTTGAAGTTCACATTGGACCTAGCATCCATGGAACTATGTAGGCAATGTCTACTTACCTAGTGCATCTAGAATCAGCTCGACTACCCCTTCCTTTTCTTCTATTCCACCCCATTTTGTTTGTTTTGTTTTTTTGTCCCCTATGGCCTAGGGGCAATTTTTTTTGTCTTGTCTATGTGTCATTATTTCCATATAGCCTGAGGGTAACTTTGTGCCCATTGTCTGTATGTTGTTGTACTAGTTTCATTGTCACTTACATCAGGGGTCACCCTATCGCAAAACATAATGCTTCTCTTACATGTCCATGAAAAATTTGTTTTCTGTCTACACTAACATTGTAATTAACCATTATTTGTGTTTGTTTATTTTTGTGTGCTTAGAATAATTTTCTTACTATATTTTTATTTGTTTTGAGTTGTTTAGTTGTTTTTTGTTGTGTTTATTTTATTTATTTATTGGTGTTTTGTTGTGATTTTTTTATTTTCATTGTTGTTTTGTTTTACCTTTATTTATTTTTATTGGTGTTTTGTTTATTTATATTTATTTGTATTGGTGTTTTGTTGTGTATTTCTTCTTGTCTTTTGTATGCTTTTTTTTATGTTTTTGTGTGTTTATTTACTTCTTTATTTAGGTTGTTTGTTTATTTTATTATGTTTGAATACACTTCATAATCATTTTGAATTTGGTCTTACCTTGGGCTTGAATTGTTTACATTTATATTTAGCTTGTTTTATTATTTTATTTTTTTAAGTACATTCTTGTTCCTACTTAAATCTTGATAATTCATATTTTGATTTTGAGTTACATTTTTTTGTGTTTTTATATTTTTTTATATCTTTTTATTTACTTTGTTTTTTGTTAAAATGTATAGTTATAACTCTAGTTTTGGTATTTTTTATCATTATTCTTAGTTATAAATATTCTTGTTTGAACTAGTCAATTTGCAAAAGAAATATAATGTTATTATAAGTTAGTCATATTTATGATGCATAACTTCATGTTGATAAATTGAATACCAAATGATTCAAAGTCCAAAAGTCAATGTAGCACCAAAGAACATCTCTAAAATCACCATTCTACATAACCACTACCTGAATAGGGTATCCTAAGCCAAACATTAGAAATAACCAAGACTCTCTATGCAAGATGTGCATCTCTTGGCATACACATTGATTAGTTTGGAATGTACATCTCCTAAATTATCCTCTAACATCTAGTCATACATCAAATAGAGTAATAAATACATCAACATCCATATGCCAACTAAGGAAGTGCATGTCCTAACACTAACATATACCATCATATCATAACAAAATCAAAATAAATGTAAACACCATGAAACACAAAAAAATATTAAGATTCCATGTACAAGTAGTAATGAGCCAAAAAAATGAATGTCATATATATATATCAAAATAATGTTTTATACATTGAGACAATATCTATACATCTCATAATACAAAATAGAGCTACAAAATCAGCTCTGATAATGGTCATCCCTTGAGGGACTCTAATAGAAGTTTTGACCCATGCCTGATGTTGGAAATGATGGAAAACATGGTGGTGGTGGCTCCATGACTCCTTAATATGTTAATGGTTATGTCATTAACCACTCTAACTCCATAGCATGTCTAGACATGGAGGTCTTGTTAGTTTGATGGGATCTTGTATAATCTCTATATGATGGATCTCTCCTCTCCATAGGGACTACAATCTCAATAACCTCTACTAGTATGCAGTCTCATCCTTCACACGTAGGACATCATATTTCTTGTTTAAGGCATCATCCTTGGCCATAATCACATCAACCAAGGCTCTCATTGAACTTGAACCACTATCTATCCCAGCTTATTGAGCCTCATCCCATTCCTTAGTGAGACTCTCTACCTTTGATACCAATCAATACCTATCAATTTGAGCTTCATCTCACTCACCAATTATTTTTTGAAGGTATACATCATGAGTATCTAACTACACCTATATCCCTACCACTTATCCCCTTAGACTAATAATATTTGCATCCCTAGCTAAAATAAACCCATGTATCTTGGTGGTCTCCCCCTATGTAGTAACTAACTATGTACGTAAACCAAATATGTCACTCTATAGGCCTGTGATCTCTAATAATCATGCAATGATCTCTTTATGTAGCCTATGAATTAATCCCTAGTCCTTTACAGACCTACCTATGTTAGAATACCCTACCTCCCTTATACCTATTCCTATACCTATCTTAGATGAACCTACCTCCCCTGTACATGTGCATGTATGTATCCAAAAGGATACAACCTCTCATGTACCTACTCTATGGCACTTATCACCACATGATACATCCCCCATATCTATATCTTACCCATCTAGATTAGCCATCTCAGTATCATCTAGAGGGTCTTATTAAACCTGAGCATGGCATACCTATACTAGAAGGGCATGTGGTATAGCTAGCTAAAATGACACCTAATCTTATCTTTGTATTGGGGCCTAACCCTGATCTCTCCTTAGTCTCACCCATCTTTGATGTAAGACTAGTTGTTGAGGTTGTGGCCTAGTAAATTGAATCGATTAGACACCAACCTACCATGTTGCATAGGCATCTATCATGCCAGGATTTTCCACCCCACATACATAATCCCATAAAACATGTTGAACCCTACCATAGTCCATCACAACTTGGTCTTGAGGCATTGGAGGCGCCCACTCTTAGATCTCCCCGATCACATGAGCAAAATAGTGGGGACCCTCTGGGATATCATACTAAAAGATAAACTATCGCTAGACTCGATCTGGTCTATATCTCTCAACTACAAAGGTGTGATGTCTTGTGATATAACATGGTGTAATCATAAAGCCAATAATGAAAATATCCTCAACCTAGAGCCATTACATCACTAAATAAGGCTACCAAATAAAATCCCCATCAACTATCTCATCTATAGCCCATCTATAAAATAAAAAGTCTACAAGATGGCCTCATAGACCTAGACCTATAGGGTACTACCTAAATGCTACTAGATATTTTGGTCCCCTCTAATATCTCAACCCCATTGGATGCTTAGTGGCTATATGCTCCTAGGCCTAGACCTGGAGAAGTGTGTTGTGCCCAATGCTTTTCCCCCTCTGGTATGATATTATATGGAAGTCTCTATAGAGTTGGGATAGCATGATGGGCTCCCATTCAAATCATGTCAAGTGGTTAAATATTTCCTGGACCACTCTGATCAAACCAAGAAGAAATAATTTCCCACTCTTGTTTAGTAACAAAAGGTCATTGATAAGATCCATCAATATAACTACCTTTGGGGGAACTATCCCTTATATTGGTAATGGTACCTATATTAGTGCCCCTTCTATTTTCATTCCTACTCCATTGTTTGGAGTCCAAGCCAGGTACTTTAACACATTAATTTTTATGGTCCCATCAAAGACTTAGGATCAGTCACTCCAATCAAATCCTCAAGGACTACTAATCAACCTACAAACATCAAAGTGATCTTATGACCCTGCATTGGAACATGTAATATATGATACACATCCTCTAAAGTAATAGTTGCCTCCCCAATTGGAAAATAGAATGTAGAGGTATCAAAGTGCCACCTCTCTAAAAGTGTTGACAAATATACCTAATTTACATGAATAATTGGAAATCATGCTAGGTGATATAGCTCCACTAACTTTAGAATACCCATGAGCTCATTATCCATATGCCCTAAAAATGAATTAATCAAGATCATTACTCATGAGTAATAATCTCCCTAACTCAGTCCTACAAGACATAACACAAAGAACCCAAGTCAATCATTTTTCCTCTAATTATTCAAATCTACCTAAATTCTTCTAATTTTGGGCCTATACTAAAAATCTATCAGTCCCTCCCTCTTCTTCTACTTTTGTTGGTCCTTATGGTGACCTCAGTATTTTGTATGGTGATATCACCATTTTATAGATCACCCTCACTATTTTACTTCATCAATTTTCAAAATCATTGATCCATAAGTCATTCCCTTTAATCAATAAGGTGTTCTCACCAATTGATAAGATGATATCACTATTTCCAATGATATCACCATTTGACTAGGCATTACCATAATTTGACTAATGATTTCCATTTAAATCAATGATCTCATAGATTCATTTTCAACCTCATCAGTTTGACTCATGACCCCATTGAGAGAGTCAGTGATATCATCATTCTTGATGTCAATCTCGTCATTATTGATGTTAACCTTACCATTTGCAAATTTTTTAAAATGATGGGATTGTCAAGCTGCCTACTTCTACCTAGAATTAAATGTAATAAATGCATAATTTAAATACCAAAAAAGGTACCTAATGATGATCTTCTCCTCAATGGTCACTTATACTCTCACATGTGCTCTCCTAGGTGTCGGTAGTATGGGATATTGGCCATTATGCTCATCTCTTTCATACATAAATCTCATAGCTCACAATTACAATAGTGAAGGGTAGAAATGAATAATTTTTATACCTAGGGATACAATATAGTAAAATTCTCAAAATTTTCACTCCCTGGGCCTATAGTTACCCCAATTATCTTCCTTGGGTGCTAATTTTTGCCCCGTTTGTCTATTCTTCTCCCCATTTTCTTCTAATTGCTCTATTTTTTATCCTCCTTTAATGAATTACATGATTATTATTCTTCTAATTGAGGACCAACCCATCAAAATATATTTTTTTGTCCTCCCCTCAAGGGGGCATCATGGGTCACCCAAACATTGTTTGGAGCATTTTAATAACCTTGTTTCTCCATGACCCATAAAAAATTTAGTGAAAAGCAAAAGCAAATTTATTTCTTCTAATTATAGTGACCTTTTTTTTCTTTGAAAAACTATTGCTTTGACCAAATGTCTTGCAACTCCTTCTCAAATAGGGTCAAAATGTAAATATCTAATTCCTATCACTATCATGCTAAAATTGCAAATTTTAGTGACATTCCAAAATAATGTACAATCTTGATCAAATCACTAAAATGCTCTAAATTATTTGCACTCATCATGTATAGGTGTGAATTCTTGTTCATTGATCCTTGATTAGGGTAATGCATTTTATGAAATCATTATCTTTTCTTAATTCACTTTGAGTCAAATTAAACCATGTAAAATGATGATTTGGACCACTAAAATCTTATAATTTGGCCATACACATCCCGTGCATGTGTCAATTCACGTCTATAATGTTGGAGATCAACCAACAATTTGATTACACTTATGAAAGCAATAAACACGGAATTAAATCAGAATGATAAGTAACTAGAATCAGATAATAGAAAAGAACAAGAGATATAAGAAACCACCCTGAAAACTTGTATTGAACTCTTTACAGAAGGAATACAATTGAAGAAACTTCTTTTCTTCCACACCTCTCTCAGATGTACAGATCTCTCTCTAGATCTCTTTCCCTCAAGCGCTCTCTCTCTCAAGTATAATCAACTCCAACAACTTGGAATGATTCAACTACACAATTCTGTACTATTCTTCAACATTCAAATAAATATAATAAGCTAAGAAGATCTAATCCTACATATATAATTAGGAAACTTGATCATGCATTTACAACCAACAGTTATGCCTCTTGAACAAGGGCTCTAAAAATAGTCTTACTAATAATAGAGATGCAGACTTAAGACTATGACTTAAATCTATCATGTAAACACTCGATTCTGTCCTCAAAAATAGCTCTCTGGATGCACAGGTAACCGACATTAGTTCCTGCATGCTTGCCTATGACCGACGTTGACCGATCCCTATCGATGTTGGTGTCTCTTGAACTGCTCTTGATCGATGTGGGTCGTTCCTGACCGATGCCAGTGACTGTGTAACTATTGCAACCTTGCAAAGCACTCCTTGGTGAAGCTTTTAGGCTCCACACCTTAACAATCTCCCACTTGGAGATAAACAACTGTACCAGTACCTGTACAACAACATCTTCTAGCTCCTCCATCTTTAACTCAATCATGAAGACCAATAGAAGTTGAATGAAGATTCAACTTCTCCTTTGTAACCAGCTTGGTTAACATATTAGCAGGATTCTTGTCTATATGGATTTTCTCCAGCTTCAACTCACCATCCTCCAATACCTATCTTATGAATTGGTACCTAAGCTATATGTGCTTTGTTCTTGAATGAAAGGCTGAATTCTTAGCCAAATGAATTGCACTCTGACTGTCACTGTATAATTTGCAAATCTTGCTCCTTTCCTAGCTCTTCCATGAACTGTGTCATCCATATCATCTCTTTGCTAGCTTCTGTGGCTGCAATATACTCTACTTCCGTAGTTGACAAGGCAACAACCTTCTACGACTTTGATATCCAGCTAACTGTCGTTCCACCAACAGTAAAAACATATCCTGTGGTGCTCCTCCTGCCATCCAAATCACCTGCCCTATCTGAATCTACATAACCATGTAGAGAAGTATCTAAACCTCCATAGCATAAATGCCTACTGTTGGTTCCTCTCAGATATCTAAGGATCCACTGTACTGCTTTCCAGTGTTCCTTTCCTAGATTGGCCATATACTTACTTACAACTCCCACTGCTTGGGCAATATCCGATCTAGTACACACCATTGCATACATTAAACTCCCTACTACGGAAGAATATGGAACTTTACTCATGTACTCTACCTCATCATGTGAGTTAGGACATTGTTCTTTACTCAACTTAAAATGTCCAGCCAAAGGTGTGCTTACTGATTTTGCATCCTACATATTGAACCATTTCAACACCTTGTTCACATAATCCTCTTGGGACAAAATCAACCTGTGACTTTTCCTGTCTCCCTTAATGCTCATGCCAAGGATTTTCTTTGCTGCTCCCAAATCCTTCATGGCAAATGTTTGAGCTAATTTCACCTTAAGCTCAAAGATATCCTGCATGTGTGATCCTACAACTAGCATATCATCTACATACAACAACAAAATAATATATCTACCATTATCCAATCTCTTAAAATACACACAATGGTCAGATTGACACCTACTATAGCCATGCTCAGTCATAAACCTATCAAATCTCAAATACCACTATCTAGGAGCTTACTTGAGGCCATACAAGCTTTTCTTCAATCTGCACACTAACGTCTCCTTACCTTTGACCTCAAATCCTTCCGACTGTTCCATATATATTTCCTCATCCAAATCTCCATGAAGAAACGTTGTCTTAACATCAAGCTGCTCAAGATGCAAATCGTCAATAGCAACTAAAGACAGTACAATCCGTATAGAAGTCATTTTAACAATAGGAGAAAAAATCTCACCAAAATCAATACCTGGCTTTTGTGCAAATCCTTTCACTACCAACCTGGCCTTATATCTCATCTGTCCGTTCTCACCTTCCTTCAATCTGTAGGTCCATCTATTCTTTAATGTCCTCTTACCAGCTGGCAACTCAACCAAATCCCATGTTTGGTTCCCTTTCAAGGACTCCATTTCCTCAACCATGCCACGCTCCCACTGACTCTTGGACTCCACCTATAAGGCTTCTTCAAAACTCTCTGGTTCTCCACCATCAGTTAGAAATAAATAGAATAATGAAGGGGAATATTGAATTGGAGGCTTACTTACCCTTTCTGACCTCCTGATGGGCGTCTGAGACTCATCCACAACACGTTGTCGACCCAAATTCTCTGGCAGTGACCGACCTCGATCACTTCTAGGCCTGTAACTGGCCGATGTCAGTTTTGCCTGACTGAAGTCGGTTCCTATCCTGCCGACGTTGATCTCTGTATGACTGACATTGGTTTCTATTCTACCGACATCGGTTCCTACCTTGCTGACGTTGGTCTCTATGTTTTCCTACAAGTGATTATTTCTTTTTCTCGTGAGCTCATTTTGGACCATCACCTCATCCAATTCTCCATTGCTCTGCCCAGATTGATTTAGCTTCTTCAGCTGATCACTATACATCACTTTTTCATTGAAAACAACATCATGGCTCCTAATTATCTTGTTAATTCCTAGATTCCAAAATCTGAAAATGAAATCATCAGAGCCATAGCCAATAAATGTGCACCTCATAGACTTAGCATCCAGCTTCTTTCTATTTTCCTTATCAACGTGCACAAAGGCTTCACAACCAAAAACTTTGAGAAATGATAGATCTACCTTTTTACCTGTCCATGCCTCTTCTAGAATTCCACCATCTAGAGCTGTAGAAGGCCCTTTGTTAATCAGGTACACTGCAGTATCAATAGCTTCTGCCCAAAACTCTAAGGGCAAACTAGCATGTAATCTCATACATCTTGCACGCTCCATGATTGTTCTATTCATCCTTTCAGCAATACCATTCTGCTGAGGTGTCCTTGGAACTATCCTTTGCCTATAGATTCCATGCATATAATAATACCAGTTGAACTTATAGCTATAAAACTCACCACCATTATCAAATCTCAAGCACTTCAATCTTCTACTTGTTTCATTCTCAACCATAGCTTTCCAAATCTTAAAAGTCTCAAATACATCAGATTTCTTCTTAATACAATAGATCCATACCTTTCTTATAGCATCATCTATGAATGAAACATAGTACTGTGATCCTCCAATAGAAGCAACCTGAGCCGGTCCCCACACGTCTGTGTGAACAAGCTGTAACTTATGCTTCTTCTTTGTTGACCCAGTCTTGAGAAAACTAACTCTTTTCTGTTTCCAAAAAACACAGTGCTCACAAAAATCCAGATCTATGCTTTTCAAATCTAAAAGCTTACCTTTAGAATTAAGAATTGACATTCCCTTCTCACTCATGTGGCCAAGCCTGGAGTGCCACAAATTTGTATCCACATCTGAAGTAGATAATACAGAAGGAGAATTGTTAGTAACACAATTACATAAATAGAGAGTGCCTACTCTCTTACCTCTAGCCATTATAAGTGCACCCTTGGTCACCTTCCAGGATTCAGCTGTGAGAGTTATTGTACAACCCTCATCCCCTAACTTTCCTGTAGAAATCAAATTCCTCTTCAAGATAGGAACATGCATAACATCTCTCAACACCCATGTGTTGCCATTTTGCATTTTCAGCTGCACTTTACCTTTGCCAATAATTTTACAAGGCTCATCATCCCCTAAATACACTATTCCAAAATCTCCATGGATATAGTCACTAAAATATTCTCTATTAGGGGTAGCATGAAAAGATGCACTAGAATTTAACACCCAAGATTCTATATTATTATGCAAAGAGAATATTAAAGCATCTTGTGCAATACTTGCAACCTTTGCTTCTTCCTTTCCTTCGTGTTGATTGTCCTCCTTAGGCTTTGACCAACAATCTCTGATTATGTGCCCCATCTTTCCACAATTCCAGCATTGTGGCTTCTTGCCATTTCTAGATTTGGATCTTCCTCTCACCTTTGACTTAGATCTTGATCTCCCTTTCTTGCTCTTCTCTTTTTGCCTTCCCCTGCTCTCAAAACTTAAAGTGTTTCCTGATGTTTCCTCTATTTTTTTCCTATGAATTTCCTCATTCAAGATAATACTAACAACATCCTCTACTTTTAAAATATTTGAAGCAGATGCAGTATTACTAACTGCCATTACTAAGCTATGCCAACTTTCAGGCAAAGAACATAATATTAAAAGAGCTTTAATTTCATCATCAAACACAATATTGACTAAACTTAATTGATTTACAATTCCATGGAAATCATTTAGATGATTAGATACAGATCCACTTTCCTACATACACAAATTAAATAACTACTTCATAAGATATACCTTATTAGAAGCTGAGGGTTTTTCATACAAATTTGCTAAAGTAGTCATTAACTCTATCGTAGACTTTGCCTGTGATAAATTAGATATCACAGTAGATGCTAGACTTAGTCTTATAGACCCCAGAGCCTTTCTATCAAGAACTTCCCATTCTTCATCATCCATGTTTGTGGGCTTCTTTGTAATCCCAGCTAACGGTAAGTATAGATCTTTCTGATATAGATAATCCTCTATCTGCATTCTCCAATGTTGATAATTTTTGCCATTAAACTTCTCCATTCTCAGTTTACTTTCTTCTACCATTGCTTCTCCCACTCAAACAGAAATCCCTGCAGAAACTCCTGTGAGTACCCTATAATCAATACACACTACATAGATTTGAACCACCTGTTAGTGAACCTGAGCTCTGATACCACTTATTGGATATCAAGCTCTGAACCTACAACCAAGGCTCTGATACCACTTGTTGGGGATCAACCAACAAGTTGATTACACTTATGAAAGCAATAAATGTAGAATTAAATCAGAATGATAAGTAACTAGAATCAGATAATAGCAAAGAACGAGAGATACAAGAAACCACCCTAAAAACTTGTATTAAACTCTTTACAGAAGGAATACAATTGAAGAAACTTCTTTTCTTCCACACCTCTCT
The DNA here is from genome assembly GCA_037957365.1 of Torreya grandis. Lineage (NCBI taxonomy): Eukaryota > Viridiplantae > Streptophyta > Pinopsida > Cupressales > Taxaceae > Torreya > Torreya grandis. Next base: position 1,274,125 of record JARHVA010003460.1, on the reverse strand, counting down.
CAGATGTACAGATTTCTCTCTAGATCTCTTTCCCTCAAGAGCTCTCTCTCTCTCAATTACAATCAACTCCAACAACCTAGAATGATTCAACTACATAATTTTGTACTATTCTTCAACATTCAAATAAATATAACAAGCTAAGAAGATCTAATCCTACATATAGAATTAGGAAACTTGAGCATGCATTTACAACCAACAGTTATGCCTCTTGAACAAAGGCTCTAAAAATAGTCTTACTAATAATATAGACGCGGACTTAAGACTATGACTTAAATCTATCATGCAAACACTCGATTCTGTCCTTGAAAATAGCTCTCTAGATGCATAGGTAACCGACATCAGTTCCTGCCTGCTTGCATGTGACTAACGTCGGCTGATCCCTATCGACGTCGGCATCTCTTGAACTACTTCTGACCGACGTCGGTCGCTCCTGACCAACGTCGATGACTGTGTAACTGCTGCAACCTTGCAAAGCGCTCCTTGGTGAAGCTTTTAGGCTCCACACCTTAACATATAATACCTTAACTAGGGTATTTCCCTATATATAACTGACATCTTTTTTTAATTATACTCCAGTCAAATTATGACTTAGTAAATTGACATTTTTGACCAGGTTGATTAAACGTGTGACCAATTTTCAAAGATTTGCAAAATACTAATTAAAATCATTTAAGCAAATTAAAACCAAATTAGGATCTTAAGTAGAAAATTCATGAAAGTTGTTGAATATCTATTTACTAGAATTTCATTATTCAAATTAGTATCACCCATGACATCATCATAGGGGTGTCATCCACAAGGCATTGATGGAGGGAAATATCTAGATTAAAGCTACCCATGCCTTTTTAATGCTTTATTCTTATAAATATTGATGATAATATTTATTGCTTGTCCTCCAAAATTGAATCAATCCATAGCCACACATCTTGATCTCAAGATGGATGATCATGGTTGATTATGAACATTTCAAAAAAGTTATAAATAAGTGAGCCACGACCATAACTTTTAAACTTGAATTGTGTAATGTTATCATGGAGAAATAACTTTAAACAAGATTCAATTGTTCAAAGTTACTATGTATAAATATTATTAGTGAAGCTTCACTCATTTCCTAAATTGACAAATCTATGAACCAAAGCCATTGACAAGCTAAGAGATGATAGAGACACATTCTACATCACATTGACGAAGACATGGAGCACCAAATTAAGGCATAAGATTTTTTATTGACCATTTTTTAAGGAGATTCACTACTTGGAAGGTATTGCTTGTCTTACTTTCCTAATTAGTTCCTTGAGTTCACTAACACCACCCCTCAAGGGAGTAGAGTTAGCACGATAGTTATTTATGCTTATTTTGGGTTTTTTTATATTAATGCATGGACTAACTTTCTTTGTAATCCTATTCTACATACTTCAATAGGTATAATGACAATTTATCTTGAAATAGGGTGTACTAGGTGGGATGCATGTTTTTTATCATGTAGCTAGAGAGATAATGCAGTGGGGTCCTATAGTGTTGAGAGTAGTGGTCGTAATGATTTGGATGATGTTTTCACTATAATTTTTAAACTTAATTAAATAGAAATTTCCATAAATAATTTGTCACCTCACATGAATTTATCTAATAAATAACAGAAAAAAATATTTTTTATTTTCTACAACATTCATATTAGAAAACTAATACCTAAAATTAAAAATATGAAAAAAATATTTTAATTTAATTAATTTTACATTATTCAATACAAAATAATTACATGAATCGATTCATACAATTACTTACACAACAAATACTAACAAATAACTCCCAACATTCCTTATACCATCAAAATGGGTGCTAGTTTAACCTCTAGATGAGGCTTGAGCCATAATGAAGATCAACACAAATTTCTAGTAAAACTAGAGAACTCATAAAATACACTTATAAAACATTTGATTAAAAAAATCATAGGGTTTTCTTAGAAATCTCCCATCATATACTTATCAAACAATTTTAAAATATGACATATCCATGTGAATTAAATACCTTGACATGTCTAGGGTTTTATTTTTTATATTTATCTTCCAATAGCTTGCAATATTGGAAGGGATGAGGATTACCTTGTATAGTTACTTCTATTCCTCCATGGGATAATTTCAAACATTAGTGAAGAGTAGATGGGATGGCGTTCATATAATGTATCCGTGGACATCCAAGGAGTATATTGTATTGTAAATCAAGATAGAGAACATGAAAAAGAGTTTACTTAATGACATACCCTACCATAAAATGAGCATGGATTGTGATAATAGATTGACACTCATTATTATCATACACCTTTATGGTTATGATGTTTTCTTCTAATGTCATTATTGCATATCCAAGGTCTTTTATGAGTCTTAGTGTACATAGATTAAGGGTTGAACCATTATTAAAAAAAGCCCTTTTTACCTTGTACCTATAAATAATATCCTCTATATATAATGTGAGGTTATTTTATAAACCTAAAGGAGAAACATCTAAATGATCAAACATTACTTGATTATTTGTTTCCAAAGAACATATTAATGCTTTGAAATTTGTAGTATTAATTTTTTGAGGGACATTGAACTCTTGGAGAACTTTATACAAAATATCTTTATACATAAGGGATGTCTTAAGAAGGTCTAAAATTGAGATAATGGCTAGTGTTTTCTCAAGATGTTCAATAATGTTGTACTTACGTTCAACATTAGAAGAAGATACACTCAGTAGGGTAAGCTTGTGCATCTTATGCTGATAACACATTCATATTTTGGTGAAGTGATAATGTTAACATGTCTATGCACCATATCAACACTATTGATGATGGAATCAAATGGATGATTATCTTGATTAACATTACTTGATTTTGGTTGTTCTTGATTTTGCTTACCTTTACCTTACCCATGATTATAAAATGGGTCTTGGTATATCCCTAATTTTTGGTTATTATATTATTTAGATGATGGATTTTCAATTGCTATGTCACCTTATCAATGAGGTCTTAAACATAGCATTTTAAGCACATACATTGATTTGTTTAATGACCTCTAATTTGATGGTATCCATAGTATTCATTCTCTTTATACCAATTGGGTTTGGTATCATTATCTTCAAAGGGTTTTGTTTTTGGCCATATAATCATGTTTGCATGAGCCAAATTTCAAAAAACATTCTCGTAAGTGTCACCCAATTGAGTGAACTTATGTTTAGGTTTCCCTTGTTTTGGTTGCCCACCAAGAATTGTAATGTTGTGAGTTAACTAGTTGTATGTTTGTGTTTTTAGGTTATGAATTTGTTTTATATTGGTTACACCATATAAAACAAAAATTTTATTTTTAGCAAAGAATTTTGGTTTTCCTATTGGGTTTGAGGAATTTTTATTATCTAGTTTAAAGATTTTGATTAGACCTCTATTAATAAATGTTATTTATACTTGAATTCCCTTTTCAATAATCTCATCAATATATCTTGGGCAAAGAAGTAACAAGTGATGTCCCAAATCTAAGTTTAAGTTGTTCATAAAATGTCCACCTATTCTATTTCAAGAAATAACCATGAAAAATGACTTGCCATTACTCACCATCTCTAGATAAATAAAGTAAAATTTAAGCCAATTCATTCTTTGGTATTGTGCAAATATAAGGTGGTCAAGTCTTTTTTAATATTGTAAGAGAAGTGTTGGAAAAAATGTTTTGATAAATCTTTAAAAGTGAAGATAGATCCTTTCAAAAGTTATGAGAAACATTCAAGGGCTTGGCCCCCAAGACTTTGTGGAAATAAATGCAATATGAATTCATTACTATAAGAAATATCTACACATTCATGATAGAAGCTAGTTAGATGTTTCCTAGGATCTCCTTTACCTTTATACTTATCAAATTTTGGGAGTTCAAAGTATTTGGGAAAAAGTGTAGTCATTTTACTCACATCATATGGATATGAGCAAATTTATTTCAACTTTTTTTTTTTTCGGATTATAAGAGCCATATTACAAGCCTTAAACTCCATCCTATATGTTTTGAAATTATTACATGAAATATGGGGATAATTTATCCATTTGAATTAATGAATTAGGTGGTTAACTTTTGAATTGATTCATGTTTTCGGGAATGTGTTGATTAAAATTGTTTGGAGTTTGATTGTTGAAGTTGATGTTTTGAGGATGTGAACATTTATTGGGGTTATAATCAAGGTTTTGATTTGTATTGGAATCAAAATTTATGGACTATTTAGGATCAAACACATATATCCTAGACATAGCTCACATTACTAAAAAACATATAGAAAGATATGTGGAAGTTTGGGTACAACAATATACCACTAAAATTATATTACCTACACTTAGGTTGAAATAGAACAATGCATAGAGTCTCTCACTTTCTCTTCTCATTTCTAGGAGAACTACATCAACCTTAGGTTCGCATGAACTATGTAGGAACACTTGGATACATGGGGTATGTTGGGTTAGCTCAATTTTACTTTCCTTTCTTTTTCAACCACTTTTGGGTCTTAAGGATTCTAGGATTCCTAACTATTTCACAAGTAATCACTTGTTATTTAGTTTCCCCATTCTTATTTTATTTAGCTTACAATCTCATCATTTTGTGAGTCACCATTGTGTGAATTATTCATTTGAACAAGATACATCATTTCACTCTTGGCTTTTCTTATGATCTTGTCATTTTGTGAGCTCTTTCTCTTTCTCCACCTTAGATGTAGTAGACACTTTGAATTCCTAATTTAGTTCATTTGTGGATTCTCATTTCTTGCCTTTTAGTGTGGTTTTAACCTAAATCATAATCTCACACTTCCTGGGAGAACTAAATTGAGCCTAAAGTTCACGTTAGATATAAAATCCATGAAACTATGTAGGTTGTGTCACTTGCCTAGTGTATTTGGAGTTAACTCGACTACCCCTTCCTTTTCTTTTATTCCCCCACATTCTGTTTGCTTTATTTTTTGTCCCATATGGCCTAGGGGTAATTTTTGTTTGTGTGTCATTATTTTCCTATAGCCTGAGGATAACTTTGTGCCTATTGTTTTTATGTTGTTTTACTGGTGTCATTGTCACTTAGATTAGGGGTCACCCTATCACAAAGAATAATTCCTCTCTTACACATTCACAAACAATTTGTTTTCTGTCTACACTAACATTGTGATTAACCATTGTTTTTTTTTTTTTTTTTTGTGTGTGCTTAGAATAATTTGGTTACTTTATTTTGAGTTATTTAGTAATTTTTGGTTGTGTTCATTTTATTTATTTATTGGTGTTTTGTTGTGTTTTTATTTATTTTCATTATTGTTTTGTTGTATCTTTATTTATTTATATTGGTATTTTGTTATGATTTGTTTTTTATATTTATTTATTTATTGGTGTTTTGTTTTGTATTTCTTCTTGTCTTTTATATGCCTATTTTATGTTTGTGTGTGTTTATTTACTTCTTTATTTAGGTTGTTTATTTATTTTGTTCTATTTGAATACACTTCATAAACTTTTTAAATTGGGCCTTACCTTGGGCTTGAATCATTTACATTTGTATTTAATTTGTTTTATTATTTGCTTGTTTTTAAGTACATTCTTGTTCCTACTTAAATCTTGATAATTCATATCTTCATTTTGAGTTAGTTACATTTTTTTGTATTTTACCTTCTTTTTATCTTTTTCTTTACTTTATTTTTTGTTCAAACATAAATAGTTGTAACTCTAGTTTTGGTAGTTTTTATAATTATCATTAGTTATAAATATTCATGTTTAAACTAGTCAATTTGTAAAAGAAATACAATGTTATAATAAGTTGGTCATACTTGTGATGCATAACTTCATTTTGATAAATTAAACACCAAGTGCTCCAAAGTCCAAAATTCAATGTAGCACCGAAGAACATCTTTGAATGCACTATCCTACATATCCACTACCTCAACAAGATATTCTAAGCCAAACATTAGAAACAAACAAAACTCTCTATGCAGGACGTGCATCTCTTGGCATACACATTGAGTCATGATGACTATTTCTATGATTAGTTTGGGACATGCATATCCTAAATTATCCTCTATCATCTAGTCAAACATAAAATAGAGAAATAAATACATCAACATCCATATGCCAACTAAGGAATTGCATATCCTAACACTAGAATATACCATCATATCATAACAAGAGAAAAATAAATGTAAACATCATGAGACATAAAAGAATATTAAGAGTCCATGTACAAGTAGTAATGAGCCAAAGAAATGAATGTAAAAATAATGTTTTATACATCGAGAGAATATCTATACATCTCATAATACAAAATGGAGGTACAAAATCAGCTCTGATCATGGTCATCCTTTGGTGGACTTTGTTGGAAGCTCTGACACATGCTTGATTTACCAATGGTGGTGAACATGGTGGTGGTGGCCCCATGACTACTCACTGTGACAATAGTTGTGCCACTGATCACTCTGACTTCATAGCATGTCTATATCTAGAGGTCATATTAGTCCATTGGGATCTCGTATAATCTCTATATGATGGACCTCTCCTCTCTGTGGGGACTGTAATCTCAATAACCTCCACTAGTACGTGATCTCATCTTTCACATGTAGGACATCATCCTTAATGTATAAGGCACCATCCTTGGCTAAAATCACATCATCCAAGGCTCTTGCTAAACTTGAACCACTATCTATCTTAGATTGTGAGCCTCATCCCACTCCTTAGTGAGACTCTCTACCTATGATACCAATCACTCCCTATCAACCCAATCTCCATCTTGTTCACCAGTCACTCTTCGAATATCTACATTATGAGTAGACAACTATGCATGTACCCCAACGAACTGGGCCACCTATCCCCTCAGAGTAATAATCTATGCATCCCTAGCTATAATAAGCCTATGTAGCTTGTTGGTCTCACCTTGTGCAGTAGCTAACTATGTACATAAACTAGTTACATCACTCTATAGGATTATAATCTCTAATAGTCATGTAGTGATCTCTCTTTATAGCCTATCAATTAATGTTTGGTCCTCTACAGACCTGCCTATGCCTATACTTATCCTAGATGACCCTACCTCCCATGTAATTGTGCCTGTACCTATCCCAAAAGACCTAGCCTCTCTTGTTCTTGTTTTGTGGCCCTCATCACCACCTAGTGCATCCCCTATATCTATATCTTGCCCATCTAGATCAACCATCTCAATATCATCTAGAGGATCCTATTTTACCTGAGCATGAACTACCTATAATGGAAGGGCACATGGTATAGAAATAACACCTAAACTTATGTCTATATTGGGGCCTGACCCCAATCTCTCCTCAATTTCACCCATCTCTAATGTAAGACTGGTTATTGAGGTTGCATCTTGGTCAATCAAATCTATTGGACATTAGCCTACCATGATGCATAGGCATCTGTCATGCCAATATTTGCCACCTCACCCATATAATCCCATAAAATATGTTAAACCCTACCATAGTCCATCACAAACTAGTCTCAAGGCACTAGAGGACCCCACTCTTAGATCTCCATGGTCACATGAGAAAAATAGTGGGGACCTTATGGGATATCCTACTGAAATCCAAACTATCATTGGAATCGATCTAGTCTATATCTCTATACTAAAAAGTCATGGTGGATTGTGCTATAACATAATGTAATCATAAAGGCAATCATGAAAAGATCCTCAATCTAGAGCCACTCCATCACCAAGTAGGGTTACCAGATAAAATCCCCATCAACTATCTCATCTATAGCCTATCTATAAAATGGCAAGTCTCCAAGGCAGCCTCATAGACTTAGACCTGTAGGGTACCACCCAAATGCCAGTAGATCCTCTAGTCCCCTATAATATCTCAACCCCATTGGCTTGTCAATGGCTATATGCTCCCAATCCCAGACTTGGATAAGTGTGTTATTCCTAATGCTCTACCCCCTCCAGTATGCTATCATATCCAAGTCTCTATAGAGCTGAACCAACATAATGGGCCCCCATGTAAATCATGTCAAGTGGTCAAACATGTCTTGGACCACTCCAATCAAATCAAGAGAGAAGAATCACATGTTTTTGTTTGCCAGTAGAAGGCCACTGATAAGAGCCACCAATATAACTACCTCTATAGGAACTATCCCCTATACTAGCATTGGTACCTATGTCGGTGCCCCTATTACTACTATTCTTACTCCACCATCTAGAGTCCAAACTAAGTCCTCCAACACATCAATGTATATGGTCCCCTCAAAGACCTCTAGGTCAGTCACTCCAATCAAATTCTCAAGGACCACTAGTTGGCCTACCAACATCCAAGTGATCTTACAACCCTGCATTGGCACATATAATATATGATGCACATCCTTTAAGTAACAGTCACCTCCCAGGTTAGCAAATGGAATGTAGAGGTCTTAGAGTGCCACCTCTTTGTAATTGCTAACAAATAGACCTAATCTATATGAATCATTTCCAATCATGCCAAGTGATATAACTTTAGTACCTTTAGAACACCCATGAGCTTGTTAGTCCATATGCCTTGATGATGAAGTACTCAAGATCATTGCTCAAAAGTGGTAATCACCTTGACTCGCTCCTATAAGTCATAATACAAGGAACCCAAGTCAATCACTTTTTATCTAATTATTCAAATCTACCTAAATTATTCTAATTTTGGGCCTAGACTAAAAATATATTAGCCCCTCTCTCTCTTCTTCTACTTCATGCTGGTCCTTATGGTGACTTTGCCATTTCATAGGGAGATCTTGACATTTCACAAATTGCCATCACCATTTTATTTCATTGGTTTGAAAAATCACCAATCTATAGATAATTCTTATAGATCAGTAAGGCATTCTTTCCAATTGATAGGATCATATCACTATTTTCAGTTATATCACCATTTGATTAGGCATTATCATCATTTAACTAAAAATTTACACTAAAATTAGTTATCTCATCGATTAATTGGTGACCTCACTATTTTGACTCATGGCCCTACTGAAGAGTTAGTGATATTGCCATTCTTGATGGTGATCACAATGTTATAAAGGGCAACATCACCATTTGTAAATTTTTACAAATGATACGATCATCGAGCCACCTACTTTTACCTAGCATAAATGTAATATATGTAGAAATTATATACCAAAAAAAAGGTACCTGCTGATGCTCTTCTCCCCAATGATCATAGGTACTCTCGCATGCACTCTCCAAGGTGTTGGTAGTGCATCATGGCCACGGCACTTGTCTTTTCCTTGTTACTTGCACACTCAGTTTTTAATTCCATGAGGGACCTCATGCATCTCCCCTTCTGTCTTGGGTGCCTTGATGGACATCATGCCCCATGCCCCATACCCCTAAGTAGTTTACTCAGATTATATTTTTATATCTATATTAATAACCTTGTTAATGCTAGATCTAACATGCACTGTACATTACCAATTTATGTTGAATCTATTTACATTTTAATGTCATGTATACAAATTATATTGGTTTATCACGTAAATATCATATTCTCAGTCTAACAAATATGATACATAAATTTTATTTTAAAGATAGTTATTTTAGAGGTTAAACAACTCCCATAAAAATAGGGGGCATTCACAGGGGTTTGTCATATAGATTAGACCATCCTAGTACACTCATAATACAATTTTCAACATGCAAACACAAATTATAGAGCCCAGAATCAAGAAAATAAAGTGAAAATAGTCACACCCATATCAATATCAATTTTGTACAAAAATAATGCATTTGGTCAATAACATGACACATAGGACACTATCACAATGCGCTATTGATTAGGGGACCATGTTACTAATCAGTAGCCTCAAAAATAGAAAATTATAAAATTATTAGAAAGGTACAATAGGTACAAACTAGGGTTAAATAGTTTCAATCATATATTATTAGATATGATTAGTATATACATAGTTTTTCAAATAATTACATAGGTTTTCTTATATTAGAGGCATCATGTGTGACATGATCACTCCTATTTCAGTCTCATATATGCATAGACATAGATTACTATAACTCAGTCTAGAATCCATATGCATAGTTATCAAAATTGGGGGCATGTGCTGAGCACATTGTTTATGTATGCTTGGTTTTTCACCAATTGCTCAGATAGAATGGTAAATCCATGTCATTCTCCATGTTGTATACTTCATACACCATTTGTACCATTTTTTCACTAGATTTACACTAGATTGATGCCTCATTCTGTCTATAGGGGTTGGCATTCGTGAGTGACCTAGAGTCATTTTACATTGAAATTTTATGAGTGGCCCTTGAGACATTTTATGTTCATAGTTCTTAGGTGGCCTAGAGCCATCTTTTACAGCTTCATAACACTAATTTTAATTTCAGCTTCTTTTATCGAATAGGGGTAGGAAATGACCGAGTTAAGGCTGACTTGAGTTCTTACGCCACCTACATAGTGTTGGCAAAGGTGTTTTCATTGATGTCAAAGGTAATGAAAAAGTGGTAATGTCATTGATGTTAAATAAGGATAAGCAAGGTAAGTGATGTTGAAAGGATGTGCACTTCATTGAAGGTTTTTATCTAGACCTTGTTCTAAGACCCTAAGTGGCCTAATGAGGCATGTTGATCATATTTAGATGCATATGAGCTAAGTTGAGCATTGTTTGAGGTTTGTCATGTTTTTCCTAACATGTTGATGTTGTTTTAGGTTAAATTAAGAAGAAAAAGTATTTGAATAGTGGTTTGGTGGTCTTCTCATAGACCTTGTGTGGTGGTATAGGTGTGGCAGCCTAATGTGATGAGCAGGTTGAGGATAGGGAGTATAAGTTTGATAGTTTTGGAGCATGGAATTAATGTGTATGACATGTTTCTAAGGTGGTGAGAGAATTATAAGAGGTTTCAATGTGGTTTCTTGATCAAGGTATGCTCTATAGTTCTAGGCTTAGTATGAAAAGAGAGAGGGTGAGACCTAATGAGGGGTCAAAGTCAGTTTCCTATTTATGTGAGCCTACCTGTGAAAGTTTTTCAAGGTGACATAAGGTGTTTCAATTGTGTGTGTCAAGTTTTAGATCCTATCTTGAAGGACAAAATGTGAAAAAGTGTCCTAAGGCTTCCAATTGTGCTAAAATGAAGAAATATGAACCCGAGAAAAAGTTTGTGATGCTCATTGACACATGTAGAGTTTTCATGGTGACCTGAACCATTTGGAGTATTTTGGGAAGGGTCCTAAGAAGCTTTCAAAATAATTTTTTAGACAAACCAAGACATCAACTTTATGAATGAATGAAGGTAAGGAGGTTTTTGTGCTTGCAAACCCTCATAGTGGAGTGATTGGAAAGATGTGAATGGTTTTAGCCCAAAATGAATTATTTGATAAATTTTTATGATTTTATATTTTAGAGGACTCCTCAAGGCACCTCCAAATGGTAGTGGTGTGTTAGGGCAGTGAGTAGAAGGTATAGAAAACTACTTATTTCTAAAGAATTTGATGCTACAGGAAGAGTTGACCAAGTCAAAACATGCAAGTTAATGGAGCTTAAAGGAAAATAATTATTATTGAGGTCCATGGAGTTGGTTTGGAAAGAAAAATCCTCTATGTCAATCATTTTTTGGTCAATGAAGTTATTTTAGCACTAAATTTACAAAGAGTGAAAATAGTGAAAGAAACCGAGTAGCATGATAAAATTAATAAGTTAAATTAAATTAATAACTTAAATTAAATTTAAAAAATAAAAATTTTAAGTTATAAAAATATCACTCTTATAATAAAATTTCAAAGCATTAAAAATATTATTCTTGTGGAAAAAATAAATTTAAGGTATTATCAAAACCTAATTTCTTAAGATCAAAATAAAACTAAAAATAATATTTTTATACACACATCCTATCATAGCTAATAAACTTAGAATTACAGGTAGGAGACCAGTAATTGGGAGGTCCAATATTTGTGATTGTAGTTCTGACTCCTTTCTGTAGATATAATATATTAAGATTTATTTTATTATGTACTATGAGTTGTATAGTTTTTGTAAAAGTCACTTAAACATTTTATAAATATGAATATATCTTTTTCATCAATATGAATATAATTTTCATTGACATAAATATTTTTTTCAAAATATAATATACCTTTTTAAAAATTTACAACATTCACTAATATTTTAAAGGTATAAACATGTTAAAAATATCAATCCCAATAAATTTTTTGAGCCCCTAAAATTCACTTTTTTACCTTTAATTGTAAGGTACATGAGACAAAATAAACAACATCTGGTCCAATTCATTTTTATTACATCCTATGGGACTCAAAATTCAAACATTTGATTTGACTCCACCAACCTCCATTCATTAGTGTAACCTACAAAATTGAATACAAATACACATCTAAGCCTCACCATTCATAAACAATTCAAAATTTAAATTTTCTTTTATAAATCAAACAAAATAGTAGAAAATTTAATTTTGTATTTGTAGACAGAGTTTGATTTTTAAAGAGAGTTTTATTCGCATAGGGTGTTAGATTTGAATTTAACTACAAGCAAAATTCAACATTCTAATAAGCTTAACATATTCAGAGGATCATATTGCAGGGTAGAATTTGAAGTTTTCCACTAACATACCTGTAAATGTTAATTATTTTTCTATCCAATGAAAACATTTTTTGACTTCAAGTTCACATCTTAATCATTCACCATTATAAACATTTCAAATGTAGACTGAGATAGTTATTTTTCATTCACTCTATTGTGTTATTTATATATGCGACACATTTTTGTCAAGTTCAACTTGTGATGAAAGATACATGGCTCATTAATGTGGAAGTCAACACCATTTTCTACATGGCTAGACATGCTTTTCTCCATTATTATGACAAGTAATGATACACTTCGCACCACCCACAAACGTTCCTACTTATTTATATTTTTGCATCGTTGTTATGGTTATTATGCCTTGTATGTTGATTTTATTTGGCTACATGCCTTATACATTCCTATTTTTTTGTCATGCTTTCTTTGTTCATGTTTTTTGGTATGACTTCACATCTGAGTAAAAATTTACTGATATGTTAATGGAGTGATGGAATGTTACACCAACAAACATCTCACCCTACCTTTTCATAGACATCCTACCTTCAAATGACCATAGAACCTACCTAAAAATTCTCAACCATGCAGTGTTTCGTAGATAAATTTATGTCGGTAGAATGTAAGGATGACAATTATCATTATTGTGCCTTTTATGTTCATGGTTTTTTAGCATACGTTTAGTCTTCACTAAACATTTACTAGTATTATAGTCATCTAAAATGTCATTTTAATGCAATAAGTATCACTTGAGACCAATTATCCTTAGCTTTACCCTATACCTATCTCAGGGCCTCTCTTGATCATTTTCCAACTTTTGTGCGATTGTAACCCATCCCTAGATATACCAAAAGTAGAACTGAGCATTCACTTAGGCACCCAAGTCCCCTTTTCACCCATTCCTACCACCTAAACATTAGCACAATGCTTTTAATTATAATGCACTACACTATTGGCAAAGGGGTATTGCTAATGTTCCCTTACTCTTTTCACCCCCAATAGATATCTTTCCATTTCTCCAAACACCTTAAGGTCAACCTCAACCCATTTCATGTCTCAACAAGTACCAAAATGCTATATATAGACCAATTTAATTTATTTATCCCATAGATGGAAAATTAGATGTAAATACTCATAAACAAACTCAAAAATAGTTGTAAAAATCAAGCTCATTGATCCTTATTTTGCGCTACTTCTGCATACATCCATCTATAGTAACCCAGAGCTTAGTTTACTTAGCTTTCTAGTCTCAAGTCACTCTCACAACATTAAAATCTACATACATATTAGCATTCACTTACACTTGCACCAGTACTTATATTGAGAGAACTGCATCGAGTTTGATCTTCTTTCAAGGTATTAGTATGTAGGCAATGCTCAACACATGGGGTGTTGAGTTCACATCCATCTTACCTTTATAATTCCACTCTTTTTCCACTTGTGTTCCTTAAATACCCTAATAAGCATGAAGGATTAGGGTTTACCATTAAAATTAGTCAAAATAGGAAATAAAAAACAATCCAACATCTGGTCACATAGGCACAAGCTTCTTAGAACCAAGTGAAGGTCCACCTAATAACTTATTGTCTCTACTACATAGGGACATTAGCATGGAATAGAGGACACTAGCACGGTATGCTATTGACTAAGGTACTGCACTATTGTCTAGGAGGGTTTTTGACACCTATTTCTTGTTGGCAACATCTTGCAGTATTGCTACACTAGTTTCTAGCCTGCTACTTGTCCATCTCAGTCATTTTTTTAGCTAAGTATATCTTTTATAATTAATTATTATTTATATGCTAAATAAACAATTCAATTATTATCTAAATCAGTGGTTGTTAATATTACTATATTTATTCCCTGATTCATTTGTCCAACACTTTAACAACCTAGGGTTTTACATTCTATTACTCCCTTGAAAAGTTAAATCATTTGGTGAACCTAACTTACTTTGAATAACATCAAAACCCTAACCTTAGATGATCTTAAGGTTTATATCCTTTTATTTTTTATGCTCAATAATTAATCTCAGAATCTCGGATCTATTTTATTATTATTTTTTTGTAATCTTCCATAGATTTAATTTATTTAAAGGTTCAAAATATAAAACTTTTTAATTTCCACTTCCCAACCTAGAATGATAGAATTCAATAGCCAATTTGATGAAACCAATAAGAAATAATTACAAAGCTTTGTTTCTAAGCATTCATATTTGAAAGATAACCTTAGTCATATTGTTCAAGAAGAGATTCAAAAGTCCACTATAGGTCAATCTTATAACCCCCTAGATGTTGACATTCTTATACCTACTACAAGGGCATCTCAAATTCTACAACAACCTATTATAATCCAGCAACCTTCACCAGTGGAAACACCTCCCATGTCTAGTGTGCATTCCTCCTCTCCATATGTGTAGTCCCTTATGCATGAGGTTCATTCTCTACAGGCCAAGGTGTTACATCTTCAGTAGGGTGCTACTAGACCATCTCATGCATTGGACCCTGATGTTCTCTTAGATACACCATTGACACAAAATTAATGGCAACTTTGCCATATGTATTCATGGAACCCAGGCTTAATTTTTATGATGTTAAGTGTAACACAGAGCACCATCTACATGTTTTTCATGCAACATGTTTGGACTATGTGTCCAATGACTGGCTCCTAACTAAGTTTTTCCCTTGTAGTTTAAAAGAATATGCATTACAATGGTTCTATGATCTTCCTAATCAGTCCATCACAAAGTTAAATCCACTTGTAGATATGTTTTTGGCATGTTTTTTTATCAACATTAGTGACAAGGTTTTTTATGCTCAAGTTTCTCAACTAAAGCAAGAAAATTAATGAGCCAATAGCTAAATATGTCTTTTGATATAAAACTATATTAGCAAAGATGATTAGCTCCATGGAAGATAAATAACTTTAGGACATATTCAAGCATAGTTTATTACCGAGATAACATGAATATATACTATTCAAAAAGTTTCCATCATTCATAGATCTGTGCTATACAGTGAAAGAATGAGTAGTCAAGCTTCTCTCCATGGGAAAGTTAAAGTACACAATTAGATTGGATTCAACTAATAAGAGTTATAATAATCCCCCATATAATGTGAGGCCCATTAAATACAAGAAAGAGAAAAATAAAACAATTAATATAGCCTCAAAGCCATCTCCTCGCATGGTTTTTTCAGCTCCTACAAGGAGATATTTCATGAATCTTCCTAAATTGTCAACACATGTTCTCTAGCAACTCTTGGAATGCAACATCATATCTCTACCTCCCATCAAAGAGGTTGATATGATTAGGCATCTTCCAAAGAATTATGATTCTAATGCATTTTATGATTATCACAGGGGTATTGACCATACTACAAACAAATGCATTAACTTACAACATAAGATATAAGATTTGATAGATATTAATATCATTGATGTGAACACTCCTATAAAGGCACCCAAAGCGAAACCAATGGAAGCAAAAGCAATGAAAATATTTTCAGACCCATTTCCAAAATATACAACTAATGAGATAGTATCCACTTAAGGTGTTTATTATACTTATCAGGCACATCCACCACCAACATCTTATCATACTCATATGATGGAGACACACCCTATAAATAATATCATTTATGTGTATCATACTATAGTGCTAACTAGACCTCTCATCACTTAATTAGAGCAAGAGATCATCGATGATGACTCAGATTTATATTCACTCTTTGTATGAGCTTATATTGATCATCATCCTTTTCAGAGTGTCATGGTTGACAATGGGTCAAACATAAATATGTGTACTATTACACTTACATAACACTTGGGTTATTCAGAGTAAGATATTTCTCTGATAGACACAATTATTCATGGATTTAGTGGCCATGTATAGAGATTTATTGAGGAGATTGTAATTCCATTACAGGTAGGGCCCACACATGTGGCCACCATATTATTAATTATACCTAATACCATCACATTTGATATGTTATTGGGTAGGCATTAGATAAAACAAATTTGAGCCATTCCATCTAACGTACACATATGTCTTAAGTATATACATGCTAATTAGGTGGTTATAGTTGAGGGCCTTCCATATGAGTATCATTTACCTATTCCATATCTAATTACATAGTAGCCACAAGTCATAGCTCCACACATAGCTTCCATTATCACACCTTTGATATCCGATGAGCCACTAGTGAAGGTGAGGTCAAATCCTATAACATTACCACGTACACATACTCTCCCATGAAGACCTTTATTATAGAGATCCCTATGTTAGAGACATGTTGTGGATTTTAAAGAGCCTCTCTCTACCCCGTTACCATCCATGTTAATGCTAAAGTATAGAGCACCCATGCCAGTCATAGCTTCTTCTACCATATGGGTCCCCAAGAACCCCATAATTCACAAGAATGTTCAGTTGGCCCCACATATTCATAGTTCCATTCCATAGGTAAATTTAGCTATAGATTAATTAGTAAATCTAGTTCATAGATCTCAGATACCTCCTTGCACAACATGTGCAATCACTCTTCCTTTATTTGATACATGACACCTTGATAGTGAGTCTCAGTTAGTATGTTTCTCTCTACTTGTAAATAGTTTCATTTTCATATTACTTGTACATAGCTTATTCTCAAAAAATACAAAAATAATATAATATGTTCAAAAATATTCAAATATAATAAAAATACAAATTTTAGAATGTATACATTTCTATGTTTATATTCCTTCTATTTTCTAGATACTACATATGTTATCTCTATTAGTATAGTCAATTTTTATCATATATTCATGTTTCACTTGTTCTCTTCAAGTGTTTGCATATTATTATAGGACCTAGGTCCTCCACATAGATCCAAATTTACTATTATTTACCCACTAGGGGCACATACATAGATACACACATTCAACATTGATACATTTGCCTATTGGTGGCATTATACTACACAATTTCTGATTTTCTAGGTTATATCATTTTATACTACAATAATTTTTTCTGATTACTACTACTATAGACTCAATTTATATACATCTTGTCTCTTATAAGGATTTGTACCACATGTTCATGCATAATTTCATTTCTAGCTTTCTTATTTTAGATTTGATTGTGTCTCTTTGATTCTACATCTCCTCAAGGGTGTTTGAATATGTCATTGTTTTATGGCTCTAAACTGATTCCTTTCATTATGTGTATGATTTGGACATGTGCCCATGTCCTTGTGTGTTCTTATTGATTATGTATGTAGACATTTAAACATGTCCTTCCATGTGGCTCTAATCCAATATTGCTTGCTCTTTACGCATGTGGACATTTAAACACATCCTTATATGTATGCTCTTTCTTAGACTTAGTGACATGTGCCCTTGTCACATATGTGTTAGCTCCTTGGCCTAGTTTATGTGTTTCATGTGCTTTTATGTATGATTTCATGTATGAATCATGGCCATATCACTTGTATTTTCCTTGTTAATTGCACACTTAGTTTTTAATTCCATGAGGGACCTCATGCATCTCCCCTTCCTTCTTGGGTGCCTTGATGGACATCATGCCCCATACCCCTAGGTATTTTACTTAGATTATATTCAGATTTGGTGTTCATATACATGATTACATTGTTATATCTATATTAATAACCTTATTGATGATAGATCTAACATACACTATACATTACCAATTTATGCTCAATCTATTTACATTTTAATGTCATGTATACAAATTATATTGGTTTATCACGTAAATATCATATTCTCAATCTAGAAAATATGATGCATATATTTTATTTTAAAGATAGTTATTGTAGAGGTTAAACAATACCCATAAAAATAAGGGGCATTCACAGGGGTTTGTCATAGAGATTAGACCATCCTAGTGCACTCATAATACAATTTTCAACATGCAAACACAAATTACAGAGCCTAGACTCAGGAAAATAAAGTGAAAATAGTCAGACCTAGATCAATATCAATTTCGCACATAAATAATGCATTTGGTCAATAACATGACATAGAGGACACTATCACAATGCGCTATTGATTATGGGACCATGTTACTAATTAGTAGCCCCAAAAATATAAAATTCTAAAATTATTAGAAAGGTATAATAGGTATAGTCTAGGGTTACATAGTTTTAATCATATATGATCAGATATGATTAGTATGTACTTAGTTTTTCAAATAATTACATAGGCTTTCTTATATTGGGGGCATCATGTGTGACATGATCACTCCCATTTCAGTCTCAGATATGCATAGACATAGATTACTATAACTCAGTCTAGAATCCATATGCATAGTTATCAAAATTGGGGGCACTTGCCTAGCACATTATTTATGTATGATTAGTTTTTCACCAATTTCTCAGATGGAATGGTAAATCCATGTCATTATCCATGTTGTATACTTCATACACCATTTGCACCACTTTTTCACCAAGTTTACACTAGATTGATGCCTCATTCTGTCTGCAGGGGTTAACATTCTTGAGTGACCTAGAGTCATTTTACATTGAAAGTTTGAGTGGAACTTGAGACATTTTATGTTCATAGTTCTTGAGCGGCCTAGAGCCATCTTTTACAGCTTCATGACACTAGTTTCAATTTCAACTTCTTCTACCAAATAGGGGTAGGAAATGATGGAGTCAAGGCTGACTTGAGTTCTTAAGCTACCTACATAGTGTTGGCAAAGGTGTTATCATTGATGTCAAAGGTAATGAAAAAGTGGTAATTTTATTGATGTTAAATAAGGATAAGCAAGGTAAGTGATATTAAAAGGATGTGCACTTCATTGAATATTTTCATCTAGGCCTTGTCCTAAGACCCTAAGTGGCCTAATAAGGCATGTTGATCAGATTTAGATGCATATGAGCTAAGGTGAGAATTGTTTGAGGTTTTTCATGTTTTTTATAGAATGTTGATGTTATTTTAGGCTAATAAGAGAAGAAAATGTATGTGAATATTGGTTTGGTGATCTTCTCATAGATCTTGTGTGGTGGCATAGGTTTGGTAGCCTAATTTGATGAGTAGGTTGAGGATAGGGAGTATAAGTTTGATAGTTTTTAATCATGGAATTAATGTGTATGACATGTTTGTAAGGTGGTGAGATCATTTTAAGAGGTTTCAATGTGGTTTCTTGATCAAGGTATGCTCTATAATTCTAGGCTTAGTATGCAAAGAGAGAGGGCGAGACCTAATGAGGGGTCAAAGTTAGTTTCTTATTTATGTGATCTCCTCTGAAAGTTTTTCAATGTGACATAAGGTGTTTAAAGTGTGTGTGTCAATTTTTAGATCCTATCTTGAAGGAAAAAATGTGAAAAAGTGTCCTAAGGCTTCCAGCTGTGCTAAAATGAAGAGATAAGAACCTGAGAAAAAGTTTGTGATGCTCATTGACACATGTAGAGTTTTCATGGTGACCTGATACATTTGGAGTAGTTGGGGAAGGGTCATAAGAATATTTAAACATAATTTTATAGAGAAACCAAGCCATTAACTCTATGAATGAATGTTAAGAAGGTAAGGAGGTTTTTGTGCTTGCAAGCCCTCATAGTGGAGAAATTGGAAAGATGTGAATGGTTTTGGAGATAGAATGAATTATTTGATAAATTTTTATGATTTTTTATTATATAATAATCCTCAAATCACCTCCAAGTGGTAGTGGTGTGTCAAGGCAGTGAGTAGAAGGTAAAGAAAACTACTTATTTCTAAAGAAGTTGATGGTACAAGAAGAGTTGACCAAGTCAAAACATGCAAGTTAATAGAGATTAAATGAAAATAATTATTATTAAGGTACATGGAGATGGTTTGGAAATAAAAATCCTTTGTGTCAATAATTTTGGTCAATGAAGTTATTCTATCGCTAAATTTACAAAGAGTGAAAATAGTGAAAGAAACCAAGCAGCATGATAAAGAGTTTAGGGAATAGTTATAAGTGAGTAAGGATGAATACAATGGTTTGGGGTCTTATTTAAATAAATATTATTTATATTTAATTTTTTTTTTATATTTTTTTGATGCTCAATCTAGAAGATTCTCATAAAGTGACTTGTCTATGTAAGACAAGACAATGAAACCCATGACAGTGAGAATGATATGTAAGAGCAAAGTTGCCATTGAAGAATATGAAGTTTGTGTTGGAAGATTATATAATAATGTTTTATGAAATTTTACATGAATTATAATATCTTTGAATAGTTTCCTCAAGTGTGAGAATTCATGTTCACCATGACTATGTTTTGAGTCAAATTGACTACTCTAGGCGTGATAGGGACAGCGATGTGTTTGAGTCCTTATGATAAGAGGTGATACATCTAATGAATATATTGGTGTTGTTTAATACCTAATTTTTATATTAAATATTTGTGTAATCTGTATAAATATTTTGAGGTGTTGAGATGAGGAAGGCAAAAGGGCTTGTCTAACTGTGTATACACAGTGTGAGAGTGGTATGAGGAATTGGTCTATTAGACCAATGAATGATGTTAGAATAAGATAAATAAATATTTTAGGTTGATATATAATAATTAGAGGAAATATCCATGTGATTTATATATATTTTAAGCACTCTTAAAATTGTTAAACATGAACATTTATATGACTGTACTTTGACTATGTTTGACCAGCCTAAGTGTTCCTATCACAGAGGTGTTTTTGGATGCTTTGAGCTTGAGTGGTGATGTGAAATGGACATGGTAAGGTTATTAGGGTAATTAATTATCTATTTATTCAATTTTTTTAGGTGTTTTTTATAAAATCAACTATATACCTCAATTTTATAAGATAGACTTTTTTGTGTTTTAAGGCCTAATGGTGAGTAGGCTAAACAGCTTGGTTCAAGTGGTACGTTAGAGTTTCAAGTGGAATGGACCTATCTGAGAGTGATAAGTGGTATATTGGAGGTAATTTTTTATGTTTTTCATCCATTGGTGAAGGTTTAGTGTGGTCTAAGAGGTCACAAGTGTAATGTGTGGGTGTGAAGGCTTATTTGATTTAGGTCTCAACTAAGCCTAATGGTGGGTTTTAAGGATAATAGAAGACCTATGGAGTGGTTTCATCACCCATATAAAGTGTGTGTGGAAATATTATAGGTGTTATTAAAGTGTGTAAATTATCTTGGCTGAACAATATGGGTTAGATGAAGAAATGTGGTATAAAGGCAAGGCCTTATTGGCCTATTTGGACTAGTTATGTGTGTGTGTGTGGACTTAGGCGAAGGAGAAAAGATTTGAAAGAGAAGTAATATGTAATTTAGGACCATAAAAGGTTGAAATAGGATTATTAATTCATATTTTATCAATTTTATGAAGGTGGGTACACAGGGCATTGGACCTAATGAGCCTAAAAGAGGCGTATTGAATGAAG
The DNA here is from genome assembly GCA_037957365.1 of Torreya grandis. Classification (NCBI taxonomy): domain Eukaryota; kingdom Viridiplantae; phylum Streptophyta; class Pinopsida; order Cupressales; family Taxaceae; genus Torreya; species Torreya grandis. Next base: position 1,252,215 of record JARHVA010003460.1, on the reverse strand, counting down.
GAGCCTAAGTGTCTTGTATTAGGTGGAGAAGAAGGTTTATAGGAGTTATAGAAAGAGAATTACATCATCAGGTGTGTTAAACATTATATCATATGTATATATCATATTTAAGGTGATTGAGTTAGTGCTTGATCATCTAGGGGGTTGTAGCCTCCTTGCTAGTTGGTGCTAGCTAAAGGTCAAGTGGGTGCTTGACTAAACTGAGGGGTGGGTTCTCTTTGATTAGTTGGTGCTAGTATAAATTAAATTTTTTCATTATAGGATAGTAGTCCATGTTCTTGGCTCAGTGGGTTTTATCCCCCAATAGGGTTTCCCACATAATCTCTTGTGTTATCTTGTGATGTGCTCTTATGGTTTTTTCTCTATGTATTATTTGATCTTATGTGAATGTATGATTCATGGAATGGTTAATGTAATTGACTATACATTGTTGTATATTGATTCAAACACCTTATCATTAGCTACTTCTAATATTTGGTATCAAATATAGACATTTTTAATGAGGTTTGATAGCCTACCTATGATCCTAAGTAGCTTGAAGTGTGATAAGGACAATGTTCATCTTGTTTACAATAATGGATAAGTTTTTGAAGATCATGGTTGAGGTTTGCATATAAGTCTACATGTTGGCACTATCAAGGTTGAAGAAGAAGGACTATATTGAGGCTAATTACAAGATAAAACCTAGGTTATAATAGGGGTATGAGAGTTGAGGATTGGTTTTGAAGACCAATATTCTTCAAAGATGAAAATTGTTGTTCATAAGTTCTACAACATGAAGTTGAATCAAAGGAGTGATCATGAGAAAATGAAGGAATTAGTTTCATTAATGAAATAAAGATGTTGAAAGAGTCATAGAGGATAATTTTTGTTATCATGAGGTAATGAGAGTACATTATCATTCTTAGGAAAGAGATGAATGCATGATGAGAAGCATGGGTGCATAGACAAAAAGGTCAAATGAGTGTTTTGTGAGTGTGACAATAATACAGGTATTGAAGGGCATGGAGGATGATGTGATGCATACCTAGATGAATTAAAGAGGTTTTTAAATCACAAAGTATCCTTTGGAGAGATAAAAAGTTCACTAGAATAGCCTTGACAAGCTAGACCATCATAGGATGTCATTTAGGTATCGACAAGATAGTTTGTTTGAACATTTATTACTTATACTTGTATAGTCAACCTTGGTCAAAAAATCGTCGAGGAGTTTTTGAATATCTAAATTTGGTCTATTGAAATTTTGGTGCCATGAGGAGTTTTATAGTTCAAGTTATAGGGCTTTAAATCTGATCATGTTTCTTGTGACATGCCAGAGGACGTCAATCTTAACCTTCAATAAATAGCTATTGATAGTTCAAATTTATCACCATTGGAATTTGACATTTAAATCACTGTGTGTAGGAGAAAGAGACCAAAGATTAAAAAAAAAAATGGTGTAAAAAGGAAATATGAGTCAAAATCCATGATGAATATCCTCAGAAAGTTTGGTATCTTGAAAGTCTGTACAGGGGCATTTATTACACAAAAGTTGACTGGGTTTTCTCTAAGTGAACCTGGGAAGAGTTATTTGGTGACTTTGGGTCACTCAATATGATTGGTAAATAAGTTTAAATATGATATCAAGGTCATGATGTTCCTATAGGTGTATTGTATTATTTAGTTTGGTTCATCAAAAATGAAGATCAAGCTCAAATTTTAAAGAACAGTGGGTTAAAGGTTTCAAGGAAATTCATGACTTCAAACCCTAAGAGTATTTTCATAAGGTTAAGTGATTTATATATGAGATATGGAATTGAGTGAGTGTTAGGGGGAATGATTTAAATATATCTTATAGCATGTATCATGCTTGGGATGCATGGTTAAGCTCAGGTTGAGGTTCAAGAATCAAGTTTTAGGATGATGGATTTTGTGAGTTGAAGAATTGGTCTTTTAAGACCAATGCCATTATGGTAAAGAGATGTTGTTCATATATTATAAGGACTAGAGGTGATATAAGAATGATGATGTCATGTTTTAATTTCCTTGAAGATGTTGATATAAATGTTATATGTGATCTTTCCTATAGCTTATCATGTTTTCTTGCAAGCTTGAAGGAGATTGTCATAATGTGCTTTTGAGAATATGACTTGAAGTGCAATGGTTTGTTTAGTGACATGATTGACCTCATAACGTCTTATAAAGTTTTTATGATATGTTTCAAGTTTCATGAGTAAGTTCACAATATTTTGAAAATGAAGAAGTTATGAGCTCTCATATACATGGTATAAACTAAATATGAAGAAGTTGTTCTTTGAGTGATCTTTAAAGCATGTCATCAAGAGATTGGTGTTCCTTGAGATTGGAAATGACCTTTAGGTCATATTGGATAAATTCATATATGTATGGTACCTATTGGAATATCATGAAGGAGATAAAAGTTTGATCATAGGTATGCTACAGTGTATGAGGTCTCACAGACCTAATATGATTGGTTGTTGACCAAAAGGGTATCTTGTAGTAGTTTGAGCCTTAATGGCTTGTGTTGATTGAAGAATATAAAGTTGATGTTTGAAAATTTTCTTTACCTTGTTATGAAGTTTTTCCATGCTTTTTTGAGATGGTATTATAGACCAAAAATATTAGTGTTAAGTAAGAAGAAGCAAGACTATGTGGATTAGGTCTTAATGAGACCTATTTGAGTTATAAGGACTAAGGATGCTCTTAAGATGAAAGTAAATAGTTTGAGTCTACTATAGCCCATAAGAGGCTTATGGAGGTTGATAATGAAGTATTTGACATGGTTTGGTACCTTAATGAAGATAATATGGGCCATTAAGTCTCACTGTTAGTTCATTGAGGAGACTTGAAGATGATTTTTTTAGATGGAACATGGAGTTAGGGGAAGTTAAATCAAATAGTTTGAAAGGCTTGAAGAGATGTGCATGATCTGAGGGGGAACATATGTGAGATATTTCAAGCTTTAGTCATGGTGGAGATATGGAGAAGTCTGATATAAATATGAACTTAAGAATTTTGTTTGATGACTTGATCAAACCAAGTCGTGTGTTTTTCCAATGTATTAAATCTTCATGCATGGAAAAATGGGGAGCTTTGTAAATGGTCAAGTCCTAGGATCAAAGGACTATGTAGATGAACTTGAGAGGAGTATATGTCTAATTTTTCATTAATGGCAAAGGGGGAGGAGGAGAAGAAGAGGTTTCCATCAATGAAAATGGGGGAGATTGTTGGCCAAGGTGTTATAATTGATGTCAAAGGTAATTACAAAGAAGTAATGTCATTAATGTCAAAGAAAACTAAGAAAGGTAACTAATGTTTAAAGGATGTGCACTTCCTTGAAGGTCTTCATATAGACCTTATTCTAAGACCCTAGGTGGTTTAATGAGGTGTGTTGATCATGTTTGATATGAGCTAAGTTGAGAAATGTTTGAGGTTTGTCATGTTGTTTTTGGCATGTTGATGTTATTCCAGATCAAAAAGAGAAGACAAAGTATGTGAACAGTGATCTAGTGGTCTTCTCATAGACCTTGTGTGGTGGCATAAGTCTGGAAGCTTAATGTGATGAGAAAATTGAGGCTAGGGAGTAGAAATTTGGTAATTGTGGAGTATGGCATGAAGGTGTGTGACATGTTTTTGAGGTGGTGAGAGCATTTGAATAGGTTTCAAGGTGGTTTCTTGATCAAGCTATGGTCTATCATTCTAGGCATAGTATGCAAAGAGAGAGGGTGAGACCTAATGAGGGGTCAAATTCAGTTTATTATTTATGTGATATCCTATGAAATTTTTTCTAGGTACCAAAGGGTGCTTTAACTGTGTGTGTCAAGTTTTAGATCCTAGCTTGAAGGACAAAGTGTGAAAAAGTGTCATAAGGCTTCCAAGTGTGCTAAAATGAAGAGATAAGAACTTGAAAATAAGTTTGTGATGCTCATTGAAACATACAGGGTTTTCATGGTGACCTAATCCATTTGAAACAATTGTGGAAGGTCCCTAAGAAGCTTTTAGAAGCATTTTATATAGAGACCAAGCCCTCGACTTTATGAATGAATGTTAAAAAGGTTTCTGTGATTGTAAACCCTCATTGTGGATGGATTGGAAAGATATGAATGGTTTTGTCATATAATGAATTATTTGATCAATTTTTATAATTGGATATTGTAGAGGAATCCTCCAAGAACCTCCAAGTGGTAGTGGTGTGTTAGGGCAGTGAGTAGAAGGTACATAAAACTACTTGTTTTTAGAGAATTTGATGTTACAGGAAGAGTTGATAAGGTAAACACATGAAATTTGATGTATATTTAAGGCCAAATTTTTTTATTTAGGTCCATGGATTTGGTTTTCAATAAACATCCTCTGTGTTAATAATTTTGGTTAATGAAGTTGTCCTATCGCTAAATCTACAAAGAGTGAAAATAATAAAAGAAACCAAGTAGTGTGTTGAGTAAGGATGAATCCAATGGTTTTTGGTTTTAGTTAAATACATATTACTCCTGTTTACTTGGTTGTTAAGTTATTTTGATGCTTATACTCAACATATAATGTGCTCACAAAGTGACTTGTTTGTGTAAGATAGGACATTGGAACCTAAGACAGTGAGAATGACCTGTAGGAGAAAAGTTGCCATTAAAGCATATGAATTTTGTGTTGGAGGATTATATAAGCAGGTTTTATGACCTTTTACATGAATTATAATTTATTTTAAGTTTTTAATCAAGTGTGAGAACTCATGTTCATCATGACTATGTTTTGAGTCAGATTGACAGCTCCAGGTGTGATAAGGAAAGTGATGTGTTTGAGCCCTTATGACAAGAGGTGATACATATAATGAATATATTAATTTTTTTGAGAAATAGTTATTATATTAAATATGTTTTAATCTCTAAAAATATTTTGAGGTTGAGAAATCCAAAAGGTCTTGTTTAACTGTGCATACACAGTGTGAGAGTGGTATGAAGAATTGGTTTGTTAAACCAGTGAATGATGTTGAACAAGAGAATTAACTATTGGAGGTTGATTTAGAATAATTATAGGACCTATCCATGTGAATTATATATATTTTAATCACTCTTATAAGTTTTGAACATGAACATTTACATGACTGTACTTTGACTATGTTTGACCAGTCTGAGTGGTCCTGTTGCATAGGTGTTTTTGGATGCTTAGATTTTGAGTGGTGATGTAAAATAGAAATTGTAATGTTATTTGGGTCATGAATTATATATTTATTTTATTTTTTCATGTTTTTTTTATAAAATAAATTGTATGCCTCTATTATAGAATTTAGACTTTTTTGTGTTTTAAGGCCTAATGGCGAGTAGGCTAAAAGGCTTGGTTCAAGTGGTGAGTTGGAGTTGCAGGTGGCATGGAAATATGTGAGAGTGATAAATGGTATATTTGATTCATTTTTTATGTGCTTAATGTATTGGTGAAGGTTGAAGTTAGTCCAAGAGGTCACAAGTGTAATGTGTGGGTGTGAAGGCCTATTTGCTTTAAGTCTCAACTAGGCCGAATGGAGAATTTGGGTCTCAAGGACAATGGATGACCTATGGAGTGGTTTTCTCACCCATGTAACATGTGTTTAGACCTATTATAGGTGTCATTAAAGTGTGTAAAGTATCTTAGCTGAAAAATATGGGTTAGAGGAAGAAGTGTGGTATAAAGGCAAGTCCTAATTGGCATATTTGGACTAGTTATGTGTGTGTGGACTTAAGCAAAGGAGAGAACCTTTGAAAGATAAGTATCAGGTCATTGAAGACCATCATAGGATGAAATAAGATCATTCATTCATATCTGATCAAGTTGATGAAGGTGGATACATAGGTCATTGGTCTTAATGAGCCTAGAATAGGCATATTGAGCGAAGGGGCCTAAGTGGATTATATGAGGTGGAGAGGCAAGTTAGATGAGTAAGAGAAAGAGAAGTCCATCATCAGTTGTGTTAGACATAATATTAGAGTTAGATATCAATTTTAAGGTGATTGAGTTTGTCCTTGATCATCTAGGGGGTTGAAGCCTCCTTGCTAGTTAGTGCTAACTAAAGGTCAAGTGGGTGCTTAACTAAATTGAGGGGTGGGTGCTCCTTGATCAGTTGGTGCTATTCGGAATTGAATTTTGTCATTTTATAATAGTATTACATGTTCTTTTTTTAGTGGGTTTTATCCCCCAAGAGGGTTTCCCACATAATCTCTTGTGTTATCTTTTGATGTGCTCTTATGATTTTTTCTCTATCCATTGTTTGATCTTATGTGAATGTATGATTCATGGAATGGTAAATGGAATTGAATATACATTGTTGTATAATTATTCACCCCCCTCTCATTAGCTACTTTTAACACATAGGAGGGTTGGATAACTCATCAGTCCAATCCAAGCTATTCACATATTATAAACCACTAAATAGGGGTGGGCAATGATGGAGTCAAGGCCAACTTGAGTTATTGAACCACCCACACATGAGGATTGAGAAAGCCATCATCTCAATCCAAGTTATTCACTATTTGATCACCATATATATGCACACATAGGATGTCACCAGGTTTTTGCATTAGTTCATGTATCTAACAAGGTATATTTGTTCCTTTCCTCTCTCTCTCATCACTTTACTCAATTTTGTCTTTGCTTTTGATATATATTAAGTATGGATTGATTCATTCATGTTTCATTTATAAGACATGAAATGGATCATGTTTCTTGGCCTCAGACCTAGATTCATGGGTGTTACCTCATAGGTAAGTCTATATACACTTCATTTTGCTTTATCCTAGTCATTTCAATTTGTTGCATTTCTAGAATAAAGCGGGGGGGGGGAATATGGTCATATAAAATTTCATTTTACTATAATGAGTGTCACCTGAGACCACCTTATCCTTAGATTATCCCTAGAACTATCTTAGGGCATCTATTGATCATTTTCTAGCTTTTGTGTGAGTCTAACCCATCCCCAAATATACCAAAAGTAGCACTGAGCCTTCACTTAGCCACCCAAGTCCCTTTTTCACCCATTCCTACCACTTGGACATTAACATGACCCTTTGTACTATAACACATTGCACTATTGGAAAAGTTACATCACTAATGTCCCCTTGTTCTTTTCACCTCCAATGAATATCTTTCTATTTATCAAAGCACCTTAGGGTCGGCCTAGACCCATTTCATGTCTCAAAAAGCACAAATATTCTATATATAGACCACTATCATTCATTTATCCCCTAGATGAAAATTAGATGAAAATAATCACAAATAAACTCAAAAAAAATTGTGAAATCATGGTCATTGATCCCTATTCTACCCTACTTAGACATACACCCATATAAAATAGCCCAAAGCTTAGATTAATCAGATTTATAGTCTCAAGTCATACTCAAAGAATTCAAATCATCACTTATACTAGTGTTCACTTTTACTTGCATTGACACTTAGATTAGGAGAACTAGAATGAGATTGATACCCTTTCAATGTATTGGTATGTAGGCAATGCTCAACACATAGGGTGTTGAGCTCACATCCAACCTACCTTACTAATGACACTCTATTTATACTTGTGCTCCTAAAATGCCTTAACAAACATGGAGGCTTAGGGTTTTACATTAAAATCAATCAAAACAAGGAATAAATAATGATCCAACATCTAGTCACATAGGCACAAGCTTCTCAGAACCAAGTGAAGGTCCACACAAGAACTATCTATCTCCACTACATAAGAACATTAACATGGTATTGAGGACATTATCATGGTTTGATATTGACTAGGGGACCACACTACTATCCAAGAGGGTTTTTGACACCTATTTTATATTAACAACACCTTGCACTATTCTTGTACAAGTTCCCATCCTACCACTTATCCATCTCAGTCAGTTTTGTACCTAAATATCTCCTTTATAATTCATTATTATTTATAGGCTAATCAAACAAATCAATTATTGCATAAATTAGTGGTTGTAAATATTGTTATTTTTATTCTCTGATTTATTAGTCCAACACTATAACAACCTAGGATTTTATCTTCCATAATTCCCTTAAAAAGTTAAATTAGTTATGTTAATGGAGTGATAAAACATTACACAAAGGTGTGTTTTATGTAAATGAACCCACAATTGTGTTATTTTTTATTTTGTGTGCTTGTTATTAATATTTTTCCTTTTATGCCCATGTTTGAAAACACGTGTTGGAGGGATGAAATATTACCCATTTTTGAACCCACATCATTGGCATGTTTTCATTCACATTTGACTCCAAATTTAATAGTCTTTTAGTAGAAGCCTTGAATATTTTATTAATTCATGGTGCTGTGTGCTTCATAATTATGTCACATTTTATTTCCCTGCATGTCATGGGTTGGAAGACATGACATTCACTAGTGTAAATAAACCAACAATAGGCCTTCCAATATGATTCAATGTTTACTGGTATGTTCATGGTGGTCATCAAGGCATTCATTCACATACCAGTAAATGTTATTGTTTGGAGACTGAACAATCACTAATATGTGGATGAAATTCCTAAAGGAGCTTAACTAAAAGGAGTATTGAAAGTCATGCTATAATAGTGGATAATGTTTATAGAATCCTTATTTAAAGGGTGAATTCTAATGCTTCTAATAAGTGAAAAACCATATGTTTTATTTAATGTTAGAGGGATGAAATGTCAGTTGTCTTGAACAACTTACAAATGTTTAATGTGTTACTAAATATTTACACGTATGTGGATGGAATGCCTAACTGCTTTCATTCACATATGAGTACATGTTATTAATTTTTTTATCAAAATTTATACTTTCATTCTCATTACAATAAACGTTGACTCAGATGTATCAAACCCAACCCTTTATGAATTCTTATTGTGTTACTCATATGTTCATGTCAATTAATGTTGTTATGTTATTCATTAACATTTTCTAAGTTACAAATGTTCTTTCCCATAAGTGTTTTTGACAAATTAAAAACTATTGAACATTTTATGCTATGTTATTATTTCTATATTAAAATTTAAATGTTTTTGAATTAATGTATGTGTTTTTATATTTTTAATGCATATAATCCCTATAAGTTTTTATTTTTTCATTTATATTGTATAATTGTTACACTAGTAAGGCCACAGTTTATTACTCCATTTCTCAGCCAATCTAGTGGGATAACCTATGAATGTAGACTTAAACTAACAGGTTTAAAATTCTAACAAATAATAATTTTCAAAAAAACACATTATTTTATATGCACCTTAAAGTTTTGTGAATTCAAGCACAACATGAAATTACTAAGTCAAATAATATGAAATGAAGTGCCATGTTGAAGGAGGAGTGTGTCTACAACACTTAAGATTTACTAGTATGTAGATGGAAGCCATGAATATTTTCATTCATATACTTTTAAATGTTCATATCTTTATATCAAAATTAAGATTTCCATTAACATACCAATAAATGTTTACTAAGATGCATAAAAAAATCCTTTTGTCAAATCATTTTACTCTGCTTGTCATATATTCTCATGATTTATTATAGTTGTGTCAATCATTCATAGTTGAAACATTATAATATTATTTCCCATAGTTTTTGTTTTTATGTTTTCCATTATATTGTCAATTAATTATATAATTTATTTATTTTTGTAGTTCAACATGAGGAATAGGAATAAGAGGATGTGGTTTGTCAGAAGACAACCACGTGCAACAATGAAGAATAAAGGAGCCAAAATTTTGGAAGATGTTGATGAAGAATTTAAAAAAATTGTGCAACCCACTACAAAGTAGATATACCAACCCCATACCAACTAGGGAGAAAGGGAAACCAACATAAATGTTACCACCATTACACGTGTCATTATAGTCCTAATAGATAGTTAAGAAGATATGGAAAGTGTAATGATAGATGTGGATGATAATGGTTAGTATATAAACTCTACAATGGTAAAGTGGGGCATGAAACCTAGTAATTTATTGATTTGGCTGAAAAGAATCACATCTACTAACAAGAAGGGGCCACCCACTATTTTACCAACATATGAATAAAGTGAGGTAATGCAATGGTGTAAGGACTTATCCAACATGGGGCATATGTTGTACATATATAATTTGAAGGCATACAAGTGGATGAAAAAATTTGGGGGATACAAACATGACACAATGAAAAATACAAAACATTTTATGTAAAGGGTGTATGACCTTTAAAAAAAAAACCAATGCAAAATATGAAAGGGTCAATCTTGAACCTAAATGGCGTATACCCTTTACAATCCAAAGGGAATATTAAATTTATAAAGGGTGTATGATCTTTGTAAAGGTAATACACCCTTTGGACTATAAAGGGTGTACACCCTTTGTAAAGGGCATAAGCCCTTTAGACTATTTACAAAGGGCATACGCCCTTTGGACTGTAACATTTTTTACCTTGTTTGATGTTTTTCAAGGATATATTGCAAGGGTATATTTAGTAAAATAAATATAAAAAATTAGGGCCACTATGCATCTTTCAAAATTGATTACAGAGCTGTAGGAGTTACCATTTAGAAGTTAGTTTTTAAAATTCCATTCTAGTCAATACTTAGTTTTTAGAATTTCAATATTGGAAGATAAAATGAGAAACAAGGTTTCAAATCATGTTACGTATGTAATATATCTATACCATTGAGGATTACATGCCTACTTTACCTTTAATATTCTCCACCTACTTTATCTACTTGAGTATGCCCTACCTGATTAAATAACTGAGCCATATCTTGATCTAAAGGAGTATGGCTTACCTAAATACACAAGCCATATCTTGATCTTTACTATTCCTTACTAGTGTCAAAGTAAGTGCTCCAATGACTCAACTTGGTCTACTTCAAGGTCCTCTAGAAACTTACTTGTAATTAGGTCTCTTCCTAATCATAAACTACCTCTTGGTCTATCATAAAAGGTCTTCTAAGTATTGGTATTGAAATACTAATGACCTTATTCTTTAGTATTATCTATTGAATTCTTAGCCTCTATATTTAGATCAAAAGACACTTTCAATGACTTAAAATAGGATACTCAGTCTAAAAATAGTAATCTACCTTCAAGAAAAACCCTTCTTTGACTCTTAAAGCACTCAATTGTACATCCTCACTTATTTGAATTATAATATGAGGGTTTCACTAATTATTTGACTCAATATTCTTAGTGCATGAATAAATTCAAATCAAAACTCAGATGATAGCAACTCTACCCTTTATAGGCATATTAGGCCAAATTCTACCTCTTAAGGACTTGATACAAAGATATCTACAACTACCTTATTTTTTGGACTCAATCACTTCAAAAAAACATGGCTCATAGGTGTCTTTGTGTCTTTACCTAAGCTCAAAATACCAATTAGATCACCAAAGTGCCTAAAAAGTTGACTAAGTCCTAAGCACTATTACAATATTGTGTATAGGTGTGTTTGGTCTTAAAAATATTTTATTAATATAAGATCATCAAATGATTCTTAGAAACCTTTATTAATATGTTTGGAGACCATTTATGATGATAAGACACCAATTTCCTTTATTGATCTCTTAAGAATTGGAATTCAATGGAAACTCTGATCTTTAGGTTTATATAGCTTAATCTACTTACTTAGAAGGATATTGACTTGGCTTAACTTTTGAATTATTTAAATCTATTAATTAATAACTTGTAACATGTAACCTATAGAATATATATAGTAATGATACAATAATTCATACATTACATCTACCAAATACATAGTACTACATGTAGGTATGTGGTCACTCATACATGACATCTTCATGTGATCGTGATATAGTCACTCATATTGGACATAAATGTAGCTAATCACCCTAGTAAACTCCATTTACACCTAAACCATTAACCCCAAACCCAAAATCCCAAACCCCAAACCCTAAACACTAAACCTTAAACCCTAAATATTGAGACTTAAACCGTAAACCCCAAACCCTAACCATAAACCCTAAATCATGAATACTAAATAATATACCTAAACCCTAGACCCTAAGCCCCAAACCTTGAACCCTTAACCCTAATACATTAGCCATAAACCCAAAACAATAATCCATTAACCCTAAACTATAGAACCTAAACATAGAAACTTAAAACATTAAACCTTATACTTTAAACCCTAAAACCTAAATGTAAGCCCTTAACCCTAAATCCCAAACCACAAACCTAAAATCCTAAATCATAAACACTAAACCATAAACCCTTAACCTTATACCCTCAATTTTAAACACTAAACCCTAAAAAAATTCAAAATCTAGAATGGTAAACCCTAAACACTAAACCCCAAAACCTAAACCCTAAACTCTAATCCTAAAAACTTAAGCAATAAACCCTAATACATTAAATTTACACCCTAAACCATAAACCCATAACTATAAAACATCAAACTCAAAATCATAAACCCTAAATCCTAAACCTTAAAACCTAAATGTTAGAACCCAAACAACTAAACCCAAATACTAAAATAAAAACCTTGAACCCTAAATCCTTCACCCCAAACACTAAAAAATGAACCCTAAAACATGATCACTAAACCTAAACACTAAAACATGACACCAAAACCAAAACCCGAAATCATAATATGTAAATCCTAAACCCTGAATAATAAACCTTAAATTAAAAACCTATGCCCTATAACCCAAACCATAATCTCTAGACCCTAGACCCTAAACTCCTAACCTTAAACCCAAAACCCCAACAACTAAGACCTAAAAATTTAACCCCTAACCCTAAATTATAAAATAAAATCCCTAAAATTTAAATCTTAAATCATAAACTCCAAACCTAAACCTTAAACCCTTACACTTAATCTCTAAACTACTAACCCCAAGCCTAAAACCATAAACTATAAGTCATAAAACTTAAACATTAACTCCTAAACTAAAAATTCTAAACCCAAATCCAAAATCCAAAACCTTAAACACTAAACCTAAATCCCTAACCCTAAACATAAAAACCCAAACCCCAAACCATAAAGTCTAAACCATAAACACTAAACTCCAAATCCTAAACCCTAAGCCCTAATCCCCAAACACTAAATACCAAACCCTCAATCAAACCCTTAAGACCAAAACCCTAAACCTTACACCCTAAACCCTAAACCTTAAGTGTGAAACCATAAACCCAAAACCCTAAGGTTCCATAAACACCAATCCTCAAACCCTAAAAGATAAAACCTTGGTCCCTTGAGCCATAAACCATAAATCCCAAACCTTTAAGGACAAAATATAAATTATAAGCCATAAATCCTAATCCTTAAGACATAACACTAAAACTTGAACCCTAAACACTAATCCCTATAAACTGTGAATCTTGAACCATCAACCATAAACCTTAAACCCTAAATTTATAAATCCTAAACCTCTAACCATAAACCATAATATTGAGTAATCAACTATATAGAGAAAGGAGAGGGGGTATTTTATAAGCCATTTATTGAAAGGATAGGGCTCATTATCACCTATATAGATAAATGAGTGACTAGGGACTTTCATGTAAAAGGCTTGAAGTTGGATTAAAGATGAATCTCTAAATAATTTTTGGGTTTTTTAAACAATGGGTCTATCAATATGCATTAATGGATATCCTATAGCATTCAACCTATAACATACATATAATAATGATAAATTCATTCATACAATATAGGTAAGTGTGCAAAGTTGGGGGACAAAAAGTGGCTACCCATGGACATAATTTTCTTGAAATTTCAAAAATCTAAACTTGTGTACATAATTTGAGATATCTACGCTCCAAATTTGAAGATGGTGTAAGAACATGAAATGTAGAATTTTGAGTCTCAAAAACACTATTTTTTTTAAAAAATGGTTAACTATATCTAGGTCAAACATCTAAACTTTGAAGAAAAAAGCCTATTTTTAAAGAAAATAGAGTAGATAGACACCCGTGTGGTGCACCATTGTTTGAGCAACATTTAATATTATGTGAAACCTTTGGGGAAACTTTAGATAAGATCTTCTAGTTTGTGACCTATAATTTTTTATATTTTTTAAATGAATAATTTTTTTTTATGAAATTTTCAAGTAAATAGATCCTAAAAACTAACAAAAGAATGGATAGCCATCCATGTGACACACCTAACTGCCACAAAAAAAAATGAAAATCAATTTTTTTTAATGTGTGTAGAATTAGGCCTAGTTTGTGACCATATAACCTATTTTTCACTTAGATCAACTAAGGATAAACTACATGAACATGTATAGGCATGTATATTTGTGGTATGTAGTGGACTAAAAAAGGTGTAGTTAGAAATCAACATAGTTTGAAACCTTAAATTAGTCTAAAAATTATAAAAATCATATTTTTGGAAAGAGGAGAGTGTGTTTGTCAATATGGTATTAAGTTTTTAAATTTTCACATTAAAATTCATAGTGTATTTGGTGATCAAAGTTGATTTTTTTTGTTTTTTCTCATAAGTCTCATGTTAGGAATACACTATATCCTACATGTGCAAGTAAATCATAAAATGATTATAGAAATATAATAAGACATAGAATAAAACACATAAAATAGGAGAACAAACCACAACACCATATATATCATGGAAAACCCTTACAAAACTAGCAAGGGAAATATTATGGGGAAAAGTTAGTATACATACTTTAATTTTATCAACAAACTCTCTCTCATACACAACTCTTCTAACAACTCCTTCAGGTGAGCAAAGCTTATAACCAAGATTTTCATGCTCTAACCTCCTAGTTATAACATGTAACTCTTACATGATGATGCTAACAACCATAGCATCTAAGGGAGATCCAAGATTCTTCCTCCTCTATGAGATAAGTTAATAACATTCAAGCTTCATGTCTTATAGGATTCATTCCATGCACTTGGGTGAGCCAAGCAAACCAGCGTTCCAGGATATAACCTCTATCCATGCATGATGATGCTTAAAACCCAAACATCTAGGTGAGTTATAATATCTAAGCCTTAAAATATTCTAACCTCTTAAATATGGATCTAAAAATGGAGAGCCTCTAAAGGGATCCTCCATGATCCTATAATAGGATAAAGATTACAATGAGAGAGATCAATGATTTATAGCATTTTCATACAATGTGAGAGAAGAGAGAGAGAGAGGGAGAAAAATTTGCCCCATTTGTGTGGGGAACATTATTGGGGAATTATAAATCTTTATATACTCATAATAATTTCAAACTTTTATCGATTATTGACACTTTATATTTTACAAGAACTCATCGAGTCTCAATCTCTCTAAGTGTATGCCTAAAGGGGTACATTGAGAAAGGGGTGGGGAGAGCATTGGTGCTTTATAAGATTGTTGTCCCATTTTCCACTTTCTATCTACACACTTGTCTCCTAAAACCATTTAACCTAAGCTTGTTCTTCTCAGTCTTACCCATTACATTCATTTGTCATGCTTTATCATCCTTGTTCGTGCCTTGACCCCTTTTCACTAGTTGATTGTATTAGGTCGACTGGGTCAACCTTGTACAATTTTTAGCCTCTAATTATTGTACAAGGTTGATATGATTGACCTTATAATATTTAGGGATATTTTTCACTTGGATTTTTGTTATCCCTTTGGCTAACCTAGCTCGAGACCTAATGATTTGACTCCTAAAAACATACAGGGTTGATTGGGGTGACCGTATACAACTGACATATTTGGAAGGATTTAGGGAAATATCTACCTATATATACAAGTTCATATCTAACCATTTGAAAATATAGAATAATAATAAGTGCAAATAAACATCTTCTTATTGACCATTCTACTTAAATAATAAAGCTTAGGGTTCCATACTTTCTTTGGAGATACAAATCTT
The DNA here is from genome assembly GCA_037957365.1 of Torreya grandis. NCBI lineage: Eukaryota > Viridiplantae > Streptophyta > Pinopsida > Cupressales > Taxaceae > Torreya > Torreya grandis. The sequence goes on along the minus strand of JARHVA010003460.1, from coordinate 1,236,424 downwards.
GTCTTGTGGAGAAGTCTTTTAGATGCATAGATAGGTTGTGTATCTTGGAGATGATTTGTCTTTGTTATCCTTACATACCACAAAAATCTCTTGTGAATAACCTTGGCCAAGGGAGAGATTGAGGCTCAGTCAGTTCATCTTGAAAGGTAAGTAAACCTAACTTTATTTCTCCTTTGTAAGAGTAGATAGATAATGTAGTTGTGTTTCTCTCCCATGCATTAAAATTCCATATACATTGACATGAGTATATTTATTCTATGTATGTTTAGTTTAGTTTGTTTTATTTCTAACCTCCACTTTGTGCCACAAGCTTTGGTGTGCACTAAATTATATTTACTTTCTTGTTTATTAGAATAGAGTGAACATTAAACCTTAGGACTCTTTTATGGTTGTTACATGATTGTGTTAGACTATAGGCTTTATTAACCCTTCCTAGCATGGTGTATTGTGATGAGTGATCCCCTAAATGGGTCTAGTAGATCCCCATCTTGGTCATGCTCCTACTTAACAAATGAATTCCCCATTGGAAGTGTAGGTATGCTCTATCTTCTTTGAGGAAGGATTCATATATAGACATGATGCATTTCTGATTTCATACATTCTCGTGAACCTAACGTGAACTAACCCTTATAATATTTTTTCACCCTTTTTTATTTCTTTAATTCTTTCATAATTATTTATATCATATATTTTCCATATTGGATCAACTTTGTCAACCCAATATCTAATTTATGTACACAAGATTTTAGGTACTGAATTGACCTAGTTAACCTAGTACAAGTTTTAATACTTTTAGATATCCAGTCCAAACTACTAGGTTAACCTAGTCATCCCTGTATATTTTCAGGCACTCAACAACAAGTTTATGAAAATATTGATCAACCTAATCAACCTAATTATCAAAATTTTCAAGCCTATATCAAGGTTCTTGAATAATAATCTTCATTCTCTGCATCTCTAATCCACCAAGGTTCCTTTCTATCTATCTCTCTATCTCTTTCTTTATATTATTTCCTTTTACAGTCTGTAATCTTTAAAAATGCCCCTACATAGTCAACTAGACCAACCCTATTCACCCAGTTCTATGTTTTATGTGTTTACTAGATAACTAGGTCGACTCTACCAATCCTATTCATTTTTAGACCTTGCTTCCATAGTATAGGTTAAAACCTATCGACCCTATTCTATATTTTATGCATACACTATTGACTATATCAACACTATACCTTATTTCAATGTTGGAATTAACCTTATATATTAGTAATTAATTCACACTTTCTTTTCTTATTGCTTACATGCTTAGAATTGATCACATAGTCAAATTAGGGGGTTTTCAATTAATCTTTTAGTTTCACTATTTTCTATAATGCACACATGACCAAATCAAAAAATCTAAACAAGCATTTTAACATTTGTCTACCCAAGGCCAACCTACTTGGATTTCATCACCAAGGGGGAAGCTGACTTGATGTTCTGGTCAATTATAAATCATGGTTAACGGTATATTATAGCTAAGCACCTGACACCCTTATCATTATGATGTGTGAAGTGCAGGGGTAGGCCCCAATACCAAGCTTGTATCATTACCACTATAGATCCCTTTTAGTCCAAACTACCTAAAACCATCCTTAGATTGACATTCTAGTTCCTTGCTTAAAGCCAACTTTCGATCACATTTAAAATCATATCTTAATATCTCAATTAACATTCAAGTTAACTAATTAGTTAGCTCTTTACTTTCCAAGTTGATTGCTAACTCTTTTCTCAATTGTATTTTTGTCTTGTAAAAACTTGTATTAGCTAGTATTGGTGCAAGGTTTTATGTTGTGTGCCTCAATTGGATTGACCATCATTAATCTAATTCACTATTTATTTCCTTTCATTTATTTATTTTTAAATTCATTACAAAATTTATATTGTTTCAATTCATTATCTATTATAGGCTTCTTAATTTTCCCTCTCTACTATACTGGATTGACCTATTCGACCCTATACCTTTTTATGACCTTTGTTCACTATAATGGATCAACCTAGTCAACCATGTACTATTTACAGACCTTGTTTTCTCCTTTCTTTGCCTCTATTCACTATACTAGATTGACCCAGTTGACCTTATATTATTTGTAAACCCTATTTTTGTGCTAGGTCAACCTAGTCAACACTGCACTATTTATATCATTTCTTGTTTTCTTGCTTTCTCATCTTTATTTCTTTCCCTTCATCATAGACTTTCTACTTGATGAAAATATTGAGTTTTAGTCAACATACATGATAAATTTTACCAAACCTCTAAGGGTCTCCCATAAACAGAGTAGGGAAACTCTCTTTGATGCTAGTAATATTCATATTACCACTTACACAATGAAATATAGGACCCCTCCTAATAAATATTCATAGCGTATTCCTCTCTTATCATTATAAGACCAACCTAAATTAGAGTATACCCCTAAAATTCTCTTCCTTATCTTTAAATTTATTCAACATCAAGGAAAAGATCCTTTTACAATTTACAATCTTATGATTAGTGGTCATGTTGAGGAGCCTCATTCACCTACTCCTATATTCTAAAATTTATTTGGCTGTACCACTTTCTTTGATTCCTAGCCTCTTCCTTTAGTTATTAACTCTTCTTCTCTAACTTCTCCCACCTCCATGCCTAGTACATCCACAACGTGCATCCTAAACTCATTAATTCAACCCAAGGTTACAATGGGCATCCTAAACTCATTAGGAACATTATTATTAACCTCTTCATTTTTGATGATGATGAGCCTAATTATATTAACCTAAATATCAAAACTTATGATCTCTTACCTCACCTCATCTTGCATCTTCCTGCTTCCTTGCAGCCTTGTTCTCATAAGCCTCCTTGTGATGATATTCTTGTAGTCTTAACCAAGACTTGGCATTATATTCACCATACTTACTCAGAGGATAAGGTCATACCTAATTACATCATTTATAATCATTTCCTAGATTATGATGATGTTTGTTCCTTAGATGATCCATTTTTAGGTGGTCTTGTCCAGGATTGTGATGCTGAGATTGTTCATTATTGTTTTTTTTACTTGAGTCTTTTTATGTATCTCCCCATATTATTTTATTTATTGTTCCTAATTTTATTGTTTTTCCTCTTTATAATATGGTATATATGGCACCAACACCTCCAATTTTTAAGGACCCTCATAGGATTATGCTCATGGATTGTGTTATGATCGGGCCTTACCATTTTGCTAGGTACCTTGTTCACCGTAGTTGGTTTACTCTTGAGATTAATGCGACCATCCTTAGACCTTATATAGATATCATTCCTCCCTTAGTATATCCCTTATTAGAGTCTATTCCCAATCCTACTATATTTGAAATCAATCTTACTCCTGCTATAGTTGAGCCTGTTCTCACTCTTACTCTTGTTGAGCCTACCCCTGCTTCACATCCATTGAGCCTAGTTCCATTCCTCCTCCATCACTACATCACCTTGGTGATGGTTTTCTTCCCTTGATTAATATGTCTTCATTTCTAACCAAATGGGCTAATGAGTCTTCTTTATCTTCTTCCACTCTTGTTACACCTCATTCTATGAGTGATTTTCCTAAGACCACTCATAAGCATATTTGATGCTTCTATGAGATAGATAATCATTATTCTACTCATTGTCATAAGTTGAGACAATATATTGATAATTTGATTCCTCTCCTTCTTTAGAAAAAGCCATGCCTACCTTGAAGGTTCTACCTAAATATATACCTAAGTATGGTGAGGTGTATTATTTGTGGCACCAATGTGGCACCCATCACACTGATCACTGTCACATCCTTCAACAGCACCTTAAGGATCACCTTATAACTATTCCCTGACCTTATTTTATTCCTCCCAAATGTCCTTCCCATAAGAAGGCTCCTCTTTCTTCTCCCATGGCTCCACCTCTAGTGGTTCCATCCCCTCTTGTGGTCCCTTCATCACCTTTTGTGCCTCCACCCATGATTCATTCACCTATGGACCTTCCCTCACCTATGGATACTTTTCCACTTATGAGTGCCTCACTTGTGGATCCTTCTCCACCCATGATTCCTAAATCTCTTATAGAGCTTTGTCCCACATATTCTCTTGAGCATACCTTACTTGATTTCCTTCCTCAACATGATCTACTGAGTATTCTTACTTTTTTAGTTGAGGAGATTAGAGGAGAAGTTTTTTCCTAGTTTTCATTGAATATTGACGAGACATTAGCAATAGTTCATATCCATCTTCATAGAGATTTATCTAATGTCTTGTATAATGTGTGTGGGTAGTTTTATCAGTATTTATGAGCACATGTATGGTGCCTTTACATTTACATTTTTATTAGACATGTGCTCTAATTTTATTTTTATCTATCTATTATATCATTTGATGCTATGCAAAATTAATATTTTTCTTACATGGTGATTCTTTACCTTTGGTATTATATCTTGCTTATATTATCATTTATATTTTCATATGATTGTCTTTATTTATCAGTATCTTCTCTTTATTTCTTGAGTTTTTCTCAAAACTCTTCTTGTGCCTTTATGATTATTTGATTTCTTATCTCTATTTTTCATAGATAATTATCACTGTGACTTGGTTATACAAACCCTGTTCCCTTTGGTCCTTGTCTCCCTTTACCATGTGATTAGTTAACAAATAATGAATATCATTATACTTTCCTTTCACCAGTCCACATTTTTATCTCCTTTTTACCTTATTCCTTTTCTCATAAACTAAGCATATACATGGTTGAGACTTGATATCACATGATAGTTCATTGCCAAGCTTAAGTGTCTTAGTCAGTATTTGTCTTTGATTACTTAGCTTACTTTAGCTTTATCCTAATGATAATTCATGTGTATCACTACATCTCTTGTGATAGGTCATTCCAAATCTATATGGAGGAGGAATCTTAAAAATCCATAAAAAGTTAAAATCCAAATCATTTTACAAAAGGCAATGATATAATAGGCAAAATATTTAAAAGTCAAATCACACTAAAAGACATGATTCAAATCACATCTCCTTCCTCTAATCAAAGATCCAACTCAAAATTTGGCCTCATAGTAGAGCCAAGGTCCTTTGGGGTCTAGTAGGCCAATAGATTAGAAAAGGAGAATGAAAAAATATTTTAGTGCTACCTACTTTCTCATGCTAGTAACCAATATTTGCAATAGATCAACATATTTGTAAAGGGTTCTAAAGAATGGGGAACATGTCATGGGTAGGTAGGTCTATTTTACCTTTTTTTGTACCAATATAACTTCATGATTTGATCTTAGTAACACGCTTATTTTCCTACAAAGCTTTATGTCTATAGTGAACATGTTTCCTTTGTACATTGATGGTCACTAGTCAGTTAGTGTCTTCTCATGTCCTTAGTATGCCTCTTGCCTCCTAAGGTATTCTCATAAGATGCTTAAATATTTTTTTTTACACTCCCTTTTTCATTCCCTATATCACTCATATTTCCTCTTGATAAAAATTGTCTTGTTTATTGATCATTCCCCTTGGGATTTCATTTGTGAGTTGCATTATAAGACCATTGATAGGATCCAACATTCTTCACAAATTACCACTTTTTTCCTTCCTATTACATGCATCCTTTATTACTTGATTGTCTTGATTTTTACACTTGAGTGGTGTTCTCTTTGTGAGTTGCAATATAAGATCATGGATAGGACCCAACATTCCTCACAAAATTCTCCAATAGTACAAGTCACAAATAAAATTACATGTGTCAAATATGAGATAAGATGTGATTGATTATGAAGTTACATGCCACTGATATGCTTCCCAAGTTGATTTAGTATATTTTATAATTCATTTCTCTTTCACTTTTATCTTCTTATTTTTTTAGTACATGTAATAATATAACCATTTCTTGAATTTTTCATACTTCCCAGCTTGAATTAGTGTGATCAATTTAAGACGAATATTTTGCTAATTTTATTTTTCTATTATACTTCCCAATGTGATTTAGTATAATTGATTGACTTAATTTATTTATTTTTATACCATTTTTGCCCTTTTACATACCATCCATTTTATTACATTGTTTTCATACTTCCCAATGTGATTTAGTATGATTTTACTTGTTTTAATTTGGTGCAAAAATCTTTCACTTTGGTTTAAGAACAAATTCATTTTTACCATCCCTTGGTTCTTTATCCTTAGTCATTTTCTTGTTATCATGCATTTCCCAACTTGAAATAGTTTGTAGTGCCATCTTTTGATTGATTATATTTTACCAAATATATTTTCCTGTTTCTTTTTAACCATGCATGTGTTTTTCATACTGCTAGAAAATAAACCACATCTCATATATTTCCTATAGTATATACAATAAACAACTACATACATATGCTAAAAAGAATTATATCCAAAGAATCCATAACCACAATCATAATGATGAAAACATACATAATCAACATCAATATACCAAAATAAAACATCATATATATATATATATATCATAAATTTTTGATACAACAAATATAACTATATACAATGTTCTAGCTCTATCTCATGGCCTAGTCATGTTGCCTATCAAGGCCTTAATCTAACTCCTCTAAATAGTATGCTATAAATATACCATCTAAGATCTCAATCCATCCACCTATCCCTCTAGATGTGCCACCTATTCCTATACCTACACCAAATAGGCTAAGGTCTCCGTGTGTGTCACCCTTTCCTACTCCTGAACTTATGTCATATGGGTCAGGGTCGTTGTACGTGCCTATGTCATCTACATCACTATATCTAGATGCACAATTATTTCCTCCTCTAGGGCCTACCATGCCTATATCTCACCTATACCCATATATATTGGTGGATGCATCTTCTCTCTGTGATCATATCTACTTTGTTGCCTCTCTAGCTAATCTGAACTAGCTCGTTTAAGCTAGGGTAGATGGTACACTAGGGTCTTCTAATATAGTAGGGTCATACAGTTATAGAGTCTCATTTAAGATGTCATGGAGTGATCCTCTCACAAGGGACCTCCATATCTCCTCCTCATCCTTAGTTACACTTAAAAAATCACACCCAAATAGATATTAGATAACTATTATATCTCATAATATCTATCTATCTCTAGTATCAATTTCAAAATAAAAACTTAAGCAACAATTTAATTATCTTTATTACTTGTCTATGTCTCAACCACTATGGTCTCACTATTCACACAACTACCTAGCATAGTGTCTCCATCCATGTGGCCTCTTAGTACCTCCTTTATAGGTCACCTCCTTAGCTCAAATCTAGCTATCATGGTTCACGTCTACCTCAACCTATGCTTGAATGGCCTCTCTATCATCTAGCTCTCCTTTGGATCACCTACTGGATCATTAAAGATGGTGATAGTCTCCACTCTCTCTTAATCCTCATGCCTTTGTCGATGTCATGTCTTTGGTGGGCACTGTTCATCTCATTATGGAGCTGGTGGTGGTATCTCTAGTGCTAATACTTCCACACCCCTCTCCTCTTACTCTACTCCATGTCATGCTCATCCAGTCCATGGTCACTCATGATGTGGTCTGAGCATAGGCCTCATCATTGGTGGCCCTAGTCCCCTCCTCCCTTATGGCTCTCTCACATGTCAAACCCAATGCTCATGCATCAATATTGGTGTCAATGGATGAGGTAAGCCCATCTATCCTAGTACCCATGCCACTAAATATGGCTCTCTTCACTAGGTGTATTGTCCAACCACCTCTATCCTCATTATAGCTAGTGAAACTATGTCCTAGATTGACAATGTAGTTATTATGTAACCATATGCTACTTGGTCCTCTCTCTATCTCTACACTCAAGGTGACCTATCATTGATCATATGGGGCAACCCAATCAATCAATACATGGGAAACCTCTTATATATCAAAGCCATCAGTAATATGATCAGTCTTATCAACTTCTACCCTATGACTAACACCTCATATAGATCATGTATGAGCTAGCCCTAGATGACAGAGTTGAGATCATATAATAGTCCCTCCTCTAGGATCATCCTGCTTAAGGATACCATGAATAATGGTACCTTGTCATCTGACTTGTGACATAACACTCATTATGTTATAAGTCCTATTACAACCTTCCATATATCTAGAATCTATGATACATATACATGAAACATACTAACTACCTACTTGATAATATTATGTCTAAGCTTGTAGCCCACATGGCTAAGGCTCTCCTCTCCTCTAGGCTATCTAGTATACCTATAGTGACCAATTCTTCTGCTACCAATATCCCTAAGATGGCATGCACAATCTATAGAGTGATAACTACCTCTACCACATCCCCATCCACCTCTTATTTGAAGGTGTTAGTTAGTCATTCCTAGCATTAAAGGAACATGACTAACAGATCCATGCTCAAGGGAATCCTACACATGTTAGTTATCCCTCACAGGCCTAGAATTACTACCTTATCTCTATTTCCTATAGTCAGACACTCTAGTAGATCAGGTAGCCGTGATGCATCTACCAATATCCAAAATCTAGGTCATCCCTGCAACCATGAAATAATAAAAGATGTATTAGATCCTTGATGTTATGTATAGTCAAAATACATTCTTTTTACCATTTTAATAAAAAAACAAGCCTAAAATACTTTTATTTATTCATTTAAACCTATTTTTAGCCTACTCAGTCCTTTTTGCCCTTATTTGGTCATTTCAAGCCATTATAGCTTTCTTTCAGCCTTTTACATGCTTTTTTATACCATTCTAGTTCTTTGATCAACCTAGTTTGACCAAAATTTCCCTATTTTTGACTTGGTTGACTTAAAAATCTAAGTCAACTATCTTGTTTTCCCCTACCTAGTATTACGTTATCATTTTGGACTTTTCAGATCAATTGGAAAAATTGTACTAAGTTGATAATCTGCAAAACATATAGGGTTGGCACATACCTACTGGGTTAGTAGTGTGGATTTTACTCCTTTTCATCCTACTAGATCGACTGGGCCAATCCAATTATTTTTGCTACTGACCCCTTGAATTTTCCTAAAAAGGTGTCTTTTTGTAATTTTTTCCCTAAATCCTTCAAACCCATTTGCCTAATTGGTTTTCCCTACCTATAGAATCTAATCATGCTTCATTTTGACATCTAGAAATGCGAAAAATTATTTTTTTCTATAAATACACTTAATTCATTAAATTACTCCAAAATTGGCTTAAGATTCATAGTTACATACCTATAGTGAACCCGTTGCCACTCTTGGAGCTCCCCCTCATCTTGCCTATTGTCTCCTAGCCATCCTATCTCGTTTGGTCTCCAGAGTTCTTTTTTTCTCCTTCACAAGTCAAAATAACCAAATGATTTCTCTTTCTCCTATTTAAAAACACTTTTCAAAATTCAAAACTTTAAATTATTTTTCTATAAATTCCTTCTTTTGCCCATATATTTATTTATATTCATCCATTTTGCAAACCATAAAATGCATTGGATTCATGATGACATAGAGAATCTTTTCTACTATCATATACCTATCTTTAATTTTTATTTATTTTTGGCTATTTTTTACACTAACTTCTATAGGTTCACCTAGTGTTATTCACGTTAGAGACCATCACATTTATTGTAGTCTACTTCTTTATCTACAACACCAAGGTAGGTAAAGGTATGTGTTTTTCAATTCTATCCTTTTATTTATCTTATTTACTACTTAGTGCACTTTACTTAGCATCAACATTATGTGTTATCATGTTCTATTTTCCTAAAGCACCATCTCGTGTTGCACTTACGTGACATGTGATGAGCTTCGAGTGGGGCATATGTATACACATAATAATTTTAAAATTTTATTAATTACTAATAATTTATATCTTTCAAGAACCCATCGAGTCTCAAACTCTCTGAGTGCACGCCTTAAGGGGTATACTAGGAAAGGGGTGGGTAGACCATTAATGTTTCATAATATTGTTGTCCCTTTTTATACTTTCCATCTACAATCTTGTCTCCTAAAATAATTTGCCCCAAGATTTTTATTCTTAGTCTTACCCATTATAGTGATTTATCATGCTTTATCCTCCTTGTTCATGCATTGATCCCCTTTCACTAGTTGACTATACTAGGTCAATTGGATTAACCCTATACAATTTTTAGCATTTGATTACTTTAGAGGGTCAAAAAGGTTGACCCTATACCATTTAGGGATATTTTTCACTTGGATTTTCATTATCCCTTTGGCTGGCCTAGTTTAGGACCTAGTGATTTACCTCTTGAAAACATACAAGGTCGACTGGGTCAACCCTGTACAACTGACATATTTAGAATGATTTAGGGTAAGATCCACCTATATATACAAGATCATTTCCAGCCATTTGAGAATAGATAAGTGAAGAATAATAAGTGAAAATGAACATCTAATTATTGACCATTCTACTTGAGGAATAAAGCTTAGGGTTCCATAGATCTTGTCTTGTGGAGAAGTATTTTGGATGCATAGATAGGTTATGTAGCCTAGAGTTGATTTGTCTTTGTTATCCTTACATACCACAACAAACTCTTGTGAAAAACATTATCCAAAGGAGAGATTGAGGCTTGGTAGATTTGTCTTCAAAGGTAAGTATTCCTAACTTTATTTCTCCTTTGTAATAATAGATAGATAATGCAGTTATGCTTCTCTCCCATGCATTATAACTCCATATACAATGATGTGAGTATATGTCTTCTATGTATGTTTAGTTTAGTTTATTTTGCTTCTAACCCCCACTTTGTGCCATAAGCTTTGTGTGCACTAGATTATATTTACTTTCTTTTTTATTAGAATAGAGTGAACATTAAACCTTAGGACTCTTTTAGGGTTGTGTAATTATGTTAGATTATAGGCTTTAGAACCCTTTATAGTATGGTGTATTATGATAAGTGATCCCCTAATTGGGTCTATCATATCCCCATCTTGGTCATTCCCCCACTTAACAAATGTATTCCCAATCAAAAGTGTAGGTATGCTCTATCTTCTCTGAGCTAGGATTGATTTAGAGACATGATGAATTTTTGATTGCATACACTCTTGTCCCTCACTTGAGAAAGGTCACACATGTGAAGGCATCTCATGATGCCATTTTTGACCTTCTCCACTAGCATATAAAGGCTACATCCCACATAGTGGGGTGTCATATGGTCCTCATCCTCCACTAAGCAAGCCCATGTGCCACCTCTATTTGGCTCTAAAATCTACACACAACTTCACACATGTGAGGGGAATCTTCAAATTTAATAATGTTTGCTTATCCTCCAAGGATAAATAAAATAGATCCACTAGTTTTTCCACTTACCAAGTCACCCATGTGATTCCAACATGCTATGCCTCAAACACATGTTTGAGGGAATCTTGAATAGTGATCATCTTGTCACCTTCCTTGCATGTGACCCTTTGTTTTATTACACCATGTGACCTTTATGTGATAAATAAGGAAAAACTTGCCCCATTAGTGGAATGGGATGCCTCATTCTCATCACATCATAATGACCACACTTGGAACCCTTCATGGGCCCACCTATCACTTCACCATCTTGCTACATCATCAACCACATCATCACACACCATACTTACATTCCACATCACCTGTACACTCACATGTCACATACCCACATGCCATATCACCATGAATAGTGACCCATGAATAGTAGTCATGAATATTAATCCTTGAATAGTGACCATGTTTAGTAAACCATGAATAGTAACCTATGAATAGTGGATTCACACCCTAACATCTTAGACTTAACTGTAGTTCGACATGTCTAAGCCTTAGGCTTAGGGATCCAAACCATTCTCGAGCCAAAAGGCATGGGATTTAAATTCAAATTGGAATAGCATGATCACGTTAATAATAAAATCATGTTATCAAATAAATTAGTAACATGATCACATTATATATTCACAACACCCAAAAACTTGAATTTATAATTTAACCTACTAAAGTAGACATTAGGCCTAGTAGTCTTAAGAACAAATTTTGGTTGGCTAATATTGTTATTTGGGACCAATGTTCTTATCAAAATTTAATAACATCAAATTATTATTGGAGATTTATTAACCTATGAATCAATTTATTTTTTATTTGACATGAGTCTAATCTTCCTTACAATATAGATAGTCCTAGTTCATCCTAGATAGGGTCAAGAAGTCAAAAGTTGGTTTTTGGTGATCCAGTGATCCAAATCACTCATAATTTGGTAGATTTGATTTATATTTAATTTTTTACATTATTAAATAAATTATATTGTCCAAAAGTCAATTAGAGTACAAGGATCTTCTGACTGAGTACTAATAAACCTAGAGTATTAGGTCCAAAAGAGAGTTCAATGATATTATAAATGTTTAAGGATTGGTTATTTGAAATTTGGTATTTGAAAAGGAGTTTATAGTCTTAAAAATGTTTAAATGGTGTTTTGGAACAACAATAAATAAATCAAGGGTCATTTTCTTTTTTGTCAAGAGTGTATACAGTCCCAAAAGAGGCTGAATTTGGTTAAACAAGATCGTGTTACTTTTTGTGGATAATTGATGATGTTTGGAACTTGTAAACAACTTTTATAAACTTTATAGTATTTTCTGAGTCTCTGATAATATTGTTTGATTTATTAAGTGAAGTTATATAAAGATCTATTTTCAAGGTATATCAATTCATTAGTACCCTATTTTTCATTTAAGAAGTTATCTTTTGACATGTTAAGAGATGTCACAAATATACATGCTGCAAACATACATGACTTATGATATAATTAATTTTATCATGAGATGTGAAAAAATTCATTTTTTAAACCTATGGCCAAAACTTAGCCTTTGGAATACCAATTTAGTTGTGCATTTGAAGTAAATTAGGGTTATTTCAAGCACCTTCAACCTAATTGCATGACTATAAAATATGATTTGGGGGTTGATCAGCTCCAATTTCATTATCTCAGCTGAATCAAAGAAACATAATTTATTTATATGTAATTTATAAATGTATAGAATGTGGATTTGAGCTTAATAAACTTGAAGTCATTAGCTAATAAATGTAAATGTTGATTAATTCAATTATGGAGGTAATTACGGTCAAAATGAGACATGTGAATGTAATTTCAAATTGTATATTCAATGTGATTTGGAGTGAAATTAACCCTAATTTCATGTCATAAATAGTTAACCAAAGATTTGAATCATTTAATCCAAGAGGCATTTAAGGACAATTTGAACCCTTTAAAGAGCAATATATGATTTGGGGCAAAATTAAAAGTTTGATTCTATCATGAATTGATCCAATTAGTCAAATTGTGTAATTAGGGGCATGATTTGGGAAAAATTGATCCCCTAAATAAAATTTATGGCTCAATAAATTGTATAACATGTATGGCTTAACTGACCCTACTTTTATCATAAATGAAAACATGTTCAGGTAATTACCATAAATAGGTGAACAAGTAGCTCAAATTTTCTTCAATTACCTTAGTGATTGGACCCTATATCTGATATATTAAACCTTAAACCCTATGCCATTAAAATTAAACACTAAACCCTGTACCATTTAACATAAAAACCCTAAGCCATAAGCCCTAATCCCTAAACCCTTTAAATTGTAGACCCTAAACCAATAAATTTAGCGCTAATTAACATCCTTTATATATAAGAAGAATTAGGTTCAAAGGGATGAAATTGGTCAAATTTGCATCACTCATTACCATAATTGACTTAATTGGCTCAATCTGTGTGATGTGGGGGCTAATTGAGCCCAAAATCACATTCTTTACTCATAGATCTAGGTTTAAGGAGCTCAAATTTGCCCCAATTACCATCATGATTGTACCTTATATACCTTAAAACTTTATCCTAATACATAATACCTAAATTTACTAATTCCTAAACTCTAAACCATAAATATAAACTCTTCAAACCTTGAAACAATAATTTTATCCCAAATTAACATCATTTAGACTAAGATTTAAGTTCACAGGTCTCATTTTGGTCTAAATCACACGACTGATTGCCCCATTTGACTAATTAATTCAATCTACATGATGACATGGGGTATAATATCAACCCAAAAAACACATTCTATAGTCATAAATGGGTCCAAGTGATTCAAATTATCCTCAATTATCTTTTTAATTGACCATGTGTACCCTAAACCATATATACATTAAAACCTAAGCCCTAAACCATAAACCCTAAACAATATACCCAAAATTATAAACCATAAACTTTTCCTATGTACCAATTTAATTAGTCCCAATTAACATCCTTTGTAGTAAGAATTAGGTTCACATGGCATAAAGTGATTAGACATTATATTCAGGGCCTTAAACCTAAACCCTATGCCCTAATCCCTAATCCCTAAAACATAAATTGTAATCCTTATGCCCTAATTCCCACTACATGATGAAAACATACATGCCTTATGATATAACTGATTTTATCATGAGATGTCATAAAATGCACTTTTTAAACCTTAGGCCAAAACTTAGCCTTTGGAGTACCAATCTAGTTGTGCATTTGAAGTAAATTAAGGATATTCAAGCCCATTCAACCTAATTTCATGACTATAAAATGTGATTTAGGGGTTGATTAATTCCAATTTAATTATCTTGATTGAATCAAAGAAACATTATTTACTTATATTCAATTTCTACATGTATAAAATCTGGTTTTAAGCTCAATAAACTTTGAAATCATTAGCTAATGAATGTAAATGTCAATTAGTTAAATTATGAGGTTAATAGGGTCAAAATGAGCCACATGAAGCTATTTTAAATTATATATGATTTGATTTTGAGTGCAATTAACCCTAATGTCATGTCATAATTTAATCAAGGAAGCATTTCAAGCCAATTTGAACCCCTTCAAAAGTAAGATATGATTTAGGGAAAAATCAAAAGATCAATTATATCATGAATTGATCCAATTAGTCAATTTGTGTAATTAGGGGTGTGAACTAGGAAAAATTGATCCACTAAACCAAATTTATGGCTCAATCAATTGTATAAAATGTATGGAACATGTACATGGCTTAAATAACTCTATTTTTTATCAAAAATAAAAACATGAAGGTAAATGTCATAAATACATGAACAAGCAACTTAAATGTTCTTCAATTACCTTAGTGATTAGACCCTATATTCAATATCTTAAACCCTATTGGTTTCCTAGATTACACCCTAGCTAAGCAAGGGGATTATTCAAGTCCTCCTACTCAAATCTAGTCCAACATGGGAATTACCCTAGGTTGTGGGTCACCTAATCTTGGGTCAGACCTCTAGAGAAGGTTGGCTTCCTTATGGATCTATCACCTAAATTAACACTTGTTTGGAAAAGGGGAGAGTGATTAACAATACTATATAAAAGCATGTAAAATGAGGTGATGCACCAATAATTTGAACACTTACGCTTTGCACAAGATGCACTATAAGATAAATTCAAGACTAAAGAAAACCAGTCATCACATAAGTATTTTAAAAAAATGCATTGATTAGCTATCAAATTAGTATGGGAGGGAACTTTTCCACTTTTAAACTAATCAACAAACTATATATTGCACTTAGAATGACCTGTGAGAATTACAAAGCACTTCATGAAGGTGAGGAAAATAAGATAGAGGCAAGGAAAACATACATTCACTTAAACACAACATATAGATTCATAGAACACACTTCATTTCAACTTAAAAAAATGAAGGAATTTAGTCTTTATTACATCAAATAAGTGTTACAGTATAAATCTTGGCATAGCTTAAGCAAGCCAAAGGCATAAGAGTCTTTTCTCTAAAAATATTAGAGATTTATTTTCTAAAAATTTCTAGAGATAACCACAATGTAGAAGAAGATGGGGACATAAATATAAAAAAGGGAGGAGAGAGAGGGAGCTATGATGGATTAGCATTAATCTGAGGATGTTGAATCATGATCTTATCAAGTAAGAACCAACTTTTAAAATCTCTATAAAATAATCAAATGCTTTGTTTTCCTTATCTAACCACCAAGTCTCCTTCTTGGAACTCTATGTCATTTTCTACCTGATCTACTGATGAGGACAAACTTCTCATATCTTGGATCTGACAAAATCATGCCATATCTACTTTGGGTGGCCATAGGTACTTGTTTGTCAAAAATGTGACCATATAAAAAGTTGAGACTCTTCTCCATAATAATCAGATAGTCTACATCTACTTTGAAACATGATCATAGGTCCATGATAGATGAAAACCAATTTATTTATTGGTTTTTATATATTAATAATATTGATGAAAAATTATAGATTGCTTGATCTTATTGCAACTACTAGTTGCCCATCTTTAATCCCTATTAGGCCTAGAAAGACTTATTTTGCCTCTGAGTATTTATAAAAGCAAAGACCCTATTATATGCATGGAGCTTCTTCAATAGAAGGCAAACATAGTCAATAAACTATACTGTAACTCTAGAGAATAGACCCTATATATTCTAAAACTTCAAACCATAGCTTTATATTGAGCTTTAATGGTGATGAAACTTCATCCTAACTGTATGACTGCATCTTATTGCTTAATACTGCTCATTTGAACTCTAATGGTGACATAGCTATTTTAAATACCTACTTTAGTTTGACCTTGACCATATGTTTGACCTTAATATTGAAGCCCATTAGCTTTCAACTTTCATTATCACTCATCTATTTTATTTGTATGGAATGTATGTGAACCATTGATTTACCTGGTAGCTTAATGCACTCATGACACTTGGTAGTCTCTCTCTCTTATTTAGGATACTCTAACTTTTTGACCTTGCTCACATCATCAATCTTGATCTATATGAATGAACATACATTATTAATATTTTACTAGTTTAACATTCTTGTGACACTTGGCAACTTCTCATTAGCCTTCAAGATCAATTGACTTGATAACTCATTGCTTGCCATCAATCTGCTCAGTATGATTAAATATGCACCACTAGATCTATTTGGGCCCACTATCTTATTAGTCATCAATTATTGTTGATCCATCTGATAGGTACCTAAGATCTTGACACTTGGTAAGATCTTGTTTATGATGACCTTTTGACTCAATGTTCATAATTGATCTTTAATGTATGATCAAATGCTCATAATTGATCTTCGATGTATGATCAAATGCTCACCATTAGATCTTTGGGACCCACTGACACTATAGATTGAAACTCACCATTGGATCTTTAGCTTAACTCTTAAGATTTAGACACTTTTCACTTACACATTAAACCTTGAGACATTTGAATTCAAATGGCTATTTTATGAGGCTTGAATTTGACGTTTGCATGCCCATTTCATTCTACTAGTACTAACTTTAGAGATTTATATCTTGAGATAGAAACATCATCAAGATATTAATTTTGTATATAATGTTCAAGGCATGAATAAATTTATGTCCATGTAATTCTTTGACTCTGAGAGGCTTTCTAAGTGAACTTATAAAATGCTCAAACAAGCTTACCAATCCATTCCAACATCATGTTTGATGATGATCTAGTTCCTTAAAATCATCATATTTACACTTTAATCCTACTCAAAGATGTTTTAAAAGGTTGAAAATGTTATGTGATATCCTTTTTAAGTCTACACGCTCTATTTGACATTGGATCACTCCTCAATCAGGACCCTACTTAGCTTCTCATAAAAGGATAAGCACATTTTGGTATGTAGGCCAAATTTGGCCAACATCTTTGGTGACTTAGCTGGGAAGCATGTCGACTATGCTTTGAGAACTCAGACCATTGACATTATTTTTGGACTCACCAAAATGATGAAGCTGATGCTATGAATACAAGAAATATTATGACTTATAAAGACAATGAATTCTACCAAAATAGGAAAACTAACTGAAAAAAAAAATGTGTAAACAAAGAACTTATTTGGGATAAAGCATAAGCAAAATAATATAAATAACCATGACAAAGCATGATCCACCTGTATCAAAAGGAAAATTCATTAATTCACTCAGTCCAAGAGATGTTACAAGTAACAAAGTAGGATGTTTATTGAACATGACCATTGATGAGCCATTATTCTTATCAAACAACTCTCTTAACATCTCCTCAAATGAGTCATCAACAACAAATCAGTCACCAAAAAAGACAAAATCTTTCTCATACTACTTTTCAACTACAACCTTGTTAAGTGATACCTTATCTATGCCTTGTCTTTGAGTCTTTTGGGCATCTTAAGCAACCTCATCCTTCTTATCGATTGATAAAAGTTCATCTAGCTCTTTAAGGATGTTTGAATAGTCAACATAATATGTATCATGATCTTGAATGAGTGACTCTTGATCAAATTTATCATAAACATGCTCTTTAATGGGCAAAATATCCCTACAAAGCTTTTCAATCTCCTATAGAGATTCAAGGTACAACTGACAATCATCCTCTTGTTCCTCATTTTGATTGATTTGAATAGAATTAGCTTGAATGACACCTTCATCTTTCTCAAGTAGAGATATCTCAAATTCATTTATGACTTCAATTTTTACCAATTCCTCATGGAGTTTTTACACATCAAGACTAGCCTTCTCATTCTCAATTGTAATCTCATTCCCAATTACAACCTCAAGTGAAGTATCAATGATAAAATATTCCTCATACACACTTGAAACATTCTCTTCACTCTCTCCAAGAACTTGGCCTGTAGTTGCAACCTCTTTCTCTATCCTCCATAGAATAGGCTCCTCCTAAAGTAGGGAGATGGTGGGAAGGTGATGAAATTCATTTGATTGAGAGGTAGTATGAGACATGGAAGGTTGATTATGATCAAATTTTGGGATATTGAAGGCAATGGAATCATCTAGGA
Source organism: Torreya grandis (assembly GCA_037957365.1). NCBI lineage: Eukaryota > Viridiplantae > Streptophyta > Pinopsida > Cupressales > Taxaceae > Torreya > Torreya grandis. The sequence goes on along the minus strand of JARHVA010003460.1, from coordinate 1,217,629 downwards.
AACATTGAAGAGGAGGGAAATGGAAATTTTTTAAGACCTCTACATTTTTCTCCAACCACTTGGCCTTTACCTCATCAAGTTTTGAAACCTCTTTGAACTCATGGACAATCTGAGCTTGACGGATGAGTAGTGAAGAAGTGGAACTACAAGAAGGTTTAGTTTCTTGAATAGGCATATGAGTTTGCTCTTGACTCCAACTAGGAAGCTCCATTGGCTCAAATTGAGTATGATTAAGCACTTTATGAGAGTAAGGACCATAAGAAGACTAGTAAGGAATACAAGAGGGTTATTGAGACAAATGATTCAAATCACTTTTATACCTCTCCCAAATCTCCATCTTATCCAATATAAGATTACACAACTCATTCCCTTCTTCCAGATCATTGGACACATTTCGAAATAGACCATTCACTTCCTCATATTGAGAATTTGAACAAACTTTCCTTGCATATGCTAGTATTTTAAGCTCTATCTCATCCATTCTTTCTTGGAGACAAGGATACTCATATGCAACATCATAGCCTTATAGGAAAGGTGAAATCTATCTTGAGACTGATATGGTTCACAAGGAAGGTAAGATTCATGCTCTTGGTAATAAGGATCATGGGAAACTTGATAAACCTCATCATAACTTTGAAAAAATTCCTAATAAGTATGTTTAGGCTCATAAAAAGGCTCATATATAGCATGACTAGACTGGTATGATCCATCATAGGGTTTATAAGGAAGTAAAACATAGTTTTCCTCATACCTAGCCATCAAAACAACATAAAGATATTGCAATGAAAATTGACTTACTTGGAAACTGTGCCTAGACTATTAAAAGAAATTGCTTGAGCTTAGAATTACCAAATACTTCATGAATAACACTACTATAACTAAAATTTCACCAAGACTAGATCCAATGGGTCCTACTAGGCATGCAAGAACTATTAGTGTCCTAGATTGTACCCTAACTGAGCAAGGAGATTGTTCAAGTCCTCCTACTCAAATCTAGTCCAACATGGGAATTACCCTAGGCTGTGGGTTACCTAATCTTGGGTTAGACCTATGGATAAGAAGGACTTCTTTCTAGATCTATCACATAAACTAGACCTAAATTAACACTTGCTTGTAAAAAAGAGAGAGAGATTAACAATAATCTATGAAATCATGTAAAATGAGGTAATACACCATTAATTTAAGCACTTACACTTTACACAAACCACATTACAATACACATAAGTATTTCATAAAAATGCATTGATTAGATATCAACTTAGCATGGGAGGGAACTTATCCACTTCAAAACTAATCAACAAACTATATATTGCACTTAGAATGACTTGTGATAATTACAAAGCACTTCATGAAGGTGAGGAAAATCAAACAGAGTCAAGGAAAACATACATTCACTTAACCATAACACATAGATACATAGAACACACTTCAATTTAGCTTGCAAAAATGAATGAATTCAATCTTTATTGCATCAAATAGGTGTTACAGTACAAATTTTGGCATAGCTTGAGCAAGCCAAAGGCATAAGAGTCTTTTCTCTAAAAATATCAAATATTTCTTTTCTAAAACTTTCTAGAGAGAGCCAAAATGTGGAAGAAGATGAGACATAAATAGAAAAAAGGGAGGAGAGAGAGGGAGATGTAATGGATTAGCATTAATCTAAGGATGCTGAGTCATGATCTTATCAAGAAGGAACCAACTTTTAAAATCTCTATAAAAGAATTAAATGCTTCATTGTCCTTATCTAACCCACCAGGTCTCATTCTAAAGACTCTATGCCATTTTCTACCTGATCTACTGATGAGGACAAACTTCTCATATCTTTGAACTAACAGAACTATACCATATCTACTTTGGGTGGCCATAAGTATTTTTTGTCAAAAATGTGACCATATCAAAATATGATACACTTCATAATAATCACATAGTTTTCCCCTACTTTGAAACATGATGATAGGTCCATGATAGATGAAAACCAATTTATTTATTGGTTTTCATAGAGCAATAATATCGATGAAAACTTATAGATTGCTTGATCTTATTACAACCGCTACCTACCCAACTTTGATCCCTATTAGGCCTAAAAAGACTTATTTTGCCTCTGAATAGTTATAGAAGCCAAAAACCTATTATATGCATGAAATTTATTTAAAATATGGTGAACACAATTGATAAACCATACTGTAGCTCCAGAGAATAGACCTTGTATGTTCTAAAACTTCAAACTAGAGCTTCATATTGAGCTTTAATGGTGATGAAGCTTCATCCTACGTATATGACTGCATAACATTTCTTAACATTTATCATATAAAATATAATGGTGACATAGCTCTTTGAAACACCTACTCTGGTTTGACCTCGACCATATGTTTAAACTCTATCTTAAATCCCCTTAGCTTTCAACTTTCATTCTCACTCGTCGGTTTGATTTTCATAGAATGCAAATGAGCCATTGATTTACATAGAAGCTTAACATGCTCATGACACTTGGTAGCCTCTCACTCTTCCTTATTATCCTCTAACTTGTTAAACTTTCTCATACCATCAATCTTGATCTATACGAATGAATGCATACCATTAATATTTTACTAGTTTAATGTGATTGTGACACTTGGTAGCTTCTCATTAGCCTTCAAAATCTATTAATTAGTTAACTCATTTCTCATTGTTGATCTCCTTAGTATGATTAAATATTCACTATTAGATCTATTTGGGCCCACTATCCTATCAGTCACCACTCATTATTGATCCATCTGATAGGTACCTGAGATCTTGAAAATTGGTAGGAGCTCATTCAAGCTAACCTTTTTACTCAATGCTCATCGTTGATCTTTGATACATGATCAAATGCTCATAGTTAGATCTTTGGGACCACTAACACTATAGATCTCCACTCATAATTGCATCTTCAGCCTAGTTCCTAAATTTGGACATTTTTCACTTTGGAGCTCATCAAGATATGAATTTTGTAGAGAATGTTCAAGGCATGAATAAATTCATATACATGCAATTATTTGACTCTGAGAGGCTTTCTAAGTGAACTTATAAAATGCTCAAACAAGCTTACCAATCCATTCTTGCATGATGTTTGATGATGATTTGGTTCCTTAAGATCATCATATTTACACTTTAATCCCACTAAAAGTGTTTCAAAAGGTTACATATGTTATTTGATCTCATTTTAAAGTCCATACACTCCTTGTGACATTAGATCATTCCTTAATCAGGACACTGCTCAACTTCTCATCAAAGGCTAGGCACATTTTGGTATGTAGGCCAAATTTGACCAACAAACCCTAAACCTTATACCATTTAACTTTAACCCTAAACCCTGTACCATTTACCTTAAAACATAATCCATAATCCCTCAAACCCAAACCCTTTAAATTATACACCCTAAACCCTAAACCAATAAATTTATCCTCAATTAACATCCTTTATATATAGTAAGAATTAGGTTCACAGGGATGAAATTAGTCAAATCACATCACTTATTAAACCAAAATTAACTTAATTTACTCAATCTATAATGATGTGGGGGATAATTAAGCTTAAAATCACATTTTTTACTCACAGATATAGGCTTAAGGAGCTCAAATTTACCCCAATTGCCTTCATGATTGTACCTTAGATACCTTAAAACCTATACCCTAAGCCCTAATCCTTAAAGTTCCTAATCCCTAAAATCTAAACCATAAATATAAACTCTTTAAACCTTGAACCAATTATTTTAGCCTAAATTAACATCATTTAGACTAAGAATTAAGTTCACAGGGCTTAGTTTAGCCTAAATCACATGACTGATTGCCCCATTTGACTAATTCACTCAATCTACATGATGATATTGGGTATAATGACAACCCAAAAACACATTCTATAGTCACAAATGGGTCCAAGTGATTCAAATTGTCCTCAATTATCTTTGTGATTGACCATGTGTACCCTAAACCATATATAAATTAAAACCTAATCCCTAAACCATAAACCTTAAACACTATACCTTAAATTGTAAACCATAATATTTCCCTATTTACCAATTTATTTAGTCTCAATTAACATCCTTTGTAGTAAGAATTAGGTTCATAAGGCATAAAGTGAATAGACATTATATACAGGTCCTTAAACCTAAACCTTATATCTTAATCCCTAATCCCTAAAACATTAACTGTAATCCCTATGCCCTAATGCCCACTACATGATGCAAACATACATGCCAAATGATATAATTTATTTTATCATGACATGTCATAAAATGCATTTTTTAAACCTATGGCCAAAACTTAGCCTTTGGAGTACCAATCTAGTTGTGCATCTGAAGTAAATTAGGGCTATTTTGAGCCCCTTAAACCTAATTACATGACTATAAAATGTGATTTTTGGGTTGATTATCTCTAGGTACAATTTCTATCATGATTTTACCTTATATACCCTAAAACCTATACCCCAAGCCCTAATCCTTAAATTTCCTAATCTCTAAACTCTAAACCATAAATATAAACTTTTTAAACCTTGAACCAATCATTTTAGCTCAAATTAGCATCATTTAGACTAATAATTATCTTTGTAATTGACCCTATGTACCCTAAACCTAAGCCCTAAACACTATAACCTAAATTATAAACCAAAAAATTTCCCTATTTTACCAATTGATTTAGTCCCAATTAACATCCTTTGTATTAAAATTTAGGTTCATAAATGGCATAGAGTAATTAGACCTTATATTCACCCTTAAACCTAAACCATACATTACCTAATCCCTAATCCCAAAACCCTAAAAAATAAATTATAATCCTTAATCCCTAATCCTTATGCACTAATGCCTTAATCCTTAATCTATAATAAGTATAATATAATCACATTATTATATAATGTGATTGCATTATTCATAATATAGACAACACTCTGTTATCAATGTCCATTTTTAACCCTAACCAAGTATTAAGAATAATGATATCATTTTATTACATAATGTGATCACGTTATTCTTAATATACACTTCTTAATATGTATGTTGAAGCAGAACCTAGTATAATAAATAACAAGATCGCGTTATGTAATAATGTGATCACATTATATAACATGATCACATTATTATTATATACTAAGCTCACTTTTCAACATATATTTTTAACCTAAATCAATAATTATGTCCCCACAAACAATCTGTGTACTTTTATAAGACTTTTTGTACATATGTACTTGACCCCACCTTTGAAAAGCTATCAATTGTCCTTGATGGGTGATGGATCATGTTTAAGGAAGAGGAATATATTGAAGAACAAACACTAGAGTAATTATAATATTTGAGAGAGAAAAATAAGACATGAATGCAAAAACTTCATGGCATACAAGGTACAAACCCTAATCTCGATGAACCAAATGCCATAGATAATGAGCTAATTAACAATAATGAATAAAATAATCATGAAATTAACCATAATGAATTGAATAATCATGGAATTGACCATAATTATATTAATAATAATAAATTAGATAATATTGTAAGTTTGTATTCAAAGTTCTAATTTTTTTATTTTGTTGATGATGAATCTATGTATGATGCTTCACCCCCCCATGAATGAATAAAATTTGATGGAAACAAATAATGATGAAATTAACCTTCAATAAAATCTCATGGAAGCATATAATTAATAAATAAACAATGAATAAAATGTCATCCCACCTCTAGACAATAAAATTAATAATGATTTTGAAACACCCTCTCAACAAATTCCACCATTAATAACACCTCTAAGAATTGCGCATATAAAAGACATGTACTTAATTGAAGTCGATGAAAATATTTTAGAACTAATTCATAGAAAAATGTTTGATCACCATTCAAGAAGACTATCTCAACAAATTTGGGATACTTTCTTTCATAATTTGGATTATGATAGTCAAATATGTCGATTATTAACTTCATTGATAAAATTGATTAAGATGAGACTATAATGTACACATTAGGACTAAGAAAATATAGCATGTCTGATGAAAACAATGAAATTATTGAAAATATACATGATGCATATCATATTATAGGCCCAAAATCACAAACCCAAGATTGTAATGCTACCTGGCATATACTTACAATTTGTGGAGTAAGTTACCAAACATGAAAAAATGAATGGTTTCAAAAATAAGCTGAACACTTAATATAAATAGAAAAAACATTAATAAAATCAATTGAAAGAGGTGAAATAATTAATGAACCTAATACCAATGAGCTTTGAGAATTTTTTGGTAGATTTCCATGAAAGGACAAGGCTGTAGCTAACACTCTCAAAGAGTTACTTTCTCAATTTTAGAAAGACAATACAAGAGTTTTTCCCAATGTAATAAATTTAGTGAAAGAAGAGTTCGTTATCATAACCTTAAACCACATCTAAAACATTTATTAGATATGACTAAACGTAATTATACTCTACATTTTTGGAAAAATATCAACAAATTTCTATTTATTAAAGATATTTTGAGATGGTCAAACCTTTTTATGTAAAAATAAATCACACACGCACGACTTCTTATTGTAGGCAACATGTTGAATTTTCAATGCGCTATGATATTTTTTTTTCCATATATTTACACTTTGCATACTAAAAACATTTTGTAGGAGTGTGGCATTGAATTGCCACAAAAATTAGCTAGCGAATTTATTCCAACTATATTTGAAAAAGATTGGATGGATAATTATTTTACAATAAATCATGTTTAAATTAAAATTACAACATTTATGGTGGATTACCAAAATAAAAAAAATGTATCCATGAGGATATCACAAGTGTAATTGGATAGGAATTAGTTGGTTTAAGCAAATAGAAATCAGTGACTTATCAAGTAGAAGATGCCAAAAAATCTAAAAGGTGTGAGCTTGTTACAAAAAGATACCTATTTCTAAATTTTTGGTCAAATTTAGGGAGAAGATTATGAATGAGTATGTAAGGCACACACACAGGGATAGCTGGTTGGATGAACATTTAAAGATAAGTAAGGATACATTCCCACTTGGTTTAATTATTTTGGTAGTTGCCTTTGTTGAAAATTACACATTCACACCCCAAATGGAAATTCCATTGTAGAATTACAACTCATCATAAGTTATCATATTCATGCATATATCATTCATGCATGCACCTGATAGTATAGAATAATAATGAAAGGTATTAAGGGATTACCATTTATATATTAGTAATGATCAATCACATTGTTTAGAGTATATACAAGGTTGTTTTCAAAAGTTCTATAAACAGTTGAGTCACAGGAAAATTACTTTAAATCAACATTACATTTAGTCAAAAAATTGTACATCACAATTCAAAAATGCACAAATGTTTTATTGGTTGAATAGGATACACGTTACCACTGGTGTAGAACATATTGGTTGAAAAGGGGAGCATGATAGTGATAGAGCATGTGTAAAAAGAGCTATTGCAAGGGAGGAGTTGAAATTTAAAAAGGGTGTTCATTTGATAAATGCAAAAACTATGGTTGAAAGGTGTAATGATAACGTGTCATGGTGCTCAACCAAATTATACTATTCATAGACATTTATGGTTAATGGAGGAAGAAAACTTGGCAAAGTATGGGGGTTTTATGACTCTAATGGGTTTAAATGACCTCCACTCATTTTGTATCTCAAATTCAAGTTCTTAGACTATTCATAGGAGACACTTGGCATATTTCTATTCTGCATATATGGACTCTATTTGGAATGAGTGTGAGTCACAAGAGTGGGTGGATGATTGGAGTTCTACACCTATAATTACAATTAACACATATCAAGTTCCAACAACATTTTAACTTACAAATATGGAATTATCAGATGACTTTGACCATGTATCTAATTTAGTATAGCCAGGTAGAATATTTTTCATTATGTATAATTTATTCTCATTATATATCTTCATATTATCACTATAAATGGTTTTTTGTGATACAAGGCATCTTTTTATAGTTATTGAAGATGAGGATAATAAAGAGGGCATTGATTACTACTTGTGTCAGTGTGTAGAGGGAGAAAAAACTGACTTACCCAATTATAGATGGAGAAAACATTAACTATCCCACTGGGTTAGTGGAAGTCACTAAAACTTTATTTTGATAATATCCTATAAAATATTTAAATCAATGGTTATTTGAAGAGTTTGAAATACATAGGAAGATACTACACTATTCAAATTCAATTTTTGTAATGAATATTCAATAAAATAATATCATGGGAGGCCATTAAACAAGAAACTATGGAAAGTTTGGGAGTCAGACCATGAAGCTATTATTGATACTATCAAGGTTAGAGCAGATCCTAGTGGTTCGTTAGACTAAAATATGTAGGTATTTTACCATTTAAAATGTATATTTAATCAATTTTACCAAATATTTTTTATTTTCTAGGTAATTCATATGAATTTCATTTTTAATTACTTATTAATATTTTTTTGTAGGTTAGTGGTGCTAGATAAGCTTCCACCTTCACATGGTTGGCACTGTCAGTAGATAATTCTATATTTTTGAAGATAAGAGAAGCTTAGGTTAGGCATGATAAAAGTTTTGATTGGACATGATTGAAGATTAGGAAATGACTTACAAGTTTTATTTTACATGTGTTTGAATTTAGGCTAAAAATTGCATTTTTCTTATATTGGGAAGGGCATTCTTAAGGCTAGAATGGGTGGTGGGTTTGTTGATCGGGCTTGATGGGAGGCCAAGAACATGATCTAAAATGTTATCTTCCCTCTTGAAAGTGTTGGAAATTTCATTTTTTAGTCATAAAGCATCAAAACTGGAGTTTTGCAACCACAACTTAAAATTTTGGCAACGTTTCTTGTCAGTGTTTTTATGCTCTAGAATGGTAGTGAAAATGTACTTTCAGGTGGATTTGAATGTTGTGGTGATGTGATAACATGTAAATTAACTATTTAGATGTGATAGAAGTGATATATTCTTAGGTGGAGGTCCCAAAGGTAGAAATGGTAGTTGGATCTCAAGAAGTTGTAGGATAAGGATCTAACATTTCATGAAAATAACTTATAGGTTTCATTTTATGTATGTTTAAACTTAGGCTAAAAAATTACATTTTTCTTGTATTAGGAATGGTATTCTTGATGCTAAAATAGGTGGTGGGTTTGTCAATCAGGTTCGATGGGATTCCAAGAACCTATTGCTAGATGTTATATTCCCCCATGGATATGTTGGTAGTATTAATTTTTAGTTGTAAAGCATTGAACCAAAGTTATGCAACCACAACTTAAACTTTGAAAATATTTATTGTCAGTGTTTCCACACTCTAAAACGGTAGTGAAAATGCACTTTTAGGTGGATTTGAACATCATGGAGATGTGATAACATGTAATTTTCCTATATTGACATGATTTAAGTGATATATTCTTAGGTGGATGTATCAAAGGTATAAATGGCAATTAGAGCTCATGAAGTTGTTTGTTCAATGCTAAAAATTTGCTTTTTTAGACCCATCACTGTAACTTGTCCAACGAATTGCTATCAAAGGTTCCATCAGAGTGATTTAGGGTGAAATTAGAGGGATTAAAAAGGAAGGGAGGGATATTATGGTTCACATAAATAACTTACAGGTTTTATTTTAATTACGTGTGTTTGAACTTAGGCTAAAAAATTGCATTTTTCTTGTATTGGGAAGGGCATTTTTAGGCTAGAATGGGTGGTGGGTTTGTAGATAAGGTCTAATGGGAGGCCAAGAACCTATTCATATACATTATCCATCCCTTGAACATGTTTTAAGTTTCATTTTTTGGTTAGGAATCATTGAAACCAGACTTTTGCAATCACAACTTAAACTTTGACAACATTTGTTATCAATGTTTCCACACTCTAGAATGGTATTTAAAATGCACTTCCAGGTGGATTTAAATGTCATGGTGGTGAAATAACATGTAATTTTCCTATATAGACATGATAAAAGTGATATATTCTTAGGTGGATGTTCTAGAGGTAGAAATGGTAGTTGGAGCTCAGTAAGTTGCTTGTTCAATGCCAAAAAGTTACTTTTTTGGACCCATAAGTACAACTTGTCCAATGTATTTATCTCAAAGGTTCAAATTGAGTGTTATAGGGTGTGATTAAAGGGATTAAATAGAAAGGGGAAAAATCTAATGGTTCACATAAATGAATTACATGTTTCATTTTATGCATGTTTGAACTTAGGTAAAAAAATGCATTTTTCTTGTATTGGGAAGGGCATTCTTGAGGCCAAAATGGGTGGTGGGCTTATCAAGCAGGATGATGGGAGGAAAATAACTTGTTCCTAGATGTTATCTACCCCCCAGATCTATTGGCAGTGTCATTTTTTGGTCAAGAAGCATCAAAACCATAGTTATACAACCATAACTTAAACTTTGATAACATTATTCTCAATGTTTCCATGCTTTAGAATGGTAGTGAAAATGCACTTCCAAGTGCATTTGAACATTGTGGTGGTGTGATAACATGTAATTTTCCTACATGTATTTTATAAAAGTGATATATTCTCAGGTGGAGGTCCTAGAGGTAGAAATGACAATTAGAGATCAAGAAGTTGCTTGTTCAATGCTAAAAAGTTACTTTTTTGGACCCATCACTGCAACTTGTCCAATGGATTGCTCTCAAAGATTACACCTAAGTTATCTAGTGTGTGATTAGAGGTATTAAGGAGGCAAGGTAAATATCTGAAGGTTTATGTAAATGACTTCCATGTTTCATTTTATGCATATTTGAACTTAGGCTAAAAATTTGCATTTTTCTTGTATTGGGAAGGGCATTCTGAAGGCCAGAATGGGTGGTGGGTTTGTCGATCAGGCCTAATGGGAGGGTATAAAATTATTAATATAAATTATTATCCTTATAATATGTGTTTTAAATGCCATTTTTTGGTCAGGAATCATCAAAACAATATTTTTGTAACCATAGCTTAAACTTTGACAATATTTGTTGTCAATGTTTCCACACTCCAAAACAGTAGTGAAAATGCACTTCCAGGTGGATTTGAATGTTGTGTCAGTGTGATAACATGTAATTTGAATATATATATATATATGTGTGTGTGTGTGTGTGTGTGTGTGTGTGTGTGTGTGTGTGTGTGTGTGTGTGTGTGTGTGTGTGTGTGAAAAAAGTGATATATTCCTTGGTGGAGGTCTCAAAGGTAGAAATGATAGTTGGAGCTCAAGAAGTTACTTGTTCAATACCAAAAAGTTGCATTTTTGGACCCATCACTGCAACTTATCCAACAGATTACTCTTGAAGGTTCAACCTAAGTGATATTGGGTGTGATTATAATGATTAAATATGTAGGTGATATATCTAATTTTTCATATAAATGACTTACAGGTTTCATTTTACATGTATTTAAAATTAGACTAAAAATTTGCATTTTTCTTGTATTGGGAAGGGCATTCTTGAAGACGAAATTGGTGGTGGGTTTGTCGATCGAGCATAATGGGAGGACAAAAACCTATTCATATATATTATTTATCCCCACTTGGATGTGTTTTAGGTGTCATTTTGTGGTCAAGAAGCATCAAAACAATAGTTTTGCTAAACTCTCAACCTGCAGAACATGTTCAAACTTGGGTAAGATGAGTTTTTGGTTGACTTGAGTTATATAAAATTGGGTAAGAGTTATGTTAAAATTTATAAAATACTACTAAAAATATAATTTTTAATATCTAAAAACTCTATTTTGAAAAATTGATCTATTAGAGCAACAACTATGTCTAGAGACCTATAAACTTAAAAAGATAGAATTTCAGAATGAGAGCTCAATCTCTTAGAGACCTATAGTTGGTTGATTTATTATAAGTTTTGATTCCTACATAAATCCTTGAGTTTTCCTAAGACCTATCCAAAGTGTCTTAAATAATATTGTTCAAAATAAGGAGAGTAGATCTAAGAGATTGGTGACTAGTTAAGAACATACCTAATGAGTAATTGACTAGTTTAAAAGAAGATTACTTGAGAGTGGATTTTGAATTGAGTTGAGAAGAAGAGTGGATAATTGACATTGGAATTATTAATTATCTTAGAGCATATGAATAGGACTTTCATACCATTTTTTAACATAAAAGATAAAATTGTGCATTAGGTGGTATTAGGGGATGATAAAGGGTTTGGCTAAAGATGGATCATTGTCTCATGAGTAAATATTTTGTTTCAAGTCAGTAAGGTTGCCTTTTATTAGACTAAAGACATTATAGTCAATTTTAGGTAGACTAAATATAAAGCTACAAAGATGAAGAAGTAGACCATGTACATGGTCACCAAAAGGAGTTGAGTGCAAAAGAGGTATTGATAAAGATTACTTGAGAGGTGAGGGAAAATATAAAGGAACAAGAATAATATAATGCATACAAGAAGTAAGCCTAATTTCAAGAAAATCTAGTCAAAAAGGCATTAGAACCAAGTGAAGGTGAAAGATCAGGAAACTTACAGGTATAGTTATCTGAGTGAGAAATACGTAGGGATTTATTAATGATTTTATGTCTTTAAATTATACAAGTTTGAACATGATTGGGTATGGGTTTTAAGTGTAATCAAATTGTGTCAATAATCAATTGAAAAGTTGTAAATGGATGATGACAAATGAAAACTAGATAAGAGTATCATTAGTCATTTCCAATACACTTAATGAAAGATAAAATTTAATTTAAAAACATATGGGAGATCCAAGATTTATAGCATTGAAAAAAATAACTTTTTAATCCTCATTTATGTACAACATTAAATATGAGATCCGATAGATAATAGTTTGGAAGATCAAAACAAAAATATACAATAACACACAATGAAATAAAAACTAAATATAAATTAGATATATTTCCATGATAGGCATATAATATAGGCACATGTGTGTAATGTCAATAATACATAGATTTCCATGATAGGCATATAAAAAATACATCTACCAACATAGTATATAATATTGGGTGAATGTCATATATGCATATACAATGCCAAAAATGTGCAAATTTCAATATAGGCATACAAAAAATCACATCTCATGCAAGACATCCTTTTCATCAAATAGCCTACCTCTCTTTAACTTCCTTGAAGAAGTCTCTCCTTGGGACACCCTACTAGTAGATGGAGACCCATCTAATGCCTTGGATTTATCTAAGGTCTGATTGTGGGTCATATGCTCATATCTCATTTGCAGCTGAACCTATTCCAATACAAGTATTATTACAAAATTAACATAAAATACATTCAACCAATTATTAATAAATTATTTTAAAACTACAATAAAAAATCATTTAAGCATGCACTTATTGCAATCTCGTGGTCCTGATTAGTATGTTTTTGATGCTTAAACAAGTCAACGGTAGGCTCATCTATTCCAATAAACATCTAAAATATGAGAGAGAAGTTTCCCTACTAATCATCTAACTGGGACTATCAGATGTCATAGGACAACCCTGCATACAAAATACATTCACATAAGTTATATTTGCCCCAAATATGTATTAAAAGTATTAAAACAAGTCTATTTTTACAATTCAAAATTACAAGTTAATATATACCTCTATCAACACCTATACATATGACATTGTAACAATAATGTCTATGCCAGTCTCAGCTCGTAAAGAGGGAGGAGTGTCTACTTGAGCCATAAACTATTCATGTAAACAAGGTCTCAATTAATTTTATATGAAGTATCAAATATATATATATATGGAATTTTTTTATCAATCTAAACCAAGATATATATGGAAACTTATTTCAACGTGCATATCATGAAAAGATAATATAAACCAAGAATCATGGAAGTGTAACTGCCATACAATGTGCAATAGCCAAGAATATCAAGTAGTTTACATATTGGAGGTAGTATAAAAATTATAATACTTTTATAAGTGTGAGAGGAAAACTAGGAGGTGGAAAGAATAGTACACTTCAACAAGGCAAAGTTAGGGAGAGAAAATGAATAAGAGACATATCAAGAGCTTTGTCCTTACTTGTAAAGCTTATTTAGATAGAGTAAAATGTAAATAAGTGTCTATAAGTTTATGATCAATCCTATGGTGTTCATATCTCTATTCAAATAATATTCAAGTTAGTATTCTACAGGTTCAAAGTGGTGAAACCCAAGTTTCAATATTCTATCTTTAGGCACAGTCAGAAAGAAGAGAACATAGTCAGTTTAAAGTGTCATTATAAATTATTGAAATATGATTAAGGGATAGAGGATATACATGAAATAAATTTTAAAATATTTAAAGTCTTAATACTATTGATAAAATGAAAAATACATGGGAAGACTGTATATAACCCAATTAGTAACAATTTTGAGTTTGCATAGTCATAAAGAAAGACCGTATAGAGTTCTTGGAAATAGAGTTAAGGATGTAAGGTATTGTGAATGTTGTGGGAATATTTTTCCATGTGTGTGATTATTTTAATTTATCTCAAATGAAGGTAAAGGGTCTTAAGGGTTTATTCTCTCTTATTTGTTGACATATTCGTGTTGGAGGGGTACAAAAATTTTGTAAAACTATATGTTGGGAGTGATTTAGTATTGAGAAAGGAAAATTGATAGCTTGAGAAGATGTGTGGGGTAATTTTAGATAAATTTAAAGCCTTAAAATATTTTATAAGGGTTAAAAGGTCATTCTAGCTCATATATTATCCTCTCAGGTAGGTGTAAGATTGAGACAACACAATTTAGGGTTTAAAACTAAAAAATGAGATAACAAGTTATTTAACTAATGAAAATTCATTAAAATTTGTGGACAGGTGTATTTATATAGGAGGAATAGGGTTTTGAATGTTAAAAGTTTATTTGAGTCTGTATGGTATGGTTTCACAATCAATAGCCTTGAATTAGGCCTAAGAGACCTAATTAGTCTTGAGGGGTGTTGAGTTAGGTGTTCTCCAATGAGAGTTAAATTACGAAAGTCCCTACATGAGATATGTGATGTAAAGGGGTATATGAATGTGGGTTTGATTTAGTTGGTATATTTGTAGTTTACTCAGAACAAGGAAGTTTGCCTAAAAAAGGGCTAGTAAAAGGAAGGTGCCAAAGAAGAAAGAAGAATTAAGTGAAGAGATGCATGAAATGAGATGTAATTTAGTAGGTAGATAATATTATGAGTATTTTGGAAGGATAAAATCAAAGTATCATGTAAATCTATGAAAACACATAAGAATATTATAAAGAACAGAGTAAGGATAAAGAGAGAGAACATGAAAACATAGTATGAACTAAGGAGGTTGATGTTAAAAATAAATATTGTAGAGGTAGTTTATTAGTAAAATGACTTTGAGTAGAGAAGGAAGATTAAGTGAATACAAGGAGGCTTAAGAGCCATTGAGTAGGTAAGAGTGAACAAGAAAGACCTAATAAATACAAAGTGATCAAAGAGATAAAGAGGTTGAAGACAAAAGACAAAGAAGGACAAGAAAATATCAAAGCTAGGTATTTGGCAAAGGTAAGTGTGTGTATTTCCATCCATATCAGGGAAGTTTGTCAGAACCTATGCATCAAGATATTTGATAGATAAATTTAAATTAAACTTACAAGGCAAATATACATATAATAAATGTACATAGAGCATAATATTAACTCTAAATCTTACCTCTATATAAGTAAGAGGTGTCATCTTAAGAGAGACAAATGTAGTAGTAGATGGGCCAATAGTTGGATCCAAAAATGTAAACAATAGCTACATCAAATCAAATGCTACAAATGTCAACTATGACTATCAAGGCATCGTCACCTCTTGTGACATAAAAAATGACATATATTATTAAATTTTTATGTAAATTAATTATTAGCTAAATTAAATTTTCAAATATAACTTAAATTTAACATGATATTTATATAAAATATACTTGCATCTATGTAGTGGTTGATGTCTACATACCAAATGTGTATGCCATAAAATCATCACTCATAATAATATTATCCAATCCCTCTAAATCACCAACACCATCATCATCATAAAGTCCAATGCACATAGATCCACAAGAACTGCAAGGGTGGGGTTTGGTATGCACACTAGGTGACGTATCTCTAGCATTAGTCTATGAGAGCCTACTCATATGTTGAATGAGTGTATTAGTGAGAAAACTAAGAACATGTAGAATGTCAATATCCATGACATACTAAACTATATAGGGGATATTGGGCTCAAGTGGTTTTTGGATATAGATCCTTAAAGGTTGATTAAGAGTATGATGTGCACCTAGTCGATCTTATATAGAGCCTTTCTCTTGACCCTGAAACTCACTATAATCAAAATAGTTCATAATCTCACTGAGAAAAAACTCACAATAGAGTTTCCTCAAAAAATATAATGGGGCCTCATGTTTGTTACATGGTGGATAATAAAACACCATCCACCATCGATCCCAAAAATTGAGTGTGATTAAATTATGTTGGAAATGATGGATTAGAAAATATTTAATAGTTACTAGAAATGGTGCATTGGTGGATGGGTCAATGAATAAGGTGAAAATGGAGGATTTTGATATATTGTTATTCTTAACCTCAAGTGTTGACAATTTGTCAGCATAATAATCCCTAAAACTATCCTAATATGAAGTCCATCTGTCAATTTGACTCATTATAGTGTCAATTTGACCTAATAATGTCTTTAGGGAATGGGCTAGATGGGTGTGGTGGGGGTTGGTTTAAGTGGGATCCCTCATTATCTTAATTAATTCTTCAATTTAAATTTTATTTCCCATAATGTTGTCAATTAGAATCTCCTAACTACCTGGGGGATTTTGTGGAACTATGAGAGGGTTAGGTGGAGGGATAGGAGGATGAACAAGAGGGTTTTATGGAGGGTTAGGTGAAGGGTTATGAGGAATAATAAGAGGGTTATGTGGAGGGTTAGTAGGATGGGTTATTCAAAATAAACAAATTACAACTAAAAATTACAAAAATTACTAAACATTAGGGTTAAACAATGAAAATAACTAAAAATTACTAAAATTTAGGGTTAACAAGTGTATATTTTTACCACTTACCTCTTCTACATGGTAGCATCATCAATTAACAACTTCTTGGGATGAATTTAGAAGATTCCTAGCAAGGTTTTGTCTCTCTCACCCAAAATGTGATCGTGGAAGGTAAGGTTAGCAAAGGCAAATTATATGCAAAATGATAAATTTTATATTTAGATATCACTTTTTAAGTTTTTGGTGACACAAGTAACACAATTATATTATTAACATGATCACATTATTTAAAAAACAATAATGCAATCGTGTTAATAACATGATCACATTATTATTTAAAATAATGCAATCATGTTATTTAATAACGTGATCATGTTATGACTCGATAATCATCGATCCATAATTTAAATAATATGATCATGTTAATAAAATAATGTGATTGTGTTATGTATTAATGGGATCATGTTACCTAAAATTTCCATGGAATTATCCCCCAAGTCCATGCACTTACCCTTACATCTACCCCATACCTAGTACTACATGTAGGTATGTTGTCACTCATACATGAAATATTCTTGTATTCACAATATAGTCACTCATATCAAACACAAATGCATATAATCACCCTAGTACACTCCATTTACACATAGACTATTAACCCTAAACCCTAAATCCTAAACACCATAAACCTTTAATGTTGAACCCTAAATTTAAACCCTAAATTTCATAAACCTTGACCACTTAACCCTAATGTATTATCCCTAAACCCAAAACAATAATACCTAAACCCCAAAACCTAAACCCTAAACTTATAACCTTGAAACCTTAAACCCTAAACTTTATACCCTAGACCCTAAGCCCTAAACCCTAAACTTTAAGCCTTAAACCCTAAATCCCAAACCATAAGCCTAAAATCCTAAATCCTAAACACTAAACCATAAAACCTTAACCCTATACCCTCAATATTAAACATTAAATGATAAACACATAATTCAAAATCATGAACCTCAAATCATAAACACTGAACCCCAAACCTTGACCCCTAAAACATTAACACTAAACCCTAATCCTAAAACCCTAAGCCTAAACCTTAAACCCTAAAGCCAGAACCATAAAACCTCAAACCCAAAACCATAGACCCTCAATCCTAAAATTGTACAAACCCTAAACTTTAAAACTTGAATGCAAGAACCCAAATAATCAACCCCAAACACTATACTATAAACTTTAAACCTTAAACCCTTAACCTAAAACCCTAAAAATGAAACCTAAATTCAAAAAACACTAAATCTAAATGACAAACATTAAACATACATTGTGGAGGCTAAACCATATATAAATGATGCAAGTATTGGTAGTTCTATTCAACCCCCTCTCCACTTTCCTATCATAATTCCTACACAAGCACAAAGAATTCAATTCAAGGAGAAAACATGCCATAAAATTGTCAGTGGCACAAATGTTAATAATTTATACTCACGACCCACATCATTATTTGAGATAACTCACAAACATGAGAATATCCAACATGCTCTAGCCCTTTCACTCAATGATTTGGAAATAACTGTGTCTACAAGAAAGATTTTACCTCATATGAAGCAAGTACAAAGAGGAAATTTTTTGATCTATCATCATTTGTCATCATCCCTCATTGTTCAAAATGAATTTCCACCTTTCAAGTGCAAATATGGTATTATCTTATTTCCACCATGGAAATCATTCAATAATCTCCCTAGAGTAATCCATCATGACCCTACCTAATCTACTAGACATGAATGAGATTAATCACCCTAGTACACTCCAATTAGAACAAAATGAATTGAAACACCATTCAATATTTATCTATAAAATATATTATTTAGTTTGAAATAAATTTATACTAATTATTGGATTAGAATACACTCTACTAGATGAGGGAGTGATTAGGGATGATGGAGTGATTAGGTACGATGAGGGCCAATGAGGAAATTGTTATGGACAATGAGGAATGAGGATAGATGAGGGAGGGGTAAAGGGTGCTGAGGGTTGATGAGGGAGTGATTATGGATGATGAGGGACAATGAAATATGATGAATGACTAACTAGGGATGATAAGAAATGATGATGGTTAATGGTGGAGTTATTCAAGATGATGAGGGATGATGAGAGCATGATTAGGGATGATGAGAGATGATGAGGGATGATAAGAGAATGATTAAGTATGATTAGTGTTAATGAGGTTTGATGAGGGAGTGTTTAAATATGATCAATGATAATGAGGGATGATGAGGGAGTGACTAGGGATGATGAGGGTTGATGAGGGAGGGATTAACAATAATGAAGGATGATGATAACCCGTGAGAACCAATCAGGGAGTGAATATGGATGATAAGGTAATATGAGACTTGATGAGGGAATGATTAGGGATGATGAGGTTTAATGACAGAGTGTCTTATGTTAATTTGGAGTGCTATAATATGACTTTATTCTAAATCACTTTGGAATAATGCATGAGATTAGAATTAAAAAAATCATGGATTGACCATTTGTCTGACTTTTGTTTTAGAGTAAATGGTATATTTTTAGAATGAATTTTGAATGGTGTTTTAATTTATTCTATTCTAAATGGAGTATATTAGGGTGACTAGTTACATTTATGTCTGGTATAAGTTATCATATCA
The DNA here is from genome assembly GCA_037957365.1 of Torreya grandis. NCBI lineage: Eukaryota > Viridiplantae > Streptophyta > Pinopsida > Cupressales > Taxaceae > Torreya > Torreya grandis. The sequence continues at coordinate 1,198,061 of JARHVA010003460.1, read as the reverse complement.
TGACTACAGGTATATGTCATGTATGAGTGAATGCATACATAAATGTAATAGGTATGCAATAGATGTATGTATGAGTGACTGTATCATGAATATATGTATGTTACAAGTTACATGCTATAGGGCAGTCATTTATGCATATTGATAGACCCATTGATTGAAAAATCCACAAATTATTTAGGAGTCCACCTTAAAGTTTGGGTATTCAATCAGGTAGGGCATACTCAATTAGGTAAAATATGGGGCATAATCAATGGTATAGATATATTATATACGTAACATGATTTGTAACCTTATTTCTCATTCTATCTTCCAGTCTTGAAATTCTAAAAATTAAGTATCGACTAGATTGGATTTTGAAAAATTAACTTCTAAATGGTAACTCCTATAACGCTAGAATCAATTTCATAAGATGTAGTTTGGCCCTAATTTTTTATATTTAGTAAAATAAATGTAATAAGTTTACATTTAATTTATATTACATTTTATATTCTTATACTTTAAATTTATTTTACAAAATATATCATTGCAAGCATAAACAAATAATCAGAAACACCCACTTCAAAATTCACACAAAAACAAAACCACAGCAAAAAACCCATACATGTCTTTAAATATAAAAAAAACTAGCTCTACTTGCAAAAAACACAAAAAAAAATTCTTTGCAAATGGCATGCACCCTTTTCAAAGGGCATGCATCCTTTCAACATTTCATTTTTTTTTTGCATTTTCCCTCCAAATTCACCTTGGGTTCAAACTTGGGGAGGTCTGAACCTAGCTTAAACTATTCATGGAGCAGCCCACTTAGTTTTTAATAAATATAGGAGTTTTTTCATCTTTGTCAACACATATGATCAGGTAACTTTTATTATTTAAAATGTGTGTGTGTGTGTGTGTGTGTGTGTGTGTGTGTGTGTGTGTGTGTGTGTGTGTGTGTGTGTGTGTGTGTGTGTGTGTGTGTGTGTGTGTGTGTGTGTGTGTGTGTGTGTAGAGGAGAAAGTGTAGTTTTAGAATATATAATTTTTTTAATGTTAAAATATTATTTATAATTATTACTTAATTTCTACATAACATGCCTTATTATGGACTATATACATGTCCTCACAAATAACCTTATAACTTTTTGAATATTAATCTAATGCTTATAAAACCTATAGCTCAACAATCTACACAATGTGACTATGCTTTAAAAAAAAAAACCATGAAGTTAATTTCAAAAAGTTGTGTTCGTACACTTGTAGTTTCAATTTTCCATCTTTTTTGACTTGTAAAATTATTTTAAAATTATATATATAATAAAAAAATATCCTCAACAATTTTTGACATTTTACCTATCCATATAAGAAGTTTCATACAAAAATTCATTCGTTTACTCAAAAAAAGTATGTTTGTACACATGCAATCTTCTTATCTTTTCATAAAAAATAACCAACCTATTGTCATGAATACATCTATTTCACATACTTTTATCATATGGGTTTTTAAAAAAATTATATATTTATAAGCTACATTCAAAATTACACAATTTGTGTTCTTATGTCATTATCAAATTCATTTTTGAAGTGTATCTAACATTCTCTCCAAGTTTAACTATTATTATTTTTAGAAAAAAAGTGTCACTTTATACCCCCCCCTTTTATCCCCCATTATCCTGCATCTACCCACTGTACATTTCCCACATATGTAAAATCAGGCCCAGCCCTTTCAATAATGGTGTCCCTAGAAAGTCATGGTGAAAAGGGCTTAAAAAATAGGCACCTTGATTTGTCTATGAGAACAGTAGAAGGACTGGATAGAGATAGGTTATCATACTAAGGCCATCCATAGTGTCCATAAATTTTTGATAACTTGAGTAATTTATATGCTTAAAATAATTATGGTCTACACAAAATCTATAATTGCAATGAGATAGGAATACAAGCTAGAAGGAATTGCAACATGTGAGTCATCACCAAGAAAGGGGCAAGGAGTGTGCCTCAGATAATGACAAAGAGTAAAAAATGGATAACTATTTTAGAATGTGTGAATTAAGTTTGGAATATCACCTTGGGGTTATACATCTTCAAAGTAAAAATTTAATTACAAAATTTCATTATTGGATGTGAACCAGGTGCATGTATGGTTTTCCAAGCCCATGCACGGATGATGAAAGAATTATTTATGAATTAGATGCATCATTTATTAAGATCTATACCAGGAGGAGTTTCACCTAGTAATATACATATTATCATTTTTTATGGGAATAACAACCATGTTTCACTTTCATTGATTGAAGAGGTTACAACTTTGGGGATAAATTTACTTACATTTCCCTCACATACTAGCCACAAATTGTAGCCACTAGATGTAAGTGTGTTTCATCCATTCAAGGCCTACTTTAGGATTGAGAGGATGCAATAGATTCATATGCATTGTGGTTGTGAGATAATCATACATGAATTATCCACTTTGGGTATCAAACTATGAAGATGGCACTAACCCCTAAGAATATAATATCTAGATTTTGATGAACATGTATTTGGCCCCTAAATCTTGAGGCACTAACTAATGACATGAATCTTTAATCAATGTTCCATGTTGAGGAAGATGAATTAAGTGTTATAAAAAATATAATGAGTTTGTTAGGGCTAAATAAAGAATACATTGAAGCTACAATAGAGAGGATGGAGGAAATGATGAAAAATAATGTTGTCTCAGGTGAAGAAGGTGAAATAAAAAAATGTAAGAAATGTCAAACACGAAATAGATCATGCAAATGAAATTGTAATAAATATGGTATATGTTGGCAATGAAGAGCCTTCAATTTTCCATTGCAATGAAATAGATGCAACATTCAGTTTAAACTAAGATGATTTAAGTTTACCTACACAAGTGAGCCTACTAGATTGGCTGAGGGAGGGAGCAACAAATTTAGGCCTAAATTGTGAAATTATTGAAGCTAATGTCTCTATATCAATGTCATCATTGAATTATTCTATACCACCAAAAAATAGTTCATTACTATGCATTATGTGCATAATGGTGCATATAAGATGAAACAATTAATTTAGATGTTGATGAGGAAATATAAGAAATTAAAGAACAATAAATCAGTGAATGCATCCAAGAAAAAAGTAATGGCCACCAAACACCAATTTTGGCATTTCTAAAATTGCTAGTAGAAAGGATTGCAAAAAATAAAGAAATAATGCACTCAAGTTGAGTCAACAATCACAAATTCTCACATCAAAAAACTATCGGCAAATGTTTATAAAATAAGGGACCCACAAAAAGGAGATTACATAATTGAGGGAAAGGAAGATACAAGAATCCAATGACATGAAATCCTTGAGGTAGGCTGAGAGGGAAAGAAGAGAAAATCATAAACTTAAAAATGTAAGAAAAAGGCATAAGAAGGAACAAGGGAAGATACAACAAAGGAAAGAAAATGAGCAAAAGAGAGAGCTTGATAGAAGGGACATTGAATTCAAGAAAGCCAAGAGAGAATTAGAGAGGCAAAGATGTTATAACACATAATACAACCCTATACCTGAACAACATCACATATTGAATGACATTATAAATATTCTATCCTCAATTGGTTCATGTGGTAGCTCTCCTATTTCTGTTAACATGGCAACAACTCTCACTAGGGACACAAACATTGAAGGACCAATGACAAGTCCTATATCTCTAAATACAGGGAATGAAAGGCACAACTCAATTTTTCCATCTTTGATGGTGTAATTTTTTGTTTTACCATAGAGAAATGTAAATAAATGTTTTTAGTTTGTTTTCTAATGTAAACAAATGTATTAAAAAATATAATTAAAGTATAGATATTCAATTTGATTATGTACTCTAATTAATTTTACTTATTATCACTATTATTAAGTCTATAAATTAATCATAAGCTTAATGAAAGTTAAAATTCTTTCACCTAAAAGTGAGTTAGACCTAAAAGCAAGTTGGCCATTATTATTCTCCACTGTTGACTTTGAAATATGTCATCATTACCTACAGATAACAAACATCAACAACACCAAGTGGGGAATATAGCTCCAGCAAGGAAGAAGAAGATAAAGGCAAGAATGAGAAAGAAGGGGTCACTATAGAGGAAAAAACTGAGAATAATAACTATGATCTTGAGGAAAATCAGCAAGTGCTAGGGGAAACTGAAAAAGATATAGATGTTCAATTTGAGGATCCTGTGTCGAAAATAGAGAAGGAACATCTAGTTTAGGATGCCTATCATGCAATGGAAACTGGAGATCAAGTAAAGGATGATCTAATCCATAACGAAATCCTTGTTGAAACTAAGGAACAAAAACAATTGGAAAGGGAGGATTATATAGAAAAGGATGAAGACAATCCAAAAGAAAACACAGAAGATTTAAGTGAAATAGGGCAGAATGACAGGAGGCACCCCTTTATGAGCTCGGCCAAATGCAAAGCAGAGGCTATCCTTCAAGTTGACTCGTGGATGTATAAGGAGATAATGGGCCTCAAAAAGAAAATGGAAATATTGGAACGTAATCAGGAAGCAGATCAGAATAAAGCCAAGAATCTGTAAAAGTAGATGAGGGATATTCCTATCAAACTTAAAGACTATGAGAATAATCTTAGGGAGCTCATTAAGGAAAGTAGAATGAAGATGGAGGAGGTAACCTCTAGCATATGTGCAGCTGCTGTAAACATTGGAAAATGAGTAACTGAGGAAATTGAATCCTTGGAGGGGCCTAGCAAGAGAACCAGACAGAGCTCAAGGAAGAAAGCAATGCAAGAGGTTGCTACGTCGGCGGCTATATCTATACAGGACACTGTTGTGATTGGTAAGGAAGTGGTGAAGATGATTTTGGAATTAGAAGAATAGGTTCTTTGAGTTCTTATTGTCCTGGTCCTTTTAGTTGGTTGTAATAACTGGTTCCATTTTTTGGTTTTTTGTTTTCTTATCACACTAGAGTTTCTAGGTCTCTGTAAAACTTGGGGTCTATCTTTTGATGTTCTTGAATTGTGGTTTTAGGTCCCTATAAAACCTATTTTTGATACTACTTAGAAGTAGGTTAAAGGTTTCACCTGCGGATGTTATTGTTATATCTTTCATCCTTTGTTTCAGGGTTTCGGGGTCCCTTGAAAACCTATTTCTACCTTAATCTAAAACAAACATCAACAACACCTTTAAATAATTGAAAAAATAAAAAATTAAGTATTACAAACTTAATAAACTTTGAAAAATAAACACCGTATAAGCATTACAAAATTTAGAAACATATACTATGTTAAGAGACACAATGTAAAAACATAATAAATGTAGTAGAATATTCACTAACATGGTAAGTGTCAAGAATCACTATTTGTAATTTTTTTGCAAACTGAGCAGCCCAAAAAACTTTCACCCTTTACAATAATTCAATTTATGTCCAAAACAAGAATGCATGGATATAGTAATCGGTAATACAATGGAAAACCTATCAACAACATTGGAAATATAAAGGAAAACATATGAAGAATATGCTACAACAACATAAAAATAATACAATAACATTTACTAGTATGTTAATGAAATTCTTATTTAAGATCATAATACATAAACATTAACTGACATGTTAACGAAGTTCTTATTTAATACTGAAAGATATATACATTTACTGGTATGTTAATGAAATTATTATTTTTAATGGAACAACGTAAACATTTACTAGTATGTGAATGAGAAGCTTCATTGCTTCCATCTACATATCAGTAAGTGTTCAATCATGTGAACACACTTTCTTTCAACATGTCACTTTGTTTTATATTAATGACCCATATTAATTTAGTATATATACATATTTACAAATTTTAGGGTTTACATCCACACAACACAAAATGCTCAGTAATTTATCAACAACAATGATATAAATAATATTTGTAACTTATAAAATATGAATGAATAACACATCAACATTAATTGACAGAAACATATTTATAACACAACAAGAAGAATTCATAAAAGGGTTTAATTTGATACATCTAAGATAACATTCACTGTAATGGGAATGAAAGTATAAATTTTGATAAAATAATAACTTATACCTTTATGTGCATGAAAAACATATAGTGGTTCCATATACATACCTATAAATATTAAAAAACACATTAAACATTTGCAGGTTGTTCAAATCAAGTACCAATAAACTGTAATTTTGATACAAAAACAATACAATTTGGTTTGATATAAAAATAATTAGATTTTTTGCTTTTTGAATGTAAACCTTAATTTTGATATAAAGATAATAATCATTGCTAGTATGTGCATGAAAACCTTTAGGGATTACATCCACACACCAGTGAATGTTTCATCTTCCAACCTATGACATACAAGGAAATAGATATGTGACACAAGTATGAAGCATGCTACAACATTAATTCAAAAATCATCTAGGGTTTCCATTTAAAAACTAAAAAAATTGGAGTCATATGTGAATTAAATCATGATGCCGATATGGGTTCAAAAATGGGTAACATTTTATCCCTCTAACAAGCATCTTCCAACATGGTCATAAAAGTCACAATAACAATAATATGCACACAAAAATAAAAATAACATAGTTGTGGGTTCATTTAAAAGCAACACATATTTGTGTAATGTTTCATCATTCCATTAACATACCAGTAAATGTTTAGTCAGATGTGAAGGCACATCAAAAGAAACCATGAACATAGAAGACACAATAACATTAATTTTCATCCCGCCATTTTGTCAATGAAAAATCATTTGTAAAACACTACATGGTCATGAAACCTCAAGTATGTTTCATGGTAATTTGAGGGGATGAGGTCCATGAAAAGGCAATGAGAGATGTTTTTTGATGTAACATTCCATCGCTCCATTAACACACTTTTAAATGTTTACTGGGATGTGAAGGCACTCCAAAAAAAATTGAACAAAGAAAGCATGATAAAAAAAGGAACTCATAAGGTAGACAACCAAAAACAAGAACATACAAGGAATAATAACCATAATAGCCATGCAAAAATATGAATAACTAGAAACGTTTGTTGGTGGTACATAGAGCAAAATTAACTTACATAGTAATGGAGAAAAACCTCTCTAGCCATGTGGAAAAAGGCATTGGCCTCCATAGTAATGAGCCACACATCTTCCATCCCCACATCAACTTGACATAAATGTGTTACAAATACAAATAACACAACACAGTGAATGGAAAACATATGAACACTACCTATGTCAATCCATTAACATACTAGTAAACATTTACTTAGATGTGAATGCACACATGATAAACCATGAAAAAGAAGCCACATAAAAAAAAGTGGTAGAACATAGGAGGCACACAACAAAAAAAATTAACATAGATGGAAAAATAACAATAAAAAACATGTGAGAACATACAAAACATTGTTGTGGGTTCAATTACAAGCAACACACCTATGCATATGCTTTCATCCCTCCATTCTATGAACTAAAATTTATCCATGAAATATGGCATGGTTGAGAACTTTCAAACAAGATCCATTCGTTTTGGGAGAAGAAGTATGCAAAAAGGTAGGGAGAGATGGTAGGTGGTGGCATATATGGTGGCATTAACTTACCACATTAATAGAGACAAGTCTACCAAACCATTTGGAAAATGGTGCTCTCTTCCACATTAATGAACCACACATCATCCAACATGGCACTTCATTTCATATTAATGACCCATATGTATTTATTTATGTGGATTACATGTCAAAATTGTAAGCCAATGATAAAATAATGTGTTCATTTAAAAATTATTGTTGGTCCTTTCAGTCCCAATGACTAGTTAGATAAAAAAAAATATGCCTTAAAACTGACATGTCAAAAGAAACTTCATTGTACGACTTCTTAGAGCATTGATTTTCCTCTCAAATGACATTTCAAACTTTAAAAATGTTAAATTATGTAAATCCAAATTTTTAGAGTGCGAGGTAATATGATATGAAAGATATGGGACCTAAAAGTTAAGGGTACCAACTACTGGTCCCTTTTCCCTATTAGGCCCTCTGACCCATAAATTTCCCACCACTTTTCCATTTTCATATAAAAAATTTCCACCTCAACATAACCATCATACATACTTGTTTTCCATGCACCATACACCAATACCTATCATTTGCACGTGTATGTATACATGTACACACAAATGTCATCCTTATCCCCTATTTACATGCCCACATCACTTTTATTTTAAAGGGAAAAAATGTTTCACATGGAAAGTGAATTAATTTCACTACGAAGCAAAAATAATCAAATTAATTTCCCTTTCAAATAAAGTCTATTGGATGTAGTGGAAGAATATATGTATTTCAAGTTTAAATTTCATAATAAGTTCAGTTGGAGACCTACAAAGAAAAAAAATACAAGAGTGGTGGAAGTCCTTATACTCATTGTAAAATAGGGGCATGAATATAAAATTATGGGATTAAAAAACCAAGAGAACCTTTTTTGGTGTACTTGTCACACCAATGGTCCTATACCATTGTAAAGCTTGGGTAAAAAGTGTGTCTAACCTAAAATTGAGATAGATCAAGAGAATCCAAAAACATTTAATCACAAGCAATGTCAAATTCAAAACATCAATACCATATGAGATTCAATTATATAAAATAGGTCTTTTTCATTGAATGCATCGGCAATGACTCAAACATTAAGTTATTTAAAAAAAACACAAAGTATAGAGACTCATTAATGGCCTTGAATGGTGATATAAGAACTAAGCAGAAGAAAAACATATATGGATGAAATAGAATAAAAATTAAATGAGTAAATGAGGCATCAACATGCAAGAATGTCCAAACACTAATGAGGACATACAAAAATATGTGAGAGAAATTAAGGTTAGCCATGTAGGCAAAGCAACTAGGATAGAAGGACGAACGCAATATCAAATATTTTAATCCCACATGAGACCATGATGAAAATTCCTATATAGGCACATAAATTAAGTGAAAGGGGAAAATGTTGATATCTCAACTAAGGATTAAATTGCATCATCTTAGGTGTGAAACTCGTAAGTGGACAATGCCTAAAGGAAAGATGAGAATAAGAACATGCCTATTTTATGACAAGGTAATAGTGGAGACAGAATGACTCTCCATCATGGACTGTGTAACTTAAAGTGACATTTATATCAAGTATGATGACACTCTAAGGGTAGATAATCTAACAGATTTATTTGAGAAGGCAAGACTAGACAAAATAGTAAATTTTCTAATTAACATCCGTAATAAAATATCTAATATAAAAAAAAGATTAGAAATTTTAGCAAGACTAATAATACATCTCTTATATCATGTGATTATATTAACATGGAATAACCTTATTGCACCTCTTAATCCCATAAATTACATGGTCTCCCAAACAATAAAACAAATTAGAAGAAACCTAAATGACACCTCTAGAAAATAGTGGAAAAATCCATGCACTATAGGCATATGTGCCCTAGTGGTAGTGTTCATGTATACTTTTATAGTTAGTCCTCTTATCTGAGTGACCACAGATCCATTATAGGGTATTTTCTTGACACATGTACATAGACACGGACTAGAATAGAATTGAAACAAGCTAAATATATTATCCTCTTAGTCATTTCCATAAAAATTGAATGAAATTTATTAGTTTCAATCGATTAGTTATATAATATATTTTATTTTTCCTAATGATGAATCACATATGGTTATTTGAAACATGTCAATCCAAAATTATTTACCTAGTTTCTTCACACAATTTCTTCCTAGAAATCTTTCTACTCAATATTAGTTTACATTCAGATCTATGTAATTTAGACATAACTTATACAATTTGAATTCATCTCACATTTTAGCTTATTCTTCCCAGAAATATTTCTACTCAATACTAGTTTACATTCAAATTTACATAATTTAGACATAAATTATATAATATGAATTGGTCTCACATTTTAGCTTATAATATCACATCAAATCAAAATAGTTTGGTGAACCTAATTCCTCTATGAAATACAGTGAACCCTTGGTCTCCCTTATGGTTTCATCCATTCTTCTTAGGGGGTTTTAGATTTATGTTAGAGTTTTATATTCAATTTATGAGTTTCCCTAATAAAGCAGTTTCTATCCATCATGGTTATAACCATCTTAATGTTTTTCATGATCATTTTATATGTCATCTAATAAGACTAACTCTCTTGTCCATGATATAAGGTGAAGTTATAAGTTGAGTGGTCTTAAAATTGAGCATAATAAGATCCCTTTGGACTAATATCATGTGCATGTGCAATCTATAATGGCTAAAATAGATAAAATGCAAACTCCTTATTCTTTTAGGATGTAAATGTTAATAATGAACACATACAAATAGATGAACATATTATTAATGATGATATGCCTGAATTTGAAGCTTATTATGAATACAATACTAAACATAATAAGGAATACTATGATAGAATACATCCAAATGGCCTCAATGGTGTGAACCCTACACAAGTTACTACTCTTTCCCATGTTTTGAGAACAAATGCATATGCAACCTCACAATTTGGATAAGGTATTGAATATTATTCTAGAGGCTAATAATGTAAATAATGTTAAGGTTTCCACATCAAAAGAACAACATAAACCCATTATTGATACTAATTTACCTTTTAGAGTTACTGACTCTACAATAAGGGTCCAAATCACTACTCCTACTATTTTTATCAATATGTTTACACTTATAGTTATACATGTGATGCCTACCCATGGTGTGGGGGAAACACAACCTATTCCTCATATTTTGATGGTTCTCCCTACACAACATACTTTTGTGCCTTTTAGTATGGCTACTCATGGACATTGTCTACTATGGCTACCATTCAATCCCTTATGGAATATCCTTGCTCTTTAAGCTAAAGTGTCTCAATTGCAACAAAATTTAGCTAAACTAGGTCATGCAACTAATTCTCAAGCATTATTGTAAAAATAATATAAATTGAGATTTAAAATATATATATATATATATATATATATATATATATATATATATATATAATTTTAATTATTGAAATGTATATGAAAATTTATTTCCAAATATAGATTTATTTATTTTATGAAAGTTAATTTTTTTAAATAAAATTAATTATGAATATTAAATTGAAATTTTATATTCAAATATATTTTCATTTATTTTATAAATTTATATACTATCAAAATTAAATTTTATTTTAAAATATTTATTTTACTATTATGCTGTGAGGCGTTCTACAATGGCATCATGGGGGTAGTGATGGGTTGTCATGGAGTGAGTGGGCTCACTTTTATTTCCATACTTAAATTTGGCATCTATTTGACCGTCACTTTATAATTTTTTTCATTTTAAAATAAATCTAGTTGACATTATTATACCATCTTAACTTTAATTAAAAATATAAATTTATGAAGGGACACTTTTACAAGTTAAAACCTGATTGACATTATTATAATATATTTATTTTTATTAAAAATATAATTTTATGAGTGGGTGCGCACTATTACAACTTAATAACTTAAAATGCATATATTTTAATTTCAATCCGCCCTAAAATTACTACTAGTTGACTTAGTTTGTAGAATTTGAAAACAACATTCAAGGCACTTCAACATAAAATTTGCAATCCTAATCATCCTCCAACCCACCAAGGTTCCTCTCTTTCTCTCTCTGTCACTTCAATACTTCATTTCAATTCTATTTTATGCAAGTTAACAGTCTTCAAAATTGTAACCCTACATCAAACTAAGTTGACCTAGTCGCCTTAGTTTTGTATATTGTTTTCTGCCTAAAAGATTGAGTTGACTCTATTCTTTAAGACTCTTGATTATATATAATAGTAGCAACCCAATTGACTATGTTCTATACTATTTTCATATATTGTCATCTGAGCTGACCCTATACTATTCTAAATTTTGGAATTAACAACTATTTACTAGTAATTAATTCATACTTTCATTTTTAGTTGTTTGCATGCTTAGAGTAACTTACATAGTGTAAATGGGTGGTTTTTTAAATTTCCATTTAGTTACACTATTTTTATATTTTGTACACACTAAAAAATCACACAATATTCAAAACATAATTAACATTTGTCTTCCCAAGGCCTACCTACTTGGATTTCATCACCAAGGGGGAAGCCGACTTGGTTTTTTGGCCAATTGTAAATACATAGTTAATGGTATATATTGGTGAAGCACTCGACACTCTTATCATTGTAGGACTGTGATGTGAGGGGGTAGGCCCTAATACCAAGCTAGTACCATTGCCAATACATATCTTTTTTAGCCTAAACATCTTGAAACCATCCATAGATTGCTTTCTAGTTCCATATTTTCAGTCATCTTCCCTATCACACTTAAAACAACATTTTTTAATAATCTAATAATACTTTGAATGACCATTTAGTTAGCATTTAATTATTAATTGATTGCCTACTCTCTAATCATTGAGTGTTGTATTACAAAAACTTTCATTAGCCAACATTGGTACGAGGTTTTATGTTGTGTGCCTCAATTGGATCACTCACATTGATCCAATTCTTCAAGTGTTTTCTTTCACTTCTTGCATCATTTATATTGAAAAAAATTACTTTGTTTTAGAACACCATTATTTTGATCGATACAATATCATATAGACTCTATATTTCCTCCTACCAATAGTACTTAGTCGACCAACATCATTGTGTCTCTTATTTATATGTTTTGTGTTCTAGAAACACATAGTCCACACAGTCAATTCTATACTTTTCTCAACCTCTGTCCAGCAGTACACAGTTGACCTAGATGACTCTGTACACTTCTTAGCCCCTTTTTTAGTAATACTCTGTTGACCTAGTCGACCTTGTATCTGATTTCTAATCTTGCTCTTTTATCTAGCCTATTTGGTTCTCTGTCTAGACGAATTAGTTCTTTGTCCCTGATTTCTCTTTTTTCTTGCTTAAAATTCTATTTCCTTCCTCAAAGAATAATGAAATCCCTATCAAAAACTTCTTGGACAACTTGAATCCATTTAGACATAATATGGGGTGTTTTTTAATTCTTATATTTTCTTCCTATTTTTAGCCTTTGGGGCATCTTGTGATTCCCATCCACATATTAATTTATCCTTTAGGGCATCTTACAGTGCCCACCCACATATCATTTTAGACTATAGGGTATCTTATGATGCCCATCCCTACATCTAATCACCCATTAGGGCATATTACGATGCCCACTCTTATTATACATTGCATGATACCAAACTAATTCATCTTTAAGAAACCTTTTGAGAAACACAAGCTTGTATCTCACATGCTCATCCTTGATTTAAACATTAACATATATTTCTTCCCTTATTTTCATGTTTTATATATTTTATCTCTCTATCACTTTTTGCAAGATACTTACACGGGTCTCACCCTCTGCAATAGTTCTATCTTTTCACAAACCTTAGTCCTTTTTGGTCTTTTGATTTCCCATTTTTATTCATGAGTTACATTGTAAAACTATGGATAGGACCCAATCTTCCTCATGTTGTACTTTTTTCCTCCTTATTTCCTTTCTTTCATATACTTTTTGGTACCCTTGGGTTTCTCTTTTGTGAGTTGTAGTGTAAGATCATGGATAGGGCCTAGCCTTCCTTATAACACCATTTTTATCCCATTTTTTTTTCATATGCTTTTGGCACCCCTTAGGTTTCTCTTTATGAGTTGCAGTGTAAGACCATGAATATGACCTGGCCTTCCTGATATAAACACTATCTTTTCACTCCTTGTCTATATTATGTTTTTCAATGGTTACAAGTTCTTGATCTTTATTCTCAACTTTAGATTTTGCTTCTTTTGTAGATGAAATTTTCATAACAAACTATGTTAGCATGTTTTCCTATATTTCCATCATTCTTATGATACAAAATCACACTTAACTGTCATTGCATCCCTTTTTCACCCTTCATCACATTTTTTGCTATTTGAAGTAATTTAAATTGTTTCATGTTTCTTTCCTCTTGATTTCCTTTCCTTTCACTCCACAGTGGGTAAAACAAGGTCAAAGTCAAGATAACACTTTTATTTTAACAAAATTTATGAGACTCTTAAAGACAATGCTCTCTAATAGCTCTCTCTTAGCAACCAAGTCCAAATTATTAAAATGAAAGTCATCTTTAGCACCCATGTTTGGTTTTCCAAATCCATATGGAGGAGGAATAAAAAATACAATAATAAAGTTAAAATATAAATCATTTGAAATAAACGACAATGACATACAAAAGGTAACATACACATTTCAAAAGTCAAAATCACACCAAAAGACATGATTATAAACACATCTCCTATCTCCAATTGAATCTCAAACTCCACAATTAAACTCACAATAGAGCCAAGGTCCATTGGGGTATGATAGGCTAGTGGATTAGAATAGGAGAATTCAACAAATTTTATGGTGCTACCTACTTTCTCATGTAAGTACACAATCTTCACAGTAGACCAATAACTCTGTAAGTGGCCCTGAGGAATAGGGAACATGTTGTGGGAAGGTAGGTCCATTTTACTTTTCATGTATATAACCTTCATGGAATGATCTACATATTTCATTTATTGACCTAAGACTTGTGTGGCTGAAAGACATTATTCAAAGTCCTTAAGGTCAAAAGTCATCTTGTTTTGACAAACCTAATTTGAGCGTCTTAACTTTGATAAAGATTTCCTATACCTTGGATTTTCTTTCATTTCCCCCTCCAACCATTTCATTTCCCCCTTGATAGGCATGTGCGATTCTAAATCTATTTTCCCTTCTATAATTCCCTCTTCTTCACATCTTAAAAAACATGATAGCACTACTTTGTGTCAATTTTATCTATCTTTAAAACAAAACAATATGCTTGAGCAACTATGGACTAATTTATTTTTAGCATCGCTCTACATCTATAGATGTACCTTTCTCTCTTTTACCATTTATCATTATTAAACTTCCATTTTTTCAGGCACCTGAGTCCATTTCTACTTTCATGTCTTTTTTCTATTTATAACTAAGGTTGGCTTGTTACTTCTCACTCAACAATGTTGTTTTCCCTTTTATGCACCTTATTCCATTGATGATTGAGTAAGGATTATTATTGTTCACTCATCAATGTTGTTTTACCAATTTCCTTTCCCATATTTTTTTAAGGATTGTTACTGATTTTACATTGATGTTTGATTACCATCTTTTTTGACATGTATCTTTGGTTTAACTTGGTGAGTTTGTCTTTCTTACTTAAGGTTTACTTGTTTGAATTTTTTTATCTTTAGTAGCCTTGGATTTTTGGTTACCCAATTTACTCTAAAAACTTTGACTTGGTCATTTAATAACATAACACTTATCACCTCAATTTACCAAATTTCCAAGTATGTCCCATCCACATAACACCAATTATCTTGGATTTCCTACATTTGTTTGTTTTTACTCTTTAGTTTTGTATCCTTGGGTTTGTCGAAATCAGTCTTTGCACCCTCCAAGATCAAAAATACACACACAACAGACAACCATCCAATGATAAAGGTAAGTCGAGGTATGCATTACATATACTTTCTAGTTATTTCCATTTTAGTCATTTAATTTTAGTTATTTTTGCTTTAGAATATTGTAACACTTTTTTAGCCTCAGTGTTATGTGTTACTGTGTTCTTTCTCAAAGCACCATTCCCTATTGCACTTGAGTGACAAGTGATAAGATTTAAGTGGGGCATAGGTATACACATAATATTTTCAATATCTATCAATTATTGACGTTTTCTATCTTGTAGAAACCCATTGAGTCTTAATCTCTCTGATTGCACACCCTAAGGGGTACACCGAGAAAGGGGTGGGCAGAACATTGGTGCTTCATAGGATTTTTATTCCTTATTTTCACTTGTTACCAATCTAATCAACTCCTAAAAACATTCCCCTAAGCTTTGCCTCCTATTTTTTACCCTCCTCTAGTCTTTTAACACCTTCATTAGGCCTTTCCCTAACCTAAACCCCTTTTTTGTTGTTTACATTACATAGTTAGCCACATCGACCTTGTATTCTTATTGACAAAACTTATTAGGGTCTAGGTCAGCCTGACCTAGTTTATGACCTAGTTTGTTTTTGTCAAGTATGATACTAGGTCGACTGGGTCAACCTTTTTGGCCTCAAATTTTGAAAGGGATTAGGGTTAGATCTAAACTAGTCTAGCAAGCATATGATATTACACTTATACATTATAGAATATATTTTTACATTGCCCTAAATCTTTAAAATCTAAAAATACCTCAAAGGATCAATCACTAAGCTAGGTTTGAATATAACTACAAGGTCAAAATCATAAGTTGTCAAGTGTTGAAAACCACACAAAGTTTGCATACATTCTAATATATTTCAGCATCGAACACACACACACACCTAGGTGGGATAGCTAAATTAGTTTAGCCCTCATTGGAGTATTAAAATATAGGCAATGCTCAACCACACATCAAGGTGTGGGTGAGGTTTTCCATCCCATCCTCTCTAACCCCTTTTAAGGTAAAAATCATTGTCACAAGTGGAGCTATGGTTTCAATGTGAAGGATAAAAAATCTATATCTACGCATAGGAACAAAGCTCTAAAATTTCATAGGAACCATCTTGACAAGTAGGCATAGTTCTCTATCGTAAAACAAATTAGAAGAAACATAAATGACACCTCTAGAAAATAGTGGACAAATCAAGGCACTATAGGCATATTTTCCCTACCAATGGTGTTCATGTATAATTTTTATAGTTAGTCCTCTGATATGAGTGACCACAGATCCATTACAAATTATTTATAACACATATACATAGACACAGACCAAACTAGAACTGTAAAAAGCTAAATATATTATCCTCTTGGTCATTTCCATAAAAATTGAATGAAATTTATTAGTTTTAATCTATTAGTTATATAATAACTTTTATTTTTCCTGATGATGAATCATAGATGGTGATTCAAAATGTGTCAATCTAAAATTATTTACATAGTTTCTTCACAAAAATATTTCTACTCAATATGAGTTGACATTCAGATCTATGTAATTTAGACATAACTTATACAATCTGAATTGGTCTCACATTTTAGCTTATTCTTCCAAGAAATATTTCTACTCAATATTAATTTATATTTAGATTTACGTAATTTAGACATAGCTTATACAATTTGAATTGGTCTCACATTTTAGCTTATTATATCACATCAAATCAAAATAATTTGAAAAAAATTGGTGAACCTAATTACTCTATCAACTACGGTGAACCCTTGGTCTCCCTTAGGTTTTCATCCATTCTTATTAGGGGGTTTCAGATTTATGTTAGAGTTTTATATTTGATTTATGAGTTTCCCTAATACAGTAGTTTCTATCCATCATTGTTATAACTCTCTTGATGTTTTTCATGATCATTTTCTATGTCATCTAATAAGACTAACTCTCTTATCCATGATGTAAGGCGAAGTTCTAAGTTGAGTGGTCTTAAAATTGAGCATAATAAGATCCATTTGGACTAATCTCATGTGCATGTGTAGTCTATAATGGATAAAATAGATGAAATGCAAACTCATTCTTCTTCTAGGATGTAAATATTAATAATGAACACATACAAATAGATGAACATATTATTAATGATGATATGCCTGAATTTGAAGCTTATTATGAATACAATACTAAACATAATAAAAAATACTATGATAGATTACATCCAAATGGTCTCAATGGTGTGCCCTACACAAGCTACCACTCTTTCCCATTTTCAAGAACAAATTCATATGCAGCCTCACAATTTGGATAAGGTCTTGAATATTATTCTAGAGGCTAATAATGTAAAGAATGTAAATATTTCCACATCAAAAGAATAACATAAGCCCATTATTGATACTAATTTACTTTTTAGAGTTACTGACTCTATAATAAGGGTCCAAACGATTACTACTATTGCTATCAATATGTCAAAACTTATAGTTGTACATGTGATGCCCACCCATGGTGTGGGGGAAACACAACCTATTCCTCATATTTTTGGTTCTCCCTATACAACATACTTTTGTGCCTCTTAGGATGGCTACTCATGTGACATTCTCTACTACGGCTACCATTCAATCCCTTATGGAAATTATCCTTGCTCTTCAAGCTAAAGTGTCTCAATTGCAACAAAATTTAGCTAAACTGGGTCATGCAACTAATTCTCAACCATTAATGTAAAAATAAAATAAATGAAGATTTTTTTTTGAAAAAAAAATTAAAATTTTCATTATTGAAATGTATATGAAAATCTATTTCCAAATATAGATTTATTTATTTTATGAAAATTATTATTTTTTTAATTAAATTAATTATGAATATTAAATTGAAATTTTATATTCAAATATACTTTCATTTATTTTACAAAATTATATAATATCAAAATTAAATTTTATTTTAATATATTTATTTTACTATTATGCCAAGAGGCATTTTACAATGGCATCATGCGGGTGGTGATAGGCTATAATAGAGTGAGTGGGTTCACTTTTATTTCCATATTTAAATTTGGCATCCATTTGACCATCACTTTAGAATTTTTTCCATTTAAAAATAAATCTAATTGACATTATTATACTATATTAACTTAAATTAAAAATATAATTTTATGAAGTGACACTTTTAAAAGTTAAACCCTGACTGACATTATTATACTATATTATTTTTTATTAAAAATATAATTTTATGAGTGGGCGGGCACTATTACAAGTTAAAATCTTAAAATGCATATATTTTAATTCCAGACCACCCTAAAATTACTACCAGGTGGAGCTTAGTTTTTGGGGAGAACCAACTTATCCCTAAAAAAATGGACTCTAGGATTGGATTTTAAAAAATTCAATCAAGTACCAATATGGATAAACTTGCCAGGTCTTCCGTTAGAATTCTAGGAACCAAAGGTATAGATTGGTATTGTTAATTCTTTTAGACAAATTCTCTCCCTTGATTTTGTTATAAATTTTAGGCAAAGACTAATTTCTGCAAGATTATATGTAAATGTACTGACAAATTAAAAAACTTGCATCGATGATCAAACTAAGGTTAAAATATGGATGTTGGACCCAAAATATAATGTTTGAAAGCTAGCCTTGCCCGAGTGCTAGAGATTGGGACATTGTGTCAAGAAATGCCCTCTAAAAGAACATGTTCAACCATAATGGATGAAAAATGAAGACCTTTGCAAATCCAAGCAAGATGGAATTGAGAATATCAATAAAGTGGAGGAACCAACATTTGGGCAAGAAGAATCCATCAACTCTAAAAGTCACACAGAAATAAGACACAATGGGCATAGGTGAAAACATATTTGAGTGTGTGAAAGCTTTGAACCCGAGTTAGGATGATGAAGCTCGATTAGAGAATGACATGGAGGAGACTATAAATGGTCTGAGTTGTCTGGACCAGGTACATGATCATCCATAGGATAATTTATATGATCGAGAGATTCCAATGATGGAGAAGGAGATATAATATTTGGTTATGGAGAATCAAGATGTTCCAAAAGTTCAACATGAAGAACAACATCAAGATGAAGAGGAAACCAATGGTTCAAAGGATAAATATGGATCTTCACTGACCATTAAGAAAGAGGGTAGGACGTTGAAGGTTCTTCCCTGTTGGGAGGGTTTTATGTACCGTGATTATGTTAGAAAGAGTTTAGCAAAAATATAGAAAGAAGCCTCCCACAAAGGGGAGAGTCAAATGATGAATGGAATTTGATGACTCATATAAAATATAAATCCAAGAGAATGGTTTAGACAAATGATAGGGTAACCAAGGGCACTAAATTGAAGGAATTAGCAAGATCCAGATCTAGATATTAATGACTTTTGTTTTTGTTTAATTGTCTATCGATGTTGTTTTGATGGAGTATTGACTAGTTTTAATTATGTTGTCTGTTTGTTGTTGGGATAAAGTTTGATATTTATTTGCTACTTTTAATTGGCAATTCTTTACTTTGGTTTCATGTGATCTTTCAATGCTATCTTTTGGTTCTCTTTGTAAGAGGAAAGGGCCCCTCTCAAAACCTTCCTTTTACCATTATAAAAAAATCAATCCACCATACACCATTACATATTAAATTGGTTGCCATAATAAAAAACAAACTTTTTTAATAATATTATCGAACTCATTAAATTCGAAATAAATAACCAAATTCTTTCAATACTATAAAATCTATTACTCGTCATTTATAATGACACCCTATTGATAAATATTTTTACTCCTTAACCTTAATACCATGGATCACTTTAAGGAATGGCATTTAATAAAGAAATTAACCAGATACAAAACATAAACATGATACCCATGCACAACACAAGGGTACTAACATTACTCCATAGTTTTGGAGCTCTCCCCTTTTAAAAAACGAAATAGCAAAAGCAAGCTACGAGAGAAACAAGATGATACATATTTGTAGGCACGTAATAAAGGTAAACGTTTATAATTTGTGTGAGCCCTATCCATGCTTTCTTTGCTTTACCATTCCTCACTTATGGTTTTCAGGGACTCACTTTTTATTTTTTTTAAAATTAAATTGGTTATCACTCAATTGTTTTGTTTTCTTAAAAGTTATTTTATTGTTTGATTTGTATTTCTTAGTAAATTAATTATATATTTTTTAAATTAATGAATGTAGATTGATATGTATTTAATAAGTTTATGTAAGTTTATTTTTTTTCAAGTATGGATAAATAAATTGTAATTAAAATCATAAAAATATTTAAATATTTAAAATTTATAATATAAAAAATATTATTTAAGTATTTAAAATAAATTAATAAATTATGACATTAATATTATATAAAAAAATTAATATAATATTATATAAATATTTAATATCAATTTTATTTTTTAAAATTGTTTTACATAATAATATAAATAAAAAATTTATTTTCAAAACTAAAAAAGTAATATGAAGATTTATAAATGTATTTATTTTATTATCAATTTTAAAAATTAGTAAATTATACTTTAACTACTAACTAATTAATAAGTATTAACTAATAAAAAAAATAAAATATTATAATATTTTTATTAAAAAACACCTCAAGACAAGTTATTTTATATGCATACTAAATAAAATTTCACACATATATTATATAGATAAAATAATTAATTGCAAAATTAAAATGGTGATTTGAAAATTTATAAATGTATCTATTTTATTGATAATTGATAGCCTATATTTAATTATCAACTAATTAATAAGTATTAGCTAATGAACAAACAAAATATTTTAATATTCTCATTTTTTTTAAAAAAGTAAATTGTTTTATATGCATGTCCTCTCTTTATATATAAATGAAATAATTAATTTCAAAATTAAAAAAGTTATATAAAAATATATATATATATATATATATATATATATATATATATATATATATATATATATAATTATAAAATTTGATAATTAATAATTTATATATTAATTAGTTAATTATAATATATATTTTACATAAATTTATAAAAAAGATATTGAGAGATATTATTCTCAAATGAATAAAATAAACACCTCAAAAATAATATTTCTTCACATTTTTATATAAAAAATGTATAATAATTTATTATATTTATTTAATAATAATAAATAAAATTATAAATACAAATGAGTTGAAATACTTAAAATCTGAGAAAGATTCAGGAAATATGAGGAGGGTACATACAGAGGGAAGGGAACTAAAAATTACTCCAAATTTTATTTTGGCCTCCATGATCATAAAAGTTGATTGAAATTAAATAAAAACAAAACGATACATAAATATGTCAACGAGGCCACTCTCAAGTGTCTCACCTGTCATTTGCCTATCCTTATCTCTCCTTACCTTCCTTACGTAGCGACAAAAACTAGGTAGGGATCTTTCTTGTGCACGTGTAGCGACTTTTGCACTCTCGTTTTGGAATTAATTGTAAATGGCATCTCACAACGGAGTAGAGAAAGGTCATTTTCAATGAACCAAATCTATTAACAACACGACAAAACAACGAACCTCCTGCTAATCTCAGTGAATCATTTTTGTTTCTTCATCTCCTGAACAAACAATACATAGTTGTTGTAAGAGGATCCTCCTTCCTTCACCGCATCTCTACCGCTCTGCATTAATTTCACCACTTGATTTCTGATCTCCATGCTTTCTTCCCCTTCCAGTAATCTCTCCACGGCTGTTGTGAACTCGCCTTTCTCTATTATTCCATCCTTATTGGAATTCAAAGGCAGTCCAGCTTTCCAGACATCCACAATATATGTTCGGTTAAGAAACTGATCTGCAAAAGAAGGCGAGCACAGCATGGGGACGCCCATGGTGATGCTCTCCTGTACAGAGTTCCATCCGCAGTGCGTCACAAAACAAGCTATGGAAGGATGAGACAGCACCCTTAACTGTGGAGCCCATGAAACTATGCAGCCCCTTTCTCTGATCCGTTCCAAGAATCCCGGAGGCAAAACGGCCTTGCTTCCATCTGTGATATCGGAGCGCACAACCCACAGAAATGGCCTCTGGGTGGCCTCCAGTCCCCCAGCGAACTCCTCCACTTGCCTTTCACTCCACACAGCAAGACTTCCAAACGAAGCATAGATCACGGATTTGGCAGACTGTTTGTCTAACCACTCTAAGCAATCCATCGCATCTGTCCACAAGCTTGGGAGGACCTTCGTCGTCTGACTGGCATCGCCCTCCAGAAACTCAAAAGAAATCAGAGGACCAATTGGATACACTCCCACTTCTTTGGAAAACTCTTCCACTACAGGAGCTTCTAGGTCGGAGAATGAGTTGAAGAGGACCCACTTGATCTGCTTGATTTCTTCTCCCATGCGGATCCCTTTCCGAAACACATACTCACCGCCGTACATCCATGGAAGATCACCAGAATGTAGGGCCGGCATGGACGGAAGATACTTTTTTTTCTCGTCTTCCTTGGGAGCACCTTCAATAACACAACACACAAAACACGTCTCAGAGAACCTCCAGTACGACCAAGATGATTTTTTTTAAAATAATAATAAAAAAAAAAAACTTGAATTTGTCTTACCATCTGGAGAAAGGAGGCCAAGAGAGACCAGCCTGGAACCGAAGTAGCGGACAGCACAGTTAGAAACAAACGATGGGTGGAAAACAGCGAAAGAAATCTGATAGAGATTGGCCACCGCCTGCAAACCGAAACAAGTCCACACATCCGCTATTATGACGGTGACCTTACTATGCTCATCCTCCCTGTCGTTTATGTCCTGAATAAGTTTGTGAATGACAGAAGGTGCCATGCTATTTTCCAGTGCCTCCATCAATTTTGGAATGCTGTTCCGCTTGTCGTCAGGCGGCAATCCATCAGGAACGGATATCATTCGGATCCTATCGCTGTTATTATGAATAGAGTTTTTAGCATTGGCTTGGATTATACGGTGGTGATTGAAGTCGGTGTTGAGGAAGGTGATTAGGAATCCATCTGAGATGAGCTTCCAAGCGAGGTGCATCGTGGGATTAATGTGGCCCTGTGCAGGAAACGGGATAAGAAGAGCGTGAGGCATCTCTCTTCTCTTTTCTCACAGGGAAGCTAATCCAAAGAACAAGAGACTAGTTTGGCGAGAAGTCTGTCTACGTCACAGCAATTTAAGGAGTGTACCCCAGCCAGACACTGGAACGACACTCCACGGCGACCGATAAGTTTTGGGACCCGCGGGCTTTAAATGTGACGTGCATTCAACATTGACATTTCATAAGCTCAAAAGTCAGGAAAAAATATTTTGGAAATAAACAAATTGGCCAAGCATATATCTAAGTCATTGGATTTTATTTTATTTATTTTTTTAAATATTTTAACATTTTATGTAATTTATTGATTCCTGTAATATTTTAAGGAATACAATTTAAAAAAAAACATAAAAATAATATATATAATTTTAACCTTTTAATAATTTTTTTTATGATTCATCAAAATTTTGTTTCTAGATATTTATATAATTATTAAATTTAAATATATTTATTTTTAATTTTTGATTGATTAAAGTTTTTTTTCAAATGAAAGATTCCATTTAGTTAAATTGATGGTTAAAATCTTAAATTTTTTAATTTAAATTTTATTTAATATAATTTTTTTTTAATGCTGTACATCGAAAATGAGTTTAAATTATGTTTTAATTTTATAAAAAGAACTATCAAATAAATATTTAATTTTTTATTTTAAATTTTATTCAATATAAGAAGATTTGAATTATGTACATAAAAAATGAATTTAAATTATGTTTTAATTTTACAAATTAATTGTCAAATTCAAATTTATTTGTTTCATTTTTTTTAAATTTTTTGATTAATTAAATTTTCTGTTCTTTCAGTCAAATTTAATTGCTAAAACCTTAATTTTTTAATTTAAACTTTATTCAGTACAAGAAGATTCCAACCATGTGCATAGAAAATGAATTTAAATTATATTTTAACTTTACAAATGGAATTGTCAAATTCAAATTCATTTGTTTCAATTTTTTTTAATTTTTTGATTGACCGAATCTTCCTTAATAATTTCATTTTAATTGCTAAAACCTCATTTCTTTATTTTAAATTTTATTCAATACAAAAAAATTCAAATTATGTATATAAAAATGAATTTAAATTATATTTTAATTTTATAAATAAAATTATTAAATTCAAATTCATTTTTTTCAATTCTTTTTTTTTTGACCAAGTCTTTTTTCCCATTCCATCAAATTTGATTCTTACAATTTTAATTCTTTATTTTAAATTTTATTCAACACAAAAAGAATAGAAAATTTAAATTATATTTTAACTTTACAAACAAAATGATCCAATTATTGATCAAAAGTCAAATTCAAATTCATTTATTTTGATTGATCTCATAAATTCCATTTGATCAAATTTAACTGCTGAAACCTTAATTCTTTAATTTAAATGTTATTTAACACAATAAAATTCGAACTTTGAGCAGCCAAATATGCCCTAACTTTACAAACGGAACTTTCACGGCTCACATAAAATATGTAGATTATGGCTATTAGCCAAACATGTGTATGGCATAAAGATATGGAAGGTGGTTGTGCCTTTTATTATTTATTAGTACATGTCGTATGGAAGTGGTACAGTTGTTTTTGCTTCACGAAAATAATTTGTGTTTTGTTCCAATTGTTAATATGTTTAAAAATATTTAAAAATAATAAATTTGAGTTTATTAAAAATGATTTTTCTTGAGTTTTATTTATGTTGCAGGTTGATCTATTTTTCTCATTAATCACATTATATTTTTGTGTTATAAATTTGTAAAATATTTTGGAAAAAAATATTATACCTTTATTAAGACTTGGAAGAAATTAATAATAATTTAACGGGAAAAAAAAAAAAAGTATAACAGATGATATATTCTATCTTCTATTAGATGATATATTCTATCTTCTATCGTATATTGTTAATAACATCTAATAATTAAAAGAATCTCACATGTAGGAAATATATGCCAAGTTTGTTATAAACACTATTAAAAGTTTGAATTTTTTATTTTATTTTTATTGTTTTGGGATAATTAATATATTTAATCATTGTTTAAGATATTAATTTTTTTTTGAATGAATTTTTTTGGACATTATTTTTTAGTCTTATTTTTTTAAAAATAAACAAAAAGTAGTGTAATTTATTAGTGAAACTCGCATCTTAAAATTATAAGAAGCCATTACAAATCTATAAGGCAAAGAACCTTCCCATTTATTTAGAAATATGGGATACATATATGTACACAACCAGAAGAGCACCTATAGACCAAGTCATTATGTCAATTCGAGTCCTCACAAAATGCATAATGTGACGATATCTATAGACAAGAAAAGGTGTAAGACAAGCCATAAAAGGCATAAGTAATATTACGTAAAATATGATAAGGCTTGGGGAAGATTTAAACTAGCTTGAGTTCTTTACAGTGGTACTCATAATAAACATTAAGAAACCCCTGATAAGAACAACCCAATCCTTCTGGTACCAATTTTTTTTTTATTATTTTGCTTCACACAGTAGACATCCCCAGAAGGATAAATTGCACCAAATGTTGACTATTGGCCAACCAACACCTTCTCCAACCTCATTTGGCCTCAAGATGGACAACACCTCATGTAGGTGGATAGGTCCACACAATACTAGGCAAAAATTCAAATCATGATCACAATGCACCAACGTGTACCCAAGGAATTCCTCAAGTATATCAGACCAATTGCCATCGTTATGAAAATGTACAATGGAGTGCAAGTGTGCATTCATGAGTTGTAAAAACTCCTAGCTATTTCTCTTCTTTTTTCCATCAACATCCAAATGGAAAAGGTTGAAGTGGTTAGGCAAAGGAACTTAGTTTCAAAGAGTGTTTAATCATTAAAATATGTGCCACCTGGAATAGAGAAACCACTGCCTCAATCAAAAACATAGATGCAAACATAGTTATAGCGAGATACAAGAGCACAATCGCAGGTTGACCCACATGATCAACCAACAGCCTCATCATTTAAAGCACTCCTATATAAGCACAAGGCATTAGTTCCTCAACCTTCACCACCTACTAAATGAAGTCACAAAATAGCTTGATGGCTCAATGACAAATGGATGCCCAAAATTATAGTAGAATATGATTTGCAGTCATTCAAAGTTACACCCAAAGAGGTGTATAGGTTGTTGATTGAGGACATCAAGGATGATATCTATGATGAAGAGGAAAAGGGTCTATTCTTCTTTTGTAAGGTGGTTCACGTTATGAAACGACATCCCTTCCATCCTATTGGTATAGATTCATCCACCTCCAAAGTCCATTGTAGTGGACATAGTCAAGTAAGAAGAGGAAGCCAAACACATAGTACAATATTTATTTTAAGAAGGGTCATCAAGGTCCAAAACATTAGCATAAGAATTCATAGTCACACAAATACCAAGCACATTGGAATAAATAAAAGCAATGGCCCTAGGAAAATAACAAATTATAAGATAATCTCTTTAGGGATAAGGCAGTGTAAAATAAGATAACCCTCTCAAGATTATGTGTGGAAACCTTGCACTCTGGGAGCTGCTTAGAAAAATCCAACCATTTTAGAGTGAATGTAAACATTCATAAGTCTAGAGGGAACAGTAGAGGAAATAGAAATAGTGGTGGCGTGAGCTAAGACCTACACTGTGAAGTACCAAAATAAAATTTTGATGTCTCCCTTTACATGCCTAAAGACTACTATGCCTAAGTACCAAGTGGCACCATATTCTTCCACACTAATTTCACCCCCACTCTCACTATACTTTCCAACACATGCATAAGGATTTCCTCATAGTTATGAACTATCAAGTCCATAGTAATAGTGTGCAATAAGAATAAGCACCAATAGATCAACTTCCTAGGCATGAACATCCATGTCAATTAGAGGCACATGCTCAAGTAAAGGAGTAGTCGACACAAGGAACTTTAGGTCAAGATGTTATTCTTGATGCTTCTTAATTTTCATTTGTAAATAATATTGAAGGTTTTGATGCTTTCCAAATTCCCATGATATAAAATATGGATGATATTGAGCAAAAAAACACTCGATCGCATGAAGAGAATGCTGAACTAATGCACTAATAACATTTATGAATGTAATTAACAACATTTTCAGGGATCATCTGGATAAATTTTTGCTAGTTTTCTTAGATGATATTATAATTTATTCTAATAATGAAGTTGAACATGAATAACCCTTGAGATTAGTCATGCAAAGTCTAAGACAAAATAATGCTTTCAAAATGTGCTTTCTTTTAGCCTAAAATACATTATTTAGAGCACATCATCTCTAAGGATGGTATTGTTGTATATCTAGCAAAGATTAAAACTATACAAAATTAGCCCACCCCTACTAATGTGCATAAAGTATGTAGTTTTATGGGCTTAGCTGGCTACTATCGTATATTTGTGAATTTGTTTTCCATCATAGCCACTCCTATCATTTCTTTTCAATGCAAGGGTAATAAATTTGTGTGGACACCCCTTTATGAAGATGAATTTCAAAAGGTTAATAAGTTGTTAACTACAACACCTGTACCTACCATCCTTGATCCAAATGATAATTTTGAGATCTTGGAAGATACTTCCAAGTAATATTTTGGAGGTGTTTTAACCCAGGATACTAAGGTAGTGGTATATAGGTCATGAAAGATCAAGGACCATGAGAATAGATATGGAGCTTGCTACCATAATGCATGATTTAAAATAGTGGAAGCATTTTATGTTGGTAAACATTTTATGGTGAAATTTGATCACTACAACTTGAAACACTTATTTTTCCATGATGATTTAAATGCATGCCAACACAGATGGTTGGAATTTGTAAGCAATTTTTACATGGATATTTCCTATAATAAGGGTAAGGAAAATATTATTACTAATGCACTCAACTGACACATTTACCTTACTAGAATTATCTACAATAAAATATGATTTCAAACATGTGTTAAAATTAAAAAAAATTGATTAATATTCATAACGTGAGACTAGGTTTTGCTAATGATCCTATTGCAAAGGTATTTTCTAATTTTTATATTAAAAAGTATGGATTTATAAGGCATAAAAACATAATTTTTATACCAAGTCTAGAGACTTGCAAAGTCAAGTTTTGAAATAAGTGCATACAATAATTCATTATGTTGATCTTGGTGTCATGCAAATGATAGACACATGAGCTATAAGCTTACTATTTTTTGCTTTGTATGAAGCATGATGTGGCTAACTTTGTGGCTACATGCTTAAAATGCCAACATGTCAAAGTTTAACATTCCCACCTTGGGGGATTTTTATACCCTCACGAAATATAAGGGGATAAGTGGGCTTTTATTTATGGATTGCCTGAATATCATAACAAGCATGATACCATTTTGGAAGTAGTTGATATGTTGACCAAAGTTGGCCACTTTGTTTTTATAAATCTTATTGATGACACTTCTATGTTTATGAAAAGGTTTATAAAGGTAGTTGTTTGGATACATGGCATGCCAGAAGTGATCATCTCTAATAGAGATAAAATATTTAATTCAAGGTTCTAGCGAACTTTGACTATAGCATTTGGAACATAGTTGATTTTTTAGCTCTATGTACCACCTGGAAATGAATGCTCAGACTAAAATTCTAAATCAAGTGGTTGAGGACATTAAAAGAATGTATGTGATGGATCAATAAGCTAAGTGGGAAGATTACCTTCACTTAGTTTAGTTTGCATATAAACATTATTATCATTACATGATTAAAATAGAACCTTTTAAAGCATTGTATGGATGCAAATGTAGAACCCCACTTGGTTGGGATAACTTATAGAATATGGTTCTTGTTGGACCTGATGTAATTCAATAATTATGATAAGCAAATTGATCTTTTTTTTCAAAACTAAATGCTGCTTCTGACTAGAGAAAAAGTTATGCAAATCAGAAAAGAACACCCTAAGAATTCAACTTGGGTGATAAGGTCTTATTGCGAGTTATACCTCAAAAAAAGTTCTATCAAGTTTGGAAAGACTTCTAAATTATCTCCACACTTTGTCAGACCATTTGACATTGTGGAAAATATTAGTCCCGTTGCCTATCGATTGACCCTTCCTCTTCTGTCTAGGATTCATGATGTTTTTTATGTTTTTTTGCTAAGAAAATACATATCTGATCCTACTCATATTTTTGTTTGTAAAAACCTTTAGGTTATGGAAGAGGATAAGATGCAATTGGAACTAGTGAGGGTCCTAGATCATCATAGTGTTAAATTATGAAGCAAAGTTATTCAACAGTGTTGGTCCAGTGGAACCCACTTAGTGAAAGGAGTGCTATGTGGGAAGATGAGATTATTTTTACAAAACATTACTCATATATATTGATTAGTCACTAGGTTGACTCCTTTTTAAGTCGAAGAGGATGTTATAACCCAATTTATGAAACCATTTAAAAGTTGTTGACTACTTTTATTTGACATTGGCATGAGATATTATATGTTGTTTTGATTACTACGATTTTTGGATCATGAATATAATTTAGATGCTCTAATCATAGTTATTATTAGTTATGAATATTTAAATGTTATAAATGGTTCAAATATTATTGTTGTATTATTTTCATGAGTGTAGGAACTAAAATGAGATAAGTTTGATCAAAGGAGTCTAGTTGATAGGGGTGTGCATATGGTAAGTTACATTATGACAACAAGAGTTGAGATGTTTAAGTTTTAGAAAATAACCACTAATTTTTTAGTCTATTTGTTGACTATTGAATGCATTCCATTCATTTGATTTTTGGTCTGAGTGCATATGTTTGAGTGTCATTTTATTACCTATTACCTTAATTTGTTGATTTCATTTTCTTGTTAAATATAATTCTTTATTTTATTTGGTATCGCGTTGAATGATCATATTTAGTTTGCCATTCTAGTTGGAACCAGGTTATAACATGGATTCGTGAGATGGAAGTGTTACAATCTAGCCTACATTTGCGACAGTGTCACTTTACATGATACATGGGCATGATTGGATATTATATTATATATTGTAATTTGTCCTTCATCATTTTTTATTATCTTGCTTTGCTTATGAATTGCCACCTTTTTAAAGGGTAGTGGTTACCACTTTGTAAGGGATTTTGTGTTGCCTTGTTGATTTTTTAGTTTGGTATTTAGTTTGGTCTTAGCCAATTGGGCCTTATTCCATCAACTTGAATTAATAGATTATCATTCTTATTGATAATTATGGAATTTACATTTGAATCCATCATATGCATGTCATGGCATGGCATGGAAATGATACAATACAAATTTGACTTAGGGTTTTGCATTTGATTGCACTTTCTTTAAAGTGTTGGTTCTATCTCCTTTTTTGGTAGCTCAATTTTATTTGTGGTTTATGTGAGTTTGGTGGGAAATATAACTATCATCACTAGTATTTTGGGAACTTGTCTGCCACTAGTAATATCTTGGGTTTGATGGCTTGTTTGGGTCTATTGAGGTGGATATTTTTGGTGGATAGATTGCAGTTTTACCAAAAGAAATTGGGGATGTGGGGGAACAAGTTAATTCCTTCATCTTGTTGAACCAAGACATGAGTTATTCCATTTTTTTTAGACTTTTAAGGGTTTAAATTGCTCACTTTTCCATGAGAAAGAGTTGTGTGGTGTGTGAAATCATGGAAAATAAAGAAAAAGAGACTCTCATGTAGAAAATGAGGAGAAGGCAGACTATAAACATCTATCCAAGTGAGTTTAATTTGGGGGTTTGGTTTTACTTATTTTATTTGTATTAAAAATGGGAGTGAGCATTATGAATGAAAAAAAACCCTCTTTTTATTGGAAATGTGAGTTGAACTTTGGTGCTACAGTCTGATGCACATTTCACACAATGTTGTTTGTGTTTACTTGTATTGGGTTTGTATTTGAACTGTTGCCTTTTGTCTTGGTTTTCTAGATTATTTAAAAGTGGTTCACACCTTGTTTGTTAGATGCATGAATTGAATGATAGGTGTTTGTGGCATAATTACTTCACGGCCTAATTGTGACGACTTGTATTCATGGCATATACACGTAGGGTTCATATTGAGAATGTTTGGTGTTTTGTGGTTTTTTCTTGTTGGGTTTGTTTGAGTGGTTATGGAAACTTGGAAACTCTATGGAATATTTCCACAACCCTATAAGCCAAAATCCACCATCAAGTTGATGGATGAGGTGGCTAGGGCCACCAATGGAGGGCTCATAGGGCTTGTTGAGTGGGTTTTAACACTCTGCAATTTGTTTGTATTCAAATTCATATGGTTTTCAAGATACAAATAAGTGCATGAAACCATGTCAGAATAGACTTCATGGGAGTCAAGTTTGTTATTATACACTATGCATTATTTAATGTCTTATTTATCTCTACCTCATCTTTTATTGTATTGCAGAGCTTAAATGATAAATTTTATACTTTTCATTACTTGAAACTATGTAAATAAGGGTTGATTTAATATTCAAGAATCTTGATATTTTTGTATACATTTTTTGAATGGAATACCTATTCAGCTTAGGTTGTTATATATAATTTTGATTGAATTTTGTTTTCGGTATTGGTAATTGTTACAATCATTTTGGAAAGATATAATGATCATGGTATCCTGATTTGAAGTATTAGAATTTTATTTGTTCATTTGCAAATGTATTAAGGAAACATGTTGATTGCATTTTATGTTTGATTTTGAATCATTGTTATGAATCTTCAAATTTTTTTCATTATAATGTGATTTCATAGTGTTTAGACTGCTAGTCATGTATTCTTGAATCAAATCCTTGAGAATCTGCTTACTCAGCTATTACTAACTTGTTATGGAAAAGAGGTTGACTATGTATGAGGTGAATCTTTATATATGTCATTATTTGGATTTAAAAATGAATAAATAATAGTATTGTTAAAATTCATTATAGATTTCTTGGTCACTCAATTTATTTGAGGATGCATAGATGGTTATGCATGAGTCACATCATTTAAACTGAATCATATTAATTGATTGTTGTTATGTTTAATTTCTTTATTGTGTTATCATTATAGTCTGATTATTCATATCATAGATTGCTTGGGTTATTTGTAAGTCACCACAGTTCTATTTTAACACTTGATTTAAATTAAGGAATTATATGTTGTTGATTGTATAGTTTATATGAAAGATTAAATTTATGAATTACTCAGATCGCATAAGTTTTATTTAATACTTTGTTTATAATGAAAGGAAGGAAATAATTCCTAATTGCTTGTGAAAGGTTTTTGCATGTAGAGGTAAATGGAATTACTATTGTGGTTGTGTTTATCATTTGGATACTTTTACTTTGGTAAATAAGGAAGGGCAAGCTTATATTCTTTGAAATAGACCAATGTCATCGACTTAACCTTTAGGTTAAGTTTGGGTATTTGATCACTATAAATAAAATTCATAATTAATCTAACACATATGCTATCACACCCATATGATATAATTTCATTCCCACTTCTATTCCAAATCACATTTTGAGGAGTCATAGGTAGAATATTATCTTGTGGAAGTCTTGGATATTAATTAGGATGAGTCCTTTTATCCTAGAGCTTGATTTAGCCTTTGAGATCTTCAAAACTATAATAATCTCTTGAAAATAACCATTGGAAAAGGGGGAAATTGAGCCTCAATAGGTCCATTCCAATTTAAGTATTTATAACCTTATGCTCTTTCTTTTGTTTCATTTAATAGATAAAAGTTTCTTGTTAATTAGTAAATGATTGTGTGTGTATCCTTGTATAGGTTTTTTATATACATATACTTAGTGTAATTATAGGATTTCTTGGGCTTGCCATTTATCCCTTTTAGGTTGGATAGAACCCCACTTGTAAACCATTAAATCTTACCCATTTTTATTAATAAGACCCTTCCCATTTAGTTACATTATTGTTTTGCACTATAGAGTACTAACATATAAGTCTAGTGGGAGCTATCTTGTTGTCTCACATGCCTAAAGATTTTGTAACCCTTTCCATTAATGTTGATGATATAGGTTCCACTTTTTACATGTTTATATATCCATTGGAAACATATTAAACATTAGGTATCATTGGTATCTATTTAATTTACCTTATTTGAGTCAATATATTTAGAGACAGGATAGTTGTAGGTCAATCCTAACCCATTACATACACTTATGATTGCTAGAATATGAGCATGTGAGGGCTATTGGAGGTATGGAATGTTTGAAGTAATTTCGTACTTTGTGTTTTTTATTTTATAATTATTTAATAAATAATATATAATGGTTTTTTGTTATGTGACTACTAGGAAATGAGGAATACTAGGTGGTGAAAATTGAGTTGGCACTATTAGAGTTGATATGGCATGTGCCTATTGATGTCATGGAGAGTGTTATCATTGAGTGGGATATAATATTTTATGGTGTTCATGTGCCCCTTTTTAATCAAGTTATAATTTCTAATGATACCTAAATTTGAGATGCAATAGAGTGAGACAAGTTGAGAGTTGAGGTGGAAAGACAACAGGTGCCTCCACTAGACTCGTCGACCACTCTAGGTCCTAGAATATTAGATGAGTATATAATATTATAGAGAACATACCAATCTCAAGGTGTGGTTGGATGTATGAGAGAGAGAGAGAGAGAGAGAGAGAGAGATCATGGTACATGACATGAGGTGATTCTAGGGATTCTAGTTCTAGGTCTCTCATGTTAGTAGTTATAGATGATGTGCACATATATAAGGAGGATCATGTGGACCATGATCTGATTATAGAGTGATGTGTTATTCACTTCATTGTATAAAATCTTGATTGTATATTATGTTATTTTAGAACTCTTGAATTTATGAATGTGATTTATTTGGTATATTTGAACTTTTTATAATTCTATGTATTTATCATATTAGACTTTAAGATGCATGTTTATAATTTTAATTGTACATGTTAAATGTTAGTATTGTAGATTTATGATGTCTATCTAAGAATAATGTAGGAACTATTTGTACCCTGCATGATCATCTAACCAACCTGAAGGGAATAAGAGATGTGAACCATAACAATCATATTGTATAGCTTATTACTATACTCTGGTTGTGTTACTACCTGGTGTATAGTTGTAGTAGGAATCTATGTGCTATACATTTCAAAAATATTTATTGTTTGTCATAATGTCATAGTTTACTGATTCTAATTTCATTGTATTATAATGTTTCTATAAGTTTACTTATCTTTCTAAATTACTATTTTTTTTTGAATCTATGGTACAATAGATATCTAATAGTGTGATTTTATAAATGCATTTATATCAATATGATGAGTAACGATTGTTTCCTTTGCAGGAATGTCCGAGGATAAATCTTTCATAGTTGAATGCAATCTAGTAAAATGAGTAAAAGGATACCTTGATATATCTTTTGTAAATATGATAATACCTCTATCAAGATAATACTCAATAATATCTATGAGTAAACAAAAATCATTATCCTATCAAACATTAATGTGATGATAGTTGAAATAAGGTTAATTTATGATTATATCCAAGTGATAAAGTGAATGATAATGATTGGGAGAAATTGTGATCATCTTCCTATCTAATAATGTCTATGGAATGTCATGAGGCCTATCATGAATGAATCAAACTATGTAGGTAGTCTTTTGGCATAATGTGATTTAGTCACTATATGAGTAGCTCTATAAATTGATTCTTTCCCTTTATTGAGTACTTTACCTTATTGTTTTTTTTTCATATTGGCATTAGGAAGAGGTGAATTAGGTGTTTGGACCATATTGGATGATTATGGTGGTAAAAAATCAATATCAAAATTTGCCTCAGTAGTCTGAACATGTCCTAATTTATACTCTATTGCAATAGTCTCATAGTAAAGCTATTGAAATCACTTAGATGTTTGATACAACAATTATTCTTTAATTACAAAAGATATATTATGTCTCCAAATTTGTTGGTTGATAGATTAACTACTGCATACATGTCTTAAATTATAAAATGTAATCATAAACTAGTTCTAGTTTTCCCTAATGTAATGATGGTAATCTCTCATATGTAACTCTGGCTCCCTTATTCTGGATAAAATTCATAAGGAGTACTTCCTATAGGTCCTCATATATATGGAGAGAACCACTAGGAAGTGAATGATGAAACCAATCTAGTGCATCATCATCTAAGCTCTTTGGAAAAAATTGTAATAGTTTTTAGACTACTGTTACAACCATTCATATCTTTTATATAATATTTGATATGTAGATAAGGATCACCACTTCCATTGAAATTATAAAATGTTAGTATCTTATATTTTTTGAGTTACGGTTCTTAAAATATATTGCATACTATAAGATTTAGATAGATAACATTTGAATTAACCCAAGAATGATATGCCTTAATTTTCAAAGTAAGTTGATATATTTTATGGTGTAAATCACAAATGACATGCATTATAGAAAGAACCTCTTGTGGAGGCACATCTATATAATTAAGGGGATAATTTAGTAATTAAAATTTATTATTAATTTTAGCCATTGGTATACTGTTTCACATAGGAGAAAGAGATTTAGGAATAAATTTTATCTTATGAATAGTGGTCTTGGGAGGCTCATTGGTATTTAATATATAAATAGTTTCCAAAGACATATGACATTCTGTTGAAATAGAAGAAATAACACTATTATTTTCATCACTATAATCAACATGCTCACATGTTTTATATTTCAAAAGAAAACTAAGATCATCATTATGATTTGTAATGACATTATCACCAAGCACACTATCATTTGATTTATCATGTAATATAAAATCAAAATCAACATGAAGGGTGGGTGAAGAAGAAATTATATTAGGTGTAGTAGAAATATTTTCCTCCTCACTATATGCATAATAATAATCATGATTCAAATTTTCATCACGATCATAATATTTTTCACTTGTAGAATCAACATTGAAATAACCACACTTTCATGTTCACTAGAAGAGGGTGTAAGAGATGCATTCATATTTAGAATTTCATTGAATGCATCATCACAAAAAATAATAACTTTTCTTTTACTTTCATTATCAACATTTTAATTTGAAACATCTTTATTTTGAGAAAGGGAGCAAGAAGGTGAAATAGTTACATTTTCTACCTTGTTTATAGTGTTAGCACATTCAAAATAAATACTAGTTTCATTAAGAACATTTGAAATAAAGCCATTATCAATATCATGAACAAGGATCAGATGTGTATGTGTAGTTTATATCTTAGCTATATCATTATCATAAGTAAAAGGATCCTTACTATAAGTAGAATACAAGATTTTAGATGCACAATTGTTATTTTCCTCATGCAATAGATTTTTAACCTTATTTTCTCTATATTGTGAAATT
This sequence comes from Torreya grandis, assembly GCA_037957365.1. Classification (NCBI taxonomy): domain Eukaryota; kingdom Viridiplantae; phylum Streptophyta; class Pinopsida; order Cupressales; family Taxaceae; genus Torreya; species Torreya grandis. The sequence continues at coordinate 1,161,215 of JARHVA010003460.1, read as the reverse complement.
TTGAAAAGAGATAGATTTTTTTGATAAGCTAGGATTATTATCAAATAAAATATCACTTGCAAGAGATTCCTTTGGAATTAAATTATTATTTTCTTTCACATGATTTGGTAGAGATTCAATGGAAGGAGTAGGGGAAGAACATGCATATACACTAATTCCTTAACAATTTGATCATCACTTGATTAATATTCATCATAAAAATAATGACACTAATAATCATCATCACAATCATAAAAAAAAGATCATGTTCATCATTGGGATCTAACACAGAATCTTGGTAATTTGTCCATTATTTATTGTTATTATAAGGAATGCCTAACAATGCATAAAATATATGAGGGGGAAGAGATCCTTGTTAATCATTTTAAATTTTATGAAAAATAAAATGAGAATAAGATGATAAATGAAAACCAATGCTAACACACAGTCCAACATAAGAGGGGAATTTGAATTTAATTTGAAACCCTAAGAAGATAAATTTAAGAAGGAAACCCTAGGGACAAATTTAGGGTTTGGCTATGTTCAATAACTAAAATGGGTTCACAAATATGTTTTATTAAATATTTTATTAATGGATATGTTTTATAATATGAAAAATATCTAATTAAAGTAAATGAATAATCAAATGGTCATTTAATATGTATTTACTTACAAACAACTGATATTGAACAACTAGAGTTTTGACAAAGAAAGAATGAGAAACATATTTGTTTGGGGAATTTAGAGCTATGTATGAATGCATGAAAATTTTTGGGGCACATTTTTATTTGACTATGTAACTATCATGTCTATCTGGGATAAGACTAGTAGATTAAGACTTGAGCACCCTGATACGTTGTCCTTAAGGAACATTTTGTCCAAGTTATTCCTATAAAATTGTAAACATGTGTTATATGTGGATCCACCTATAAATATAATTCAACCTATAATAAACATTAGAGCACATAAATCTAGCCTGTGTTTCTCCATTTTGCATAAATGGAGATTAAATGTAAAAGGGAGAAAAACTAGGGAAGTGGGAAGGGTCAAACTGGCCTCATAACCCCATTGAACTAATCGCTACCTACATAGCCAAAAATTAGGAAGCTCAGGCTGATGTAGTTCTCCCTCTAATGTGTGTGTGTGTGTGTGTGTGTGTGTGTGTGGTGTGAATCTAAATACTCTTTGCTGAGGCCCTCCTCTTGGTCTAAGAATGCAATTAAGATATAATATGTATGAAATTTAGATAAATTTAGATGTTGAGATTACTATAGTATGATTTTATTTATTATTATAGTGCCAAATTGATAAGTGATATATGTAAACTTATTTAGGGAACCCTTTAATTATAAGACTCCAAATTTTGAATTATAAAATCCCATTTATGTGCCAGCTGATTCAAAGAAAGGTAAAATGGTCATAAAAAATCCTAAAATAAATGTGGATTAAAAAGAATCTTGAAATGTGTATTGAACAAGACATGTCCTTTTCGAAAACATATGAAAATGAGATAGTAAATAGGGAAATTATATGAAAAAATAAGAGGACAATATAATGGAAGAGAAAAAGGACTAGGATTCCTGTGACTCACATAAAGAATGAAATAGAAGTTTAAAACTTTAGAAATTATAGTGAAATCAATGTTAAAAAGTGATGGAAAAATACATAGGACTAAAACAACACACGCCAATGGGATCTTAATTCAACATTAATAGATTCTAAATAAAAATGTAGCAAAAGACATAATACTTATGTTTGATTGACTAAATTTGATTATACATAGAAACAAGGTTGGAAAGCTATCACCTACCAAGATCACATATGAGCGGTTGTATGATCAAGCTTGGATACAAGTGTTAAATAATTTGAATCATAATCACTATTTGGTTTATTCTTATGTTTCAGGGATGAAACATTTCAAGGAGAGATGTAATGTTATGTACCTAGGGATATGATATATTAATGTATATATGTTGATGGAGATGTTAACATGTGGCATATATTCCCATTAATTAGTTGCATGGGTAAAATATATTGGGATAGTAACTTTTGAAATTAGTACATTAGGTAGTGAATCGACCTACATTAAGATTATGAGCTTAACTATCAATTATTACTTATAGAGGTCTATATATAGGAGATGGATATCATTGTAAAGGATATCAAGTGATGAGTCTTATATTGTTATAAGGATATCAATGGTGTCCCCCTCTAAGTGGAATTGTGGATTTATTTATTCCTTAAGGAGTATTTATGGTGTTGCCATACCATAAGGGTATTATTCTATTTCTGTAGGTATTATTCTATTTCTGAATATTGAATATTTAGGCATCTTCACCCACCAATATCTCTTGTTTTATATTGATATACATTATATTATGCATATTAATAATTATTATAAATGTGTATCATATCAATGTTATGTTTTCTATAGCTCCGGTATTTTTGTCTATGTTACAAAAAAAGGTAAAATATTTACTTCATAGGGATTTGGGTTTAGGATTTAAACTAACTTTGAACCAGCTATCATCCCTATATGCATATGGAAATGATGGTTCCTTTGGTATCATATATGTCTTATGCTCAATTTTTTTCAAAGGTATGACAATGATAACATCCCCATGGTGGGTCTCTAATTTATTTTCATCTCTATCGATGGTCATATGACCATCATAAGATAATATTTTTATAATTAGAGTAGAATAATAAATCTCATCTATCTCAATTCAATCACTTCAAAATATCCGCAAAGACTTAAAACTGCATTTATCTCTAATTATTCAAGTTTCTTAATGGGTTAAACCCAAACATAGTCCACCAAGATGAGAGAAATGAGATTGTAACTTAGAGTTGGTCTTCCAATAGTTTCCCAAGTTGACTTAAGAATCATGCTTAAAATACTATTGAAATCAAAGATAGCATTAGGAACTTCATATCCTATGAGTTCAATATCCATTCTGATGCCCACATTTGATGGTTTCTTGGTTTTGACATGCTCCACCACTTTTCATGCCCTCTACTGACCTCTTTGTGCACAATCCAACAAATTATGCAACAAATTTGTAATATTTTAGGAAGTATCTTGATTTCATAGATTATTTACGAGTTTTAGGAAATATGTCAAAGTTGTGACTAATCCATCCTATTTCAAAATTAATATGATCTATCCATGCATTTGATCATCTACCATCATAGGATATCCTTTAATGGAATTATAATTTTGTATTGATTGTAATAACTTGGATACTTCCATAATACAAATATTATCTTTCACAGGATCTGGATACTTATCCTCTTACACTTTTGTAACTATGTTTTCTTTAGGAATTCTAAGAGCTGGACTCCCTTGTTATCTATGTTAATTTTTAGTCATAAACTAGATAAAAGCCTAGTTATTGAGGTGAGAATGTACCATATTTACATTGTGCATCATATTCTAATTTATTTTTTTTGAACAATATAGAAATCATCGGTACTATATTGTCTTAAAATCCTACAATATGCACCAAACTTTTCCCTATGTGAATTGCAAAGATAATTCTGTGTGATGTAATTCATTTATCCACATAGATAGAAAGTAATACACTTCCTAGGTTATCTATTTCCTTGCCTCCAATTTTGATTTCCATCATGATAACCCCCTTGATAACCTCTTTGATATCCTCCTTATCTATGTAATGATCCCCATCCTTGTTGTTGATTAAATATCCTTCATTTTGTTTTTAAGGAAAAGGAGGTGCCTAATTAGGTTTTTGTTGTGGTGAAATAATGGTCCATCCTTGGTGATAATGTAGAGAATAAGTTATACATGTTAGTTGATACTATAGAGACTAAGGTGTCCCACATAATTAGTATTGCATTGGTTGAGGAGTCCACCTTACTTGATAATGATAGGAGTGAGGATTCCATCTAGTTTTAGGTTTGTAATGTCCCCTTCTAGTTAGAAATTGTACTTTCAACATGATTAGCCTATTAGTGGCCCTCATAGGCTAATATAACATGGTTTGAGGGTCCTCTCTATAGTTACCCAAAAGGCAGTTGGTTTCTTTGGGGAAGTTTCGACATATTTTCGAGGTTTTCTAATGATTTATTAGAATTTTCTATTTTTAGAAACCTCATGTTACAAGATGATGTTATATTTGTGCTTTATGATATAATTCATTATTTATATTAAAGTGAAAATATAATATATTAAAAGGGAAAAATAATAATAAAATATTATGATGTTTCTAGAAGCTTCCCAAATGAAGGAAAAAAAGAGTATAAAGGGAGGTGTGAGCTGCTATTATGAATAATCCTGATTTGATGTTGTCTTTGTTGTGGTATGCTAGTGGAGCCTAGAGTTTCCTACAATGAATCAATTTATCTTTGGGAACGATAACTCCCATTGATAGCATAATTGAGGGAGTGAAATATATCTTGAAGGGTTACATTTTGGAGGTGATATTTCAATCATCTCAATTGAAGCAAATTTTGGAAAAATGATCGGTTTTCCTTGGTTAAGGGAGAAGATTACTTTGTAGAGAAATCTGATATAAAAATAAGATATTTATAGTCAAGGAAGGATGTCATTAGGAGGGATATTTTTGCTTGTGGGGGTTCCATTTTGCATCGATTCTCTACTTGGCTTGGTTCACCCACTTCTTTGGAGCATGGAGATGATATTAGATGCTTGAAGCAACACATATTCATTACATATTAGATGATATCAGATTTTCCTATGTGTTTGAAAAAATATGAGTTCAAGACCAAATTATACGTGGTGAATATGGGTGATATAGATATGGTACTTGTCATGAGATGGTTACATGACATAGGGAAATTCACCCTGGATCTCAGAGAGATGGAAATGACATTCTAGGTAGATGGAAAAACTCATGTCCTCAAGGCTATTTGAGATTCCAGTTTTAGGATGATTTCTTTTAGGAGGATGGAGAGACTTATGAGGCATCACATGGTTAAGTGGGTAGTTGAGTGTGTTTTGATGCTTACATAGGGTGAGCAATAGAAGCCAATTTACCATCTAGACATTTAGGAGTTAAGAATTAAGCACACTCACGTATTCAGTGATATTCCACCAAAAAAACCACCAGATAGAGGGATTGAGTATATCATTGAGTTAGAGGAGGGCGTTAAGCTCATGATGGTCACCCCATATAGGCACTCCAAGAGGCTGAAGGATGAAATAGAGAAAAATATTAAGGAGTTACTGGCCATGGGACACATTAGACCAAGTAAGTCACCTTTTGCATCATCAGTAGTCTTGCACAAGAAAAAGGATGGTACATTCCAGATGTGTATTGATTGTAGGCTCTTGAATAAAAAAATAATCAAGAATCGTTACCCCATCCCTAGAATTGTTGAGTTGATAGATGAGTTACATGGTGCCTACTACTTCTCCAAAATTGACTTGAGGTCAGGGTATCATCAAAATTGTGTTAGGAAGTAAGACATAGAGAAGATGGATTTCATGTGCCATTATGGACATTTTGAGTTCATGGTTATGCCATTTGGGCTAACCAATGCTTCGGTGAAATTTTAGTCTACGATGAACAAGGTCTTCCAATTGTAGTTAAGGAGGTATGTGTTGGTATTATTTAATGATATCTTGGTATATAACAGGACATGGGAGCATCACATTGTACATCTTGATGCTATTTTGGGTATTCTTAGAGGTGAATCCTTGTATGCCAAGGAATCCAAGTGTGACTTGGAAACGACAAAATTATTGTATCTTGGGCACATCATCAGTGCTAAGGGGGTATATATGGACCCAAAGAATATCAAGGTGATTGTTTAATGGCCTAATTTAGGGAACCTTACTCAACTTAGAAGATTTTTGGGATTGTGTGGTTTCTACTGTAGGTTTGTTAATGGATATTCATGACATGCAACACCACTAACTGATTTGATGAAGAAAAGGGCATTTGTTTGGACTCCTAAGGCACAAGATTATTTTGAGATGTTCAAACTAATTATGACTTCTTGCCCAGTTCTTAGATTGTCAGATTTCTCTAAACTATTTAAGCTATAGTGTGATGCATTAGGCAAGGGGATAGGTGTAGTCCTTATGCAGGACAAGCATCTAATTAATTTTGAGAGTTAGCAGCTTTGTAGTCTAGAGAGAGGGTAAAAAATATATGACAAGGAGATGTTGGACATCATGCATGCATTGGCCAAATTTAGACAATATTTGGTAGGTAGCAAGTTTGTGGTGAAAATAGACCATAACAGTTTGAGGCATTTCCTTAGATAGATCTTAATGATCGGTAGTAGAAATGGGTCAGCAAGCTGCAATCATATGATTTTGACATCTTCTTTATCAAGGGGACATAGAATGTGGTTGTTGATGCTTTATCTCAACATCCACACTTGAGTTCTATGACTGGGATAGTAGATGATTAGCAACACTTGATAGTGGCAGAATATGCCAAGGATAGTTGGGCTACATGTATTGTTGAGGGGTCAGTACAAGATACCAGATATATAGTTGTAAATGATTTAATCATTTATAAAGGAAGGATTTATTCAACCCCAATATTGGAGATGAAGAACATTATTTTGAGGACCTTTCATGATACACCCATGGAAAGTCATCCCAGCTATTTCAAGACTTACAAGCAGATTCAGGAGAGGTTCACTTGGAAGGGCCTCAAATCAGATGTTCTACGATATGTCAGAGAGTGTCCTATTTGTCAACAAAATAAATAGGAACACACATATCCAGTAGGTTTACTTCAGCCACTTCCAATTATTGATAAGAAATGGGAATGCTTATCTATGGATTTCATTACTAGATTACCCACAGCCTAGGGATGGGATTGTAGATATGTGGTTGTGGATCATTTGAATAAATATGTTCACTTCCTTCCAATCTTAGCTACTGACTCAACTACGTAGGTGGAAGAATTTTTCTTCTATGAGGTATTTAGGTTACATGGGTTACCTCAGAGCATAGTTAGTGACAGAGATAGCTAGTTTATGAGTCATTTTGGCAAGAGCTATTTAGGTTATGTGGGATAGATATCACTCTGAGTACTAGTTACCACCCACAGACTGATGGATAGATGTATATTATGAATAAATGGGTGGAAGGCTACCTTAGGAACTACATAGTAGGGCAGTAAAAGGGTTGGGTTAAGTGGTTATATTTATGTGAGTATTATTACAATACAACTTACCATCTCTCCATTCATATGACACCATTCATGGCATTGTATGGGTATGATGCACTACGATTTTTGGATTTGTTATTTGGAGATAGCCGAGTGCCTAGTGCCAGTTATCTATTGTAAGAGAACCAAGACATTATGAGAGCATTGTGGGAAAACATACAAAAGGATCAGAACTAACAAAATTAGTATGTAGATTAGAAGTGAGTTAAACACTCATTTGAGGTGGGTGATATGATGTATTTGATGTTACAACCACACAAATATTCTTCTCTTAAGAAAAGCGGAGCCGAGAAGCTTAAGCCATGATACTATGGGCCATTTAGGATTATCAGGTGAGTGGGTGAGGTGGCTTATGAGTTAAAGTTACCAGTCGATAATAGAGTACATAATGTCTTCCATGTGTCATGCCTCAAGAAGGCGTTAGGACATCATGTGGTTCTTTCCATGACTTTTCCACCCTTAGATGATGAGGGGAAATTGATACTAGTGCTCGAGGCCATCTTGGATGTTTGAGAGAGGACTCTATGGAGATGGTTCATCCGAGAATACTTAATTAAATGTAGGGACTTGCCAGTTGAGGATGATACTTGGGAGAATGAGGAGATTCTACAACATCTAGATTTGAGATTGCTTGGGGACAAGCAATTTTAGGAGGGGCAGACTGTAATGTCCCATTTTAGTTAGACATTGTACTTTCAACATGATTAGCCTATAAGTGGCCCTTGTAGGCTAATATGGCATGGTTTGAGGGTCCTCTCTGTAGTTACCCAAATGGTAGTTGGTTTCTTTGGGGAAGTTTCTACATATTCTGGAGGTTTTCTAATGATTTATTAGAATGTTTGATTTTTAGAAACATCATGTTACAAGATGATGTTATATTTTTGCTTTATGATATAATTCATTATTTTATATTAAATTTCAAATATAATATATTAAAAGGGAAAAATAATAATAAAATATTATGATGTTTCTAGAAGTTTCCCAAATGAAAGAAAAAAAGAGTATAAAGGGAGGTGTGGGCTGCCATTATGAATAATCTTGATTTGATGTTGTCTTTGTTATGGTATGCTAGTGGAGCCTAGAGTTTCCTACAGTGAATCAATTTGTCTTTGGGAATGATAAATCCCATTGATAGCATAATTGAGGGAGTGAAATATCTCTTGAAGGGTTGCATTTTGGAGGTGATATTTCAGTCATCTCAATTGGAGAAAATTTTGGAGAAATCGACCAATTTTCCTTGGTTAAGAGAGTAGATTACTTTTTAGAGAAATCTAATATAAAAATTAGATATTTATAGTCAAGGAAGGAGGCCTTTAGGAGGGATGTTTTTGCTTGTGGGGGTTCCATTTTGCATCAATTCTCTACTTGGCTTGGTGCACCCACTTCCTTAGAGCATGGAGATGATATTAGATGCTTGAGGTAGTGCACATTCATTGCATATTATTTTAAATTTGAGATTAGACTAGAATAGGGGCGACTGGCTTGGAAAATTCAATTTAGCTTGGGAGATCATTCTTTCACTGGGAAATTACTTGCTCCTTCATCTATTCTGAAGGGCACCTTAATCCTATTAGGGTTCATTGTATACAATTCATCCTTTAGTATAGTTTATATCTGTAGCTATAGGTGTGCGTCCTTCATACCAGCATACCATATTATTGTAATTTTTGTTTATGCCAAGAGTCTTAGCTAGTCTAGTGGAGCATTATATCAATTATCAATACAAATAAGAATCACAAGTTGATGGCCATTTATAGTTATCTTTTGAGCAATTGAATTGAGATAGTAGGTTGCATGCCAACTATTCGACTAAATGTCCATTAGCTGTAAGTGATTATTTTTCTTTGTGAATTCATATAATTGCATAGAGAAGAACAAAAAAAAGAAGTCATTCCTACATCTAGAACTTAGCATTGTCATTCTTGCATTGTTCTATAAACACTTGAAGCTTTAATCCATCATCATTTAAAGAAATCATCAAAACTGTGACAAAAACCAACAAGAATCACTTTGCTTACAAAGTGTTTGAAAAAATTACAAGGCAACAAATTGAGACAATTAAGGGCAGATTGGGTAAGGATTGTTACAAGGTTGTAATACTGGGTAACCGAAACCAAATTATGATGTGACTTCATCATCTCGGGTCATTGCACCTCATTTTAATGTTGGAGACTGCTACATAACAATTAAAAATATGTTTTGAGTGATGTCCTCTTTTAGTTCATAGATGCCTATAAATTTCTCATTATGGTTTTGAGATCTATAGAAATTGTACATTATACTACATGATTATTGTAAATACTATTGTAATAGGTGACACTTCATAATTGCATGTCATTCACTGTGATATACTTAACAAGATTATATATTAATCTTTGGAGTTTTAATCATGTGGTGTCCCTCTTGTCCAAATTCAATGCACCATACCAAAAACCATGGTTTATTTCCTTCATGTAGTTCCTCCATATTGTACATTAATACATCTAACTTAGCACTAGTTTGTGTGATGCTAGGAGAATATTATCCACAATATTTTATTTGATCAAGTTTAATCATAGTGAATCTGGCATAAATTTTTGTAGTAAATTAAGCTCATGCAATGAAAAACTGAGTATTACTTTGCATTCCTTCTACAGACCAAGTGAATTTATTTGAGTCATAAAATTAAAATTTTAGCTTTTTCATCACATCTGAGAACTAATGATCATAGTACCATACTGATTCTCCCAATTTTAAGTCTACTCTCCTTCAAATATTAAAGTTATGACTCCCATATTTTTTCATTTTAATTTGTCCTTAACTTGAGTAAGAGTCATGACTTTTGATTCATTTTAAATATGAAATTTAGAGCTTGACTATTCAAGGCTCCTATGGGTTCACTCTTTTTATTGTCATTAGATATCACATGCTTAACCTAGATCTTCATATGGTGAAATATTACTTTGGGTTAATGGACACATCATATGGTGTCAAAGTAAAAAAAAAAAATTTAGGAAATTCCATATTCCCTATGATTGTGCTAGATATGATTGGCTTACTTGAGGATGATTATCTGGTGTTTGTTAGCTTATTGTAAATGAGCTTGGAGTACCAAGAATATTAGATTCCATATTTAATCTAATTTGACATCCAATTTCCTTCCTATTCCCATATAATTTTTTTATGACTTCCTAAAACCAATTCTTAGTTGCAACTAGTTCTATAATTACTTACAACCTACTAATACTAGTTATTAAAATAAGCACAAGGGATAGATCATCTTGGATTGAATAAATCATGTTTGGATTATTTATTATACCCATTCCAAAACTGAACCCAATTATGTGTTTCATCATTATTTCCTAGAGATTATTCTTTTCTCATACCCATTCAAACATTAGCTTTGTAGTTGTTCTTTAAATCTATTATGAAGTTATTCTAACTACCTTATTACAAACTCTTCACAGTGTCTCTACTCTCTTCCTTCTATTTTTCAGTTGATTTGTAGTTCCTAATTTGTTTCTACATTATTTTTGGTTCTTGCATTGCTTTCCTTCTCTTCTAGTGATTTTTAACCATCAACTTTGGATTATCCTTCTAGAGGTCTAGTACCTCATATTTTATTTATATCTTCTTGACCACTCCTATGTTGTCACCAAGTATTGGAGGAAATAAAATTAATATTATATTCAATGTAAAGTTCTTACTTATTTTGGTACATACATAAGATTTAAAAAGCTTACAAGAATTGGTTATAAAAAACCAACTAATGAGTTTCAACAAACTCAAAAAAAAAAACCTAATAAATAAATTAAATAATAATAAAAAATTGGATCCAAAAATACCCAACAAACTCCCCCTTTATCCAAAGGGTTACATAATAAAAATACTAGAGCAATGACTTTGAAGTCATCAAAAAAACTTTGAAGCAATTGCAACTAGTGTACTATATATCTTGGTACTAATAAAAATTGATGTTGCTCCATACATAAGCCCACCTTGCGAGTTATGACATAAAAGGATGATGAACACAATCAAACCTACTCATCCCATGTGATCATCATACCATACTATAATAGGACACAATCAAGGCCTATCTAACTACATCGATCCACATAAGGATCCACCTAAAAGCCTGTCAAAGTGACTAACCTATACTATGTATGGCACATCTCTTTAATGTCTAACAAACATTGATGAAATTTGATCAACACTGTTGGTGATAACAATCCCTATCAACTTGTATTATCACCAATGAGTGATTAAAGACCAAACAATGCTATATATTCTCCCCCTATCAAGTTAGAAGTGAGAAGTTGGGCAATGAGAGAAACAAAATAAAACAATCATGTCTGCTTCATGGCATGAATATCATGGATAGAAAGCTAAAAATGAAACTAAAATAAACATCTATTGTTACTAAAATTTCCATTCAAACATTTTACCCAAAGTCTAAATGAATAACTAACTGGAGAAGGGGAATAGTCCTCCGACCTCCAATGGATCCTACAACCTCTAGTGTGACACTTACACTTTGTCAATCATAAGGATCCTCATAGACCTATAAAGGATGGTGTATTCACCAACACCACAAGCGTAAGGTGGTATTTTGAAGTTTGCTTTTTGAAGGTGTTGGTTTCCATAGAAAATGCACCTTTATACATCATGGTCAATATATTTATCATAAAAAACATACAAAGAGGTTTTAAATCATATAAACGACCATTTTAATGTGTCTAAAATGTCCTAAAACCTGTAGTTTGACTAGTCACATGATGAAAGGAGTGATTGACCACTTACACCCTTATATCTCCTATTACACCCTACTCTAATACATATACATTACAACTTTAAGACCATATTTTAAAAATATTTCTTTTATTTTGAAAAATTAAGTTCAACCAAAAGAAAGAGTTGAACCTTGGACCACCACTTTCCTAAGGACTTCAAAAAATGCCTTCTACCAAGCACTTTACAAGCATTTCTAAAATATTAATGAAAGATCTGCTATTTGAAATCTATCTTGATTGGTTTGGCAAATTATGTGTGTGTGTGTGTGTGTGTGTGTGTGTGTGTGTGTGTGTGTGTGTGTGTGTGTGTGTGTGTGTGTGTGTGTGTGTGTGTGTGTGTGTGTGTGTGTGTGTGTAAATATAAGTTACTGGGCTTTCTTTGCATCTAAAACTAAGCTTCATTGTCTTAGTGGGACCCACATAAAAATAAAAAGCATATATTTATTCACTTTTGTGCCATGATTCCTTAAAGGATGTCATACTTCTACAACATTGTATCTATAGAACTCCATTCTTCATTTTTGACATTGATTCCATAAAATCAAATATTCTCTAGCAAATAAATAGAGTGGTGTATGTTTTGAAGCTCTGAGAAGACCAAATTTTTTTACGTTTTCCACATAAATTAATCCATGCACAATAAGTATTGCATAACCATTATGAATAGAATGTTTTGTTTCAAACAAGTCAAAGATTCATACTAGGGTACCGTTTAACCAATAACTAAAAAAATGTTCATAAAAAATGAATATGACAATGGCATTACTCAAATTCCATTATTAATGTTATTATGACACAATCATCATTTACATGAAGGGTGTGTGCTTAATTTTCATGGCTTATTCTTGTGACTATGCTCATAATTTATGAATCATATATAATTCATAGGCTAGAATTCTTACCACTAAACAAAAATAAAACCTCTATAAGGCCCTTCAAATTAATTGAAATAGGGTGTACAATCTATTCCAAGCCATATTTAGGTGCCTAAGGATATGAATGCCATTTTACAGGTGATGGAAAATGCATTGGCCAAAACATACTACAAAAAATATTTTCACGTCTTCAATTCCCCATTACTAAGCTCTGATACGACTATTGACACTAGGTATCAGAGGAAATAAAATCAAAATTATATTCAATGTAAAGTGCTTACTTATTTTTGTACATATGTAAGATTTTAAAAACTTACATGAATTAGTTATAAAAAATCAACTAAAAAGTTTCAACTAAACCGAAAAACTAAATTAATAATAAAATTAAATAATAAACAAAATTTTGATCATAAAATGACCCAACATCCTACTTGAAATAACTTGTGGCCCTTAATCTTTTACAACATTTTTTCTTGTTCCACCTTTTCTATAATTACAGCTCACTTTGAAGTCCAAAAATCACTTTCTCATTTTACTTCTTTGTGTCATCCATTCTTTGACTTTGGGTTCAAGTTCCTTGGTTCAATTAACTTGATTCAACTCCCTCTTATTTGCATCCCTGTATTTTCCTGAGCAACTACTCCATATTAGTTAGAATCTGTGCCATGGACTTTTTCACAACCAACATCTTAAATATCACATTAATTCACTTCAAAAAATTACATCATATCTTTTAGAAAAACATAGTATATCTAATGTTGCAAAGAGACTATGCCTCTTCATTTTCATGGCTTTTCATCTTCATAATCAAATGGGCCATTCAACTTCCATGTGCTCTAATATCCTATATTAGCTCATCATTTATACAAAATATTTCATGTCGTACAATTTTTGTATACTTATATTACAAAATTATGTAACTTATGCTTCACATCTTCCTATTAATAATTGGTTTTGACCCCTATGGGTCGACCTTGACCTTCACTTTAAAAATAATTACTTTTCAAATTCAGACACTCCCTTATAGGTTTGTCCATAGTTTTATGATAGGTAGTGTGAGTATTTCCCATTTTGGATTTTTATAAAGGTACACCTAAATTTCTTGTTATATATATGGACAATTTGAATATTGAAGCACATCTACAATATTTCACACTTAGTAAAGCTTCTTTATTCTTACCAAATATGATTCTAATCATTTGAGGTAGTACTTAGCCAAGTCAAGTTATTGTTTTATCCAAGTCAAGCAAATCATTATCAAGTATTCAAACCACCTCTAATGTATTCATGTATAAAAAGAAGCACAAATTCACAAATCACTCTATGCGGGAGAACTACATGGGCTTGTTAACCTCTTTAGAGTATTGGATACTGTTGACAGTCCATTTGGCATGCCAAATTACTTAGGCAAAGTGTGTAGTAACCTTCATTTCCATTCCTAAAAGGAAAAAGGTATTCCTCAAGGTTTATATCACCAAGTCATGGCATACGAGATAATTTAATGGTTGAGTGTTTCTGCTCAAGGGGTCTACCTATTAAATCTTAAATAATATAAAATAAAATTTTGCTAACTTTATCCAAAAGAATTAGCTTCCTTTAGGTTCAACAAAGTGATCATAGATTATAAAAAACTAACATTCCATTACAATTAATTAGTCCTCTTTATAATAACAATGAAAAAATAATCACAATCGCAAGGTTTATATATGCATAAGAAGATAAAAATTCAGTCATACTCTAAAGATAACCTAACATTGGTCATAAAGAGCAATAGATCAATGAGAAAAAAAAAGAAAAATGAGCCTACTTTTTGGATAAGAAAAATATGATTATGTTAAGTATAAAAATATTTTGAAAAACCAATCTTCTGTTTGGATAGTTTGTACACAACCAAAAATAAAGATGGTACTAAAGTTTAAGGAAAAAAATAACCATGTAATAAGAGGGAGACAAACACCACCATATACATACATAAGCATTGAATTTCAATCTTCACAACTCTTGATTAAATATTTGTTGAGATTGATTAAATACTTAAATGAATTATAAAATTATATTCAACACAATATAAATTCATATAAGAGAAAATAAATAACTAAAACAAACATAAACAGAAGGTAAAATGTATGATCATCTATATATCTCTATTTATTCATCAGTCAACTAACCCCATTTTTTGTTTAAGATCTAGTCTTGTATAGACATGTTAGTCCCTTTGAGTATTATTTATCCAACCTTGAGTGGTTTCAAACATTCATTGAGGAGAAACAAGTAGGGACCAGATTCAATGAAGGAGGACATAAATTACAAGGCTATACTAATTGAATCTAAATTTAATTTGGGAGTGGGAAGTGGTTGGAATGGTACATAGATATTAAGTTCCCATGTCATTGTAGTAGAGCCTATTCATGTTTAAGGCAATATTTGACTCGCCTTGTCTCTTTGGCTCAATCTCAATACACACATTATGGCTTAAGATGTCATAGATGAGTCTTCCTTCAATTACATGTGTTTTTTTTATCAATTGACATTATGAGACAAGCCCAAATTTTTTCCCACTTGATCATTCAACAACTTGTAGTGTACTCTAGGCTTTAGCATTTTGAAAGGTGAAGTAGGCCATCAATTTTGACTTTAACGCTAATGAGATTACTAGGGAAGGTAGTTTGATATTCAGGGCTATCATGTCTATTTTTTCTAGACATCCTTGTCATTTAAAAATTTATCATTCCTTGCTTTTCAAACAATGGACTTGGATGTTGATGTGTCCTTGACTTTAATGCTAATGAGATTACTAGGGAAGGTGAGTTTGACTTTCAGGGCTTTCATGTCTATTTTTTCTAGACATCCTTGTCATTTAAAAATTTATCATTCCTTACTTTTCAGTCAATGGACTTGGATGTTGATGTGTCCTTAACTTTAACGCTAATGAAATTACTAGAGAAAGTGAGTTTGACATTCAGGATTATCATGTCTATTTTTTCTAAACATCCTTATCATTTAAAAATCTATAATTCCTTGATTTTCAATCAAAGGACTTAGATGTTGATGTGTCCTTACTTGTATAGATCATGTTTTAGATTAAGGTAAAAGCAGGTTTTGAAGGGACCCTGAAACCCTATATCAAAAATAAAAAAAGATTAAGCATTTACATCCATCAGGAAAAGCATTCCTAAATCCTACTGAAGAACAACATCAAAATCAGGTTTTACAGGGCCCTGAAACCACAAACATAAACCAATAAAAGTACCCAAGTTTTACAGAGACCTGAAAACTCAAAATAAGTTTAAGACTAAGAACCAAGTAACAGAATCAAAAACAAGAACTAGTTATAACATCTAGCAATAAAGACCTGAATAGGAACAAAATCAACAAAAAAGACCCTAGTCTTCTATTGTAATTCCATGATCATCTTAACAGCCTCCTTTCCAATTGTAGCAGTATCTTGTATGGAGTTAGCAGCCGAAGTAGTAGCATCTTGAAAGGCTTTCTTCCTCGAACTCTACCTAGTCCTTTTACTTGGATCCTCTAAGGATATTATTTCTTCATTTTCTCTTTTTCCAAGGCTAGCTGCAACAACACAATTGCTTGATGTTACCTGCTCCATCTTTGTTCTACTTTCTTTGATGAACATTCTAAGATTATTCTCATAATCTTTAAGTTTATTTGGGATATCTCTCATTTGCATCTCCAAATGGTTGATTTTGGTCTGATCAACATCCTGATTGTGTTGCATTATTTCCACTTTCTTCTTCAGCCCCATTATTTCATTATAGATCCATGAATCAACTTAGAGAATAGAATCGGCTTTGAATTTGGCAAAATGTAGGAAGGAAAGCTTAGTGTCCTTCTACCGAGAGTCACAAATGTCTTCTGCATTCTCATGTGGAGGGGAATCAACCTTTTCAATTTGTTCCTCCCTATCCATCAGTTCCTCATCTTTAGTCTCAATAGGGTCTTCATGCTAAACAGGGTCCTCCTTTTCTTGTTCCCCAATCTCCATAGCAGGAGTAGAAACCAAAACCATATGATCCTCCTCTCTCATAGAAATTGGATCATCAATTAAAATATTTTTGTCTTTAACACCTCCCCCCAACACAGTCTAATTATCTTGATTATCAGAATTGCTTTGTTATGAGTTTCCCTCAGTTGTATCCCCTTCATTCCCTTTCTCAAAATTTCCTTCAATTTCCATATATCCGTCCAAATTAGAACTGAACTCCCCAACATCCGTCCCTTCCTCTTTCTCCAAGACTTCCTTCTCAAAACTTTCAGTACTCTCTGACTCAAAATACTCTTCAACAATTTGTTTTTTAGAACTAGAGGGTTTTAGTTTTGCCTTTTCTATCCCTTTAACTTTTTCATCATTCTTACACTTTTTGGACTGAGAACCCTTATTTTTGTTAGAATAAGGAGTCGAAGCTATGGAATTATTTTTACAAAAACCCTCTATGATAAGTATCAGACCTTCATGTAAAATGGGGCGAGACTCCTTCCTATGGGCAAACAAGCTTTGAAGCAACGAAAAATGCAAATAGAAAGGGAAAGAAATTCTATCATTGTGCCTAAAATGGTTAAGAAAAACAAAATGAAATTTGTGAACTCTTTTATTCCTACCATCAAGGATAAAGTACTCACAGATGCAGCATAACACATCTCTCCAAATTACTTTTATCTATTTCAAATCAAAGAAGTCTCCATTCTTTTCCAGTTGCTTCTCCTCTGCATTCGTCTTCAGAAATTTTTTGTAGGCCGCATTGGAGATACTGGTCTATTTTGAGAACTTAATACCACCCATGGGAGCCCCGTTACCTCAGTAATGAAATCCTCAGTAAGCTTCACAGTGACTTTGTGGAGAGTTACTCTGTCATCAACCTAATTTTTAAAGAAGGTGGTAGTGATGTGGGGTTTAAATCCATGCAAATGCTCCAGATAAATGACCACCTTTCCTTTCTGAAGAATCTTCCATACGTCCTGTCTAGCCTTCCAATCTTCACATTTTTTGGGCTCTTGCTTCTGCGGTTCACCCTTCATATTGCAAAGCAAACAAAAGACCAAAAGTACCAAAACACTGAAGGCATAAGGGTTAAAATGGAACCAATTATTTGTTACTTGAAATGGAGTTCACCTATATGATGACACATGTAGTAATCACATTACATTCTCATGAATGTATCTGCTCAGGGAAGGTAATCTGTCCACTGTAAGGCCAATCCACCAAATCATTAAATTGCTAATCCAAGCAAATCTTTCCCACTTTAGAATGAATGGTATCATAATTAATAAGTGCTTTGAGATCAACGTGCTTATTTAATTCATCAAGCCACCTCACCTTTTGCCCCGTTTGAACATCATGATTAGCTATCTAGTCAGCAACCCCATTGGCTTCTCGATATATATGGGATATGGCCACTTTTTCAAATTTTTGAATTAAGGCTTTGATTTCCATAACCGTAGCCTTAATAGACCATGAAATTGAATTTTTATTATTTTGGATATTTATAATATTCAAAGAATCACCTTCCAACCATAATTTAGAAAATCCCAAATCAACAGCTAATTTAATGGTGTAGAGGGCTGTAGTAGTTTCAGTAATATGGCTATTTGAATTACCAATTAGGACAACAATAACATCAATTACATTTCCCACATGATCTCTCAAAACCCCTCCACATCCCACTCTTCCTAGATTTCCTTTAGCTGCTCCATCAAAGTTGCCTTTGATTCATCCATTAGGAGGAACATACCATTTTATGATCGATCTTGGATTATCAATTTTCAAATTAGGCCTTTCAGATCGTAAAGGGTTGTCAAATTGGAAGGTTTGATTAGAATCCCTCTATGATTTAAAATTATCCTTGATGGCTCTAATGATATTCTGACCAAGCACCCATCCTAGAAGTTCTTTACTTCTGAATATTCTATTATTTCTTTCTTTCCATATACCCCACCATAGATTAGGGAGAGTTAGTTTCCAGAGAAAATGAGCATTAGGCTTCTTAGAGGGGCAGCACTAGCTTTTAAAAGATAGTTCCACACTATTTTGATGGACCCATGTTATACCCCAAAAATTAAGAATCTCAGTCCAAACTTGCTGGGTGTAAGAGTAGTTCAAAAACATATGGTCTCTATCTTCAAATCCATTTTTGCATAAAATACACATATTAACCACATTTATTCCTTTTCTTTGCAAGTTGTCAAGGGTCAAAATTTTATTTTGAAGCAGAGTCCAAAAGAAGATATTAATTTTGGGGGTGAGCCCCTTAATCCATGCATAAGATCACAAAGGTTGATTACCCTTTTCCTTTAAACAAAGATAGTAGATACTTTAAATTGACCACTAGGATCATCATGCCAAATAATCTTATCCTCAAGATAAGGATAAAGAAAGACAGCATTGAGAGATAATTGGATATTACTGAAGCCTTGATCAACATCAATTAAATTCACTTAGGAATCATTCTGCCAATAATGACTAACAAATATACCATATCTCTGCTTACATCGATCAACTAAATCCTTTTCATGAAAATCTCCAATCAAAGGATAATCCTTTAACCAGACATCATCCCAAAATTTCACCTTAAGCCCATTACCAATTTTCCAGGAGCATCCTTTTTCTAAAGTTTTTTTGGTCCCCTGAACATCCCCCCATATGGAAGAGAGATGAATAACATCAGGATAAGAGAAGAAATCTGGAAGGGATTTAGCATTGAAGAGGTACTTATGTTTCCATATGGTACTCCACTCTTTGTTGTCATGGTAAACTCTCCAATCTAGTTTGCCTAAAAGAGCTTTGTTCATACTTCTAATTTTCTTGATTCCCAATCCCCCTTCACTGAGAGGTTTGCAAACATGATCCCAAGCAATTAAAGGCATTCTCCTTTTTTCCTCAGTACCAGTCCATAGAAAATTTCTTTGAATTTTTTCAATAGACTCAGTAAATTTAATAGGAATTCTGAAAAGACTTAAAGCCTAAGTAGGTATGCTTTGAAGATAAGCTTTGAGAAGAGTTAACTTACCTACCTGACTTAAAATATTTCCTTTCCATCCCACAAGTTTCTTTTTGAATTTATTAATAAGATCTTCCCAAAAGGCATCAGGGACCTTCAGACCAAGAGGAAGACCCAAGTAAGAAGAGGGGAGAGATCCTATAGAACATCCAAGAATTTTAGCAATTTTATTTTGCCTCTGGATAGGGGTGTTGATAAAGAACACATCACTTTTATTCTAGTTAGCCAATTGACCAGAGGCAGAAGAATATAAGTTAATAACTTGCTTCAAATTTCTAGCTTCCTTGACTTCAGCCTTACCCATAAAGATGGTATCATCAACAAATTGTCCATGAGAACAAATTAGAGGATTGGAAGAAGGTTGTAAACCCTTAAATAAACCTTTATGGACCAAGTCCCCAATATATCTCCCCAAGAAATCAGCCAAAATAACAAAAAGGATGGGGGATAAAGGATCATCTTGTCTCAATCCCCGAGAGGGATAAAAGAAATGAGATGAGCTTCCATTAACCAGAACAACAATAGAGGAAGTAGAAATCAACTGATAAATAAGACTAACCACCTTTTGGTCAAAGCCAAAAGCTAATAGACTATTTGAAAGGAATGACCAATCAACTCTGTCATAGGCTTTAGCAATGTCAACTTTCATAATGAACCCCTGATTGTTAGAACAAGACAAGGAGTGAATATTCTCATGAGCAGTGTTAATAGAGTTGAGAATTTGTCTACCTGGGATAAAGCCATTTTGTTGATCAACAATAATCAAAGGAATCACTTGAATAAGTCTGGAAGTCAGAACTTTGGAAATAATTTTATAGAAAGAATTACAAAGGCTGATCAGTCTAAACTGATCAGGAGAATCAACACCAATTTTCCTAGGAATCAAGCACAAAAAGGTGGAGTTTACTTCCTTAAGCATCTGTTTAGCTCCATAGAATTCCTCCACTACATCACTTACATCTTTACCAACATATTTCCAAAGTTTTTGGAAGAAAAACATGGGGAAGCCATCAGGACCAGGAGCTTTATCTCCTCCCAGAGAACAAACAGCTTTGAAAATTTCATCATCTTTAGGAATTGAGCTTAGCATTTTATTCTATTCCTTTGAAACCAGAGGAGGAATCACTCTAAGGATTTCAGCCTGACTATCCAAATTGATGTTAGGATCCGCCTTCATTAGAGAAGAGAAAAAAATCTCCATTTCCTCCTTGATGTCCTTATCCTCTATAATATTCAAGTCTCCCTTTTTTAGGTGTGATATGTGAATTTTAGCTCTATGCTTTAGAGTGGATAGATGGAAAATTTTTGTGTTTTTATCTCCTTCACTCAACCATAACAACCTTGATCTTTGTCTCCAGTGGATTTCTTCTTTAGTAATGATGTCATGATATTGAGCCAACTTTTCATTTTCTTCAATGAGGAGGTCAGGGGTATATCCTTCCTTCTGAATTTTTTCCTGTGTTTTTAGAATATCCTCCTTAATAGCAATTTTATTCTCAAATATATTTCCAAAGCTATTCTTATTCCATATTTTAACTTCCCTTTTAACATTTTTGAGCTTAGAAGCAACTCTAAAGAGGGCCGTACCTTCAATATCAATATTCCACCATTCTTCCAACTTACTTTCAAACTGTGGGTGTTGCATCCACATCTTCTCAAATCTAAAAGGAAAATTCTTCTTAAGATTAATTTTAGCAGCAGTGAAAATGAGGGGAAAATGATCCGATCCAATTTTCTAGCAGGCTTCCAACTTACAGATGAATTCTTTTGTCCAATCAAGAGAAATAAGAGCACGATCAAGCCTAGCCTGGATACATTCATTACCAACTCTCTTGTTACTCCGAGTAAACTGAATTCCATGGAGTTCCATATCCATTAAACCCTCTTTATTTATAAACTCAAGTAAATCCAATCTCCCTTCCATCTGGGTAGCATTACCTCCCATTTTCTCATGATCATAAAGAGGCACATTGAAGTCTCCCATTATAATCCATCGTCCAAAATAGTCCTTACTTTTAAAATTGGAAACAGACTCTCAGACCTTTTTCTTTAGGTTTTTAATGTTAGGAGCATAAATATTTACAATATACCAACCCTCCTTCTGGTCAACACTAGTAATTTTGGCTATCATAAGATATTTACTAGCAATCATAATAGTTTCAGAATAGTAATTCTTCTTCCATAACATCAGAGTTCCCCCTGATGCACCTTTTGAACTATTGGCATTTATAGAATAATTGTTAAAATCTTTAATCTATTCTACTTTCTCTTTATTCATCTTAGTTTCTTGTAGCAAGAGAAAATCATGTTTTTGTTCTCTAACAAAATTCCTAACAATATCCATTTTATGAATACTATTCAACTCCCTAATATTCCAAGTAATGATTTTCATATCTATTTTTTAGGGGTAAAATCCAGAATAGTTCCCTGCTTACCATCAGCAATATTCTGCATACTTTCTAACTCTTTGGTTTTCTTAATAAATCTCTAGTTTTCTTGCATAGATCATGTTACGTGGTGGACTCTCACTACTTTATGAGCTCAACTTTGTATTTGAAGGAACTAAGTTAACATATTTATTAGGGTTTATAATGATGACATGTGCTTCCTCATGGATTCACAAGTTTAAAGGTTTTTTATCGAGTAAGTTTTGGTCTAGGGAGTGCTATGTTGCATGAATTCTCTAAGTGGCTGAAGAGAACTAAGTCAAACCACAAAAGTCTAAAAAGTTGTAAACAACGGTGACTAATTTAGATAGCCACGCAACTTTGGAAAGATGCCCCAAAAAAAAGAAAGAAAAGTGTCATGTGCTATGAGGGAGTTGAGCCAGACTCTGAAAATATTACGTGTAGACTTTAGGAATTTTGATCAAGTCGAGATGCCATGGCTAAGTGAGGCATGCAACATGGGGGAGTTTGAGCTAGATTTCCAAGACTTCAAAGGATGCCAAAAGATAATTCAAAGGATACTGTGAACCATCACCACAATCAAATAATTAAGTACAGATGTCGTAAATAAAAAACTAAACAAGTTAGTGACTCACGGTTTCATTAAAATGACTGAGTAAGAAAAGCTGTACAAGAGCAAAGGCAAAAAAAACATAAGACTATAATAAACTCCCCTTTTTCGCAAAACGCTTTGTCAAATTAGCCCAAAATAGTGAGAAAATGAGCCAAATTACTAGGGACAAGCCATAAATTAACTCAAGACAAAATTAAATACTTTCATAAGTTTAATTTTAAAGATAATGTTCACAATTAATTGATAACAAGCTAAAAATAACAAAGACAAATTAGACTCTGACAATATTAACACAAAAAAAAATATCATAAGTTTAGATGTTATTTTTAGGCAAGTGTTTATAATTAAGATTTATAATTTAGAACAGTTAAAATAATGAAATATATTTTAATTCTTGAATTTGTATTTAACAAACTTCTTTATACTAAAATGATATTGAAATAAGAAAATGCCACCAAACTAGTTAAAAGTAAGATCAAATTTCAAAATAAATATTATTGAAAAATACTTTGGAATATTTTGGAAAGTAAAATAAATACATTTAAGAAATTATAATATCTAATTTAAACAACAAAGGAACATAAAAAATTCCCTGAAAAGATAAAATATGAATGGTCATAATATAACTTTTTAAATTGAGCCTAATTATTATATGTGTAAAATGTATTCTTTTATTTCATGGCATTTACAAAGACTAGTTATTATAACCAATCTTTTTTTTATTTGATAGGGTAAAGCATTTTTGAAATTGGAGTTTTGAATCGAGAAAGTGAGGGTTTTGACAATTGGGCCCACATCCAAGTACAACAAAGAGGGAAAATGATCCCCCTAACAACCAAGAATAACAAAGAGGGTTTGAAGGCTCCTCCAACCTTTAACAAGAGAAGTAAAGGTACCTATGACCTTGGTGAGACTAGAGAACATGAGGGTTTTAAGGATTCCCACAACTAGAGGTTTTAAGGGTCTCATAACCTGCAAGTACAATAAAGAGGGTTTAAAGGCTCCCCCAACCTTTAACAAGTGAAGTAAAAATCCCTAGGACCTTGGTGAGACTAGAGAACATGAGGGTTTTAAGGGTTCCCACAACTAGGGGTCGTAAGGGTCCTATACCTGCAAAACACAAAGATGTTACTATACAATGAATTTCGAAGGGTAATCTCCCTTAATCGTGTCTTCTCTAAAGGCACTACAAACCAAAAGATCATCCAGAAAAGGAGGTCTTCTACCCATAGGGTCTTCCACACAGCCTCCATACAACAGAGTTACAATGAATGGGTTTATCATCCCAATAATATTCACAACTTGACGAAACACAATAAGAAACAAACTACATAACATAAGTTCAACTGAAAAAGAAGGTCTTCCACCTCCTGGGTCATCTGCATAGCTTCCATACAACTAAGTCATAACAATTGGGCTGATCCTCCTACTAAGATCCATAATCTTAACAAAGCATAGCAAGAGGGTTTTAAGACTCCTGCAACCTTTAAGCATGAAACATGAGGGTTTTAAAATACCTGCAACCAGGGGTTTTAAGGATCTTGTAACTTTGAGTACATAAAGGTGCTTCAAAATAGTGAATTTGAAAGGGCTAACACCCTTCATCATGTCATTTCTAAAGACACTGCTAGACATGATGCCTTTCAGAGAAGAAGGTCTTCTACCACCTGAGTCTTCTGCCCAACCATCGCACAACCAAATCACAGTGAGTGGATTTTTCCTCCCACTACGATTCACCAATTTTATAGGGCATAACACAGCCTCCAAAAAGGTTCCATCCATAACTGGTCTGATTTTGTGAGACCTCAAATCTTGATGGAACCATGGGTGGACTCCTCTGACATCTACTCTTAAACAATAAAAGGAGGAAACAAAAATGTTGGGTCCTCCTAAATCTAGCAAAAGATTTCCACAGAGTTTAGATATTTGAAAAAGACCAAAGTAACCACGTTCAAATAAAATAAATAGAAATTTTTGTTTTCTAAGCAAACAAAAAGGGTTAAAGCATTATTTCCTATAATAGTCATGCCGCTTAACAAACCAGGGAAGTGGGTTTCTCTAATACCCAACTTAACCCAAAATAGAAACCTAGGGTGGGATCCTCCATCATCCACCCAGTTAAAAGACCAAAAAATAACAACCTTATCATATAAGACCATTATGCTAGTGGAGGACCAACTGCTTGTTATGAGTGTTTCCAAGCCCATTTAAAACATAAGACCAAACCCCATCAGATGGTTTGACACCATTATCACACCACCATCAAAACACTGAGATAATGTAGAGGGGCAGGGACTTACCAAGTCATAAAAACCATATGTAATGTAGGTCATAATTTGTTCTCCATCCCACTTGGTTCATGGCATAAATGGTGTAGATCCTCCAAAGCAAACACATTGACCATGTATCCTTGGTAAGGTCACCAAAGTGCTCCCCAGACTATCTAACAAACTCAACCAAACCATTGCTTTCTATCATCCAAGAAAGGGGTAGATGAAAGTGATCATTTGTTCCCAAACCCCATTCACTACCATTAACATAGGAAATAATGCTTTTGGGAGCCTTTTGTTCTACATCTAGTGAAGGGTTTGCGACATTGTCTTCAATATTCATGTGGCTCTGCTCTATGGAATCCTGTTTTGTTGATAATCCACCATTACCACTCCATAGTTCCATCCCTTGACCACCACAAACATGATCATCATCTTTCTCACCATCTCCACCTCTTGCCTCCTCGCTTGAGCCTTCCCGCCCGCTGCTTGGTTTGAAATTTCCTCCCTTCAAGATAGTGTTTAATTTTACCTTTATCAATTGCCTTGGACATTTCTCTACTACCACCAAGGCATTCATATCTCAAATTAATCTATCTATAATCTTGTTCAAGGCCTTGCTCTACTTAAAACCAGGCATCCATAACCTCGGTATATGTTACTTGAATTTCCTAGGTGACAAAGTTTTTATGATATATTTTTTTCTCTATATTTCTTTTTATCATCTCTATTCTAGATCAGGGACTAATAAATGAATGAAGCGTATAATTTAATTATTTTTCACTTCACATTATTATTTTAATAATTTATCTATGAAAATCTATAAATTATCAACATGTGCTTAGTGATATGTTTGAAGAAAATATCTTCAAAAGTCATACAATTTATCCATCCTCAGAACAACGTGAAAACATTCATAACATATGACCATCCTAAGCTTTCAAAACTAAACTCTAAAACATAACATTTTAAAACCCAAAATACTTAGAGACTTAAAATGGTAGAACATGATTGATGCTGCTTATCAAAAAGCTATTTTTATTCCTTTTAAATCAATATGTACCCATGGGATCCAAAATAGGGGCTAGATGTCAATGTTAAAGACAAAGATCAAGGTCAACCCAAACATAAAAAAAAACAAAATAACAAATGAAAATAAGAAAGTGAGGGAAAAAATAAAATATATACAAAAGCAAGCTGAGCCAACACAATCCTATAAATAATGCTCATGGAGCTCCCCATTTATGAGCAATGGGACATCTTCACTAGTTAGAAATTTGAGTCTGAATACGTTTTCTCTTAAAATTTCAAAAATCTAAAAGGGACTTAACTAAAGAGCATCAAACTTGCCATGCTAACCCTTTTTTTGTGTGCCTTATCCCATAATATGACTAATTCAACAATTTTAAGGGCTTTTACTCTGGCTCTCTTATAAAACCACCATTTTACAACTACTTGGTGTTTATTAAAGTGCAATAAAGTTGTATTTCATTTTTTATTCTAATTACATCAGATTGAGTAACCTAGATTTAATTTTATCATTAGTCTCAAGGTAATATTTTATGAAATGAAAGGTGAAAATCATCAAGTTTGTGGAAAATATTGGATTGACCATATACTAAATGATATGGGGACATGTCTGGGGATGACTTAAGCCTAGTTCTATCTGACCAAAGTGAATACGTTAATACATTGTGCCAATCTTGAGGATTCTTGTCCAAGATATTAATCACATCTATAATTTTTTTATTAGTAGACTCACCTACACCATTACCTTGCATATAATAATTAAAAGAGAATTTAAGGATTACCTTGTTTTCATTTTCCCACTCAGTAAAATATATAGATAAAAAGAAAAGGCCATTGTCACATACCAGAGTGAAAGGCATTCCAAACTTTGTGATGATGTACCCCTTGAGGTAGTTGATTATAGTTTCAGTCATGCAATTTTTAAATTCATGCACCTCAGGGTGTAATAATCTATGGATATCAATTTGAAACTATGTCTAGTTGAATAACTGATTTAGATAGCTCCAACAACAAAATCTAACCCCCATTTTGAAAAAGGGTGCACTTTAATGACTAGTTTTAAAGACATAGTAGGATGACATTCTTTGTGTCCAATGACTAGAAAAATGTGACATTTTATCACATGTAAGTGAGCATATTTAAAAACCTTGGGCTATTAATAAACAACCCTGAGTATTTTATGAGTTATAGTACTTCCTAAACCATGTCTTGTTCCATATTTATTATGAATTTGTTTTAGTACTTATGCTACTTCAACTTTGTCTAGACTTCAATTTTATGAATTTGTGTTTTGTGAACCAAGATTTCATATTATTAAACTGTGATTTCCCTAAACCTAACCATGACTTCGAACTATTTGTGAGTGTTTTTGGTGCAAGAATAAAATTGTGTCTGTAGAACTATGGTATCATTCTACATTAGCACGAGATTGTTTATATTAGGCATGGTATTATAACTCTTTTTTGTTTATAGGAGCGAACTCATGAGCTCCTAACTATGGCATTATTATCAATAGCTGTAATATTGTCTTAAGAAGATGCGATATTATCTTATCATCACTTTATAAATAAATTACCCTAAATTATGATTAATCAATTACCTTTTTTGGCGTAGAGGTTTTAGTTTTATTTGTTATTGTCTACTACTTACATTAGAAAATATTTATATATATATATATACATCTAGATGTTCTATCTTGTATTCTTGGCTTAAACTAAAGTTTTTATGTTTGTTTGAGTAATAACATCACTAGGTACTAAATTATACATCTCAGTTTGATAGACATCAAGAAAATATCACTTAAAATCTCATTGATAGACTATTTTTATGATCAGAATGATTTATGGAATAAAACTATGTATGTGATTTGAGATATCACACATTTTGAATCAACAACCATAGTTTTTTCCTAATGATGAATCATAATTACTGATTTGAAACGCATCGGATCTCAAATCACATACATAATTTTATCCTATAAATGATTTTGATCAATCTTATAGATTGTGAAAACATAAAAGCACCAACTATTTTTATGTTTTTAATCTTGCTAACTCTTACAAACTTTTGGTTGTAGAACCATTAAATTATAATTGAAATCCATGACATTGTAACACTTAACCACAAAATTATTTTTCTATGTTGTGTGTTTACAGGTTCAAACTCACAATTGCATAGCCATGATATTGTTTCTCAAAAATTTGATATTGTACATAACATTTATGACATTGATTGGGTATAATATTTTGGTTTTTGTTTCAATATCACATTTTTCTACCCATGACTTTGTTATTAATAACTATGGCATTATCTCTCAAGTTCATGATTTTGTATGTGGTCTATTTTCTATCTAATTATGTCTTTTTAGTGAACTCATGTTTCTTTATCTATGACATTAGACTATGGAAATACAACATCATCTCTTAGATCTACGGTATCATTTTGTTGATAAACTAGTTTTAGGATGAACACTTATTTTGCAAGTTACCCCCTAAGTTTCCAAATTTAAACTACAAACACATTTTTTTGTAGGTTAAGATCAAATAAAATGGATATTTTAAAAACCTTTGAATATCTTTTATTAATCACATTTAATTCCAGGTTAATAAACTTACTTTTTTATGTGCATATTTATTTTTATACTTATTTTTTATTCGAGGCTATGATGGTATATGCTCTCCCTTACACCTGTAAGGTGATTTTTGGGGATAATAAACCATCAATAAGCCTCCAAATTTTTATTTTCAATGGGGAAATGTGACATTAAATTCATACCCACACACTTTTCACAATCTTAGGGGGATTGTGATGTAGATTTCATCACCACGCACAAGACCAAACTTTATGTTCTAGTGTAGTATAGATATCATGGATATATGTCACTTTAACTACACAAAATTCCCCATACATGATTCTATGAGGTGAGGAGGTAATAATCCAATTCTTAAGCTTCATACATCACCCTACATGGACTTGGTCTCACATACCAAAAGGTGTTTAGGAGACTCATTTTATAGCCATTAAAACCTAGCTTAAGACCTCTTGGCCATAATAGGCATCCAGAGCATGGAAAGTAACATTACTATAAATCACTCACCAGGTATCAATGGTGAGAATGGGTTGGGTGACACCAATTAATTCACCCTTAATCACAATTTACTCAATGGGTTGGGTGTTAGGTTTCACTCCTATGTTAGTCACTAGAATTAGGTTTATGGTTTGCCTGCTATTGTATTTATGTCTTTAAGACCATTATTATCTGAAAACCTTAAACCTACACACAAGACAAACTCAGCCAAACACTTGAACCTAGGGAACATGAATATACTTGTCCAAAAACATTACTAGACTATCATTATCTTAGCATTGTAGAGATGGATTACAAAGAGGATTAGTTCAAACATTAATATTGAAAAACATAAAATATTGCACAAGAACTAAAAATCTAAGCCAACCTATTTAACGCAGTTTTCAAATGACAATAACAATCAATTTTAAGAAAGCACATATACCTATTACCTTCCCAAAAGTGTTCCACCATCCAAAAGTGGCTTCAAGCATGTTTTCCCCCTTGATTTGGTGATCTAGTCTTTGTAAACAATGGATGCCAAGTTCCTCCATCATCTCAAGATCACCATGCATAATCTAGGCTCATGATATAAAATCATTAATATGCCTATCAAAATGAAGCTATGCTATTACAAATCAATCTACACAAATGACTTATGGAGAGAATCCTACTTTATAAGTTTACATAATTTAAGCTTAATGAAAATGGTCTTGGCCCTTCTATTTATAGGATTTTGGATTTGGTCAGGATCAACCATGACTGTCCATCTCAAGATGAAGATGTGTGGCCATGAATTAATCTAATATTGCATAATTAATCCATAAATATCCTCATAAATATTTTGGGAGAAAGAGGCACTAGTGAGGCATGGATGCCCATAAACTTGATAGTAGTTGCATTTATAGCTTATGGATGCCATCCCATTGATCATGTCATTAGGTTATGTAGATATTAAGAATAAATTTCCAATAAATAAATATTCAATTTTCTCCATGGAATTCTTATTTAAGCTCATAATTTGGTTTAATTTACCTAAGTAAGATTAATCAATTTTAGTGCAATTCTTAGGAAATTGGTGCATAATCAATCAAAATGGTCAAAAAGTCATATTACTATGTCATAATTTGACTCAGATGGAATTGGAAGGTGATTTTAGATGCATACAGATTGTGATCCCATTTACAATGTTTTTGACATAAAAAGTACACAACATGTGCTTACAAATTAAAAGAAAAGAGTGATCCAGAGCACCAAAATGTGAAATCATAATTTTGAATAGAAATGATTTAAGAAAAGTTAGGAACTACATAAAAATCATTGCCCCATTAGGGATACATTGGTCTAAATTGACACTTGTATACGGCAAGATCAAACCATTTAGCACTTTTTAGTGATTTTGACCTAAATTGTGCATTTGAGTGCAATTTGAGTAAGATTGACAATTTGAACACAATGGTGTTAGGAATTAGATGTCTATATTTTAACCCTATTTAAGAAGGTATAACAAGACATTCAAGTGAATCAACATATTTTTTAAAAAAAAGCATTGTAAAGAAGAAATTGTAAATGACCCATGGTGCCCCCTTGAGAGGACATATTAGGATGAAAGAGAAGGATGAACTCTCAAAAAAAGAGAGAGAAAGTGAGATTAACCCATGAAAAGATTAAATCTAGATAAGATAATGCTTGCACACATTAATTCCATCAATTATCAAAATATAATTAGAATAAAATGGGCCCCAAATATAGGGGGAATGGAAAAGATACAATCCAAAAATAGAAGTAAAACACTTTGAACACATGCAAAACTAGGGTGAAAGCTGTGCACTTCGGGACTGATCAATCCTAAGACAATTTGCACACTAAAATATTACCAAAATGAGGGCAAAATTCTACAAAGCTTAGAATTAGAAGAAAAATGAGAACATTGTCTCCAAAGATATAATAAATAATAGTGCACTCCATTAGAGAGAATATGATAGTGTGATAAACAAATTTGCCCTAGTAGGGTTTATTTTGATCACTAATAAATAATAGCTTGCCCATGTAGGGCTAATTAGATTTGCAATCTGGTTTAGATGTTGTAACCTATCATGGAAAAATTGGCAAATAATAGCTCAAAGATATAACCTATTAAATAGATCAAATATGAGTAGATGTAAATGTAGATGCAATGGTGTAATGGCTTTGAAAAAACACAAAAAACTAGGCATATGAAGATGTACAAAGTGATGAAAGAGATGAAAAGAAGAATGAAGATGGCTAAGCTGACCTGAGATATGTCATGTGTCTAAGTGCTACCTACATAGTCCAAAAGGACATCAAGCCAATGTAGTTCACCCAGAGATAGGAGAAAATGGAATGAGGGATGATGAAAACTGACTAATTATTTGATTAAACTCATGATGTATGCCCAGAGATAAACGCCTAAGCATAGAGTCAGAGTGATAAACCTATTGAGCCTAGTTTATGATTGGTGATCTTAAGAGTTATTCATTGAAGTTGTATTGATATTCAGAATTGAATCCAAAGCACAAAGTGCTTGCTATATCATAATAAATTAGGCATCATAAGTATGAGTAACTTATAATGACATTGCATTTCAATTGCATGGAACTGGTTTAAATGTGAACACTTATAACTAATGATACCAATCAATACTATAGTTACAAATGTTTATATCTAAGCAAAAAATAAAGAAAAAGAAAACATAACTGAACCTCACTTAAAATTGAGATATGAACAATCAAGACTCAAGTAAGAACAAAAATGCTGAAAAACAAAGTAATAACAACTTAATAACATGAGATCAAGATATAAAAAATCAAGATCCATGTGGACTATCAACATGTACCTAGGAAAGAAAAAAAAAGCAAGACCAAATAGTAAATCAAAAGACCAAACAACACACCAAAAAACACAAATAAACAACAATTTTTTTTTGAGTTTTGAATGTTTTATGAATGTTGTAAATTTTTTAAAGTATCTCAACTTGATTGAGGATTAAGAGATACAGAATGGTCTAACTCGCAAAAATGGTGAGGGTGATGAAAATAGTGCTTTGAAATGGAGAGAGTGCATCTAACTTAAAATGATCATAAGATGATGAGAGCATATGAAAATGGGGGATTGAGTTGACCTCAACATGAACTGACCACAACCTACATAGTCCCATTAGGACTACAAGTCATAGTAATTCCACCTACACAAAAGGTAATGAGAAACTGACTAGGTCATAATAAGTTTGCAAATAAAGACAAATAATAAGGAAAATGATAATAGTAATGACCATATGATGCAAAAATTCATAATAAAAAGGCATTGTACCTAATTTTCCCATATAAATTTATAGTTAAGAAATGTCATAATTATGATTTACCCAAAGGTGATTATAATTAGGGGTATCAAATACAATACTGATTTGCCCATAGGCAGTTATAATCAGTGATACCAATTAAGATGATTAACAAAAGACAACTTGTCAAGTAAAATGTCACACTAATTTCATATACTTTCATTCAACACAACATTCTAAAACTATTTAAACTAGATCAAAATCCCCTTGCAAAAAGTGCAAGAAGAACCATAGAAACCAAGAGAAAAATGGTATAAGTAGGATGGATAAAAACAAGCCTTGGTCAATAGTAAAGACATGGTATAAGAAAAATGATCAAAAGACAATTGGCTATAGTGGAAACAAAGTTTCCCCCAAGTGATGATTGGCTTAGTTTTCTTACAAAATGATGAAATCATGGGCTTAATTGCTCACAAAATGGTGAGTTAGTGAGGCAAGATACTTGAAAAATGGTGAGAGTATTCAAACTTAAAAAATGATCACAAAATGGTGAGAGCATGGTGAAGGTGACCAAGCTGACCTCAATATAAATTGAGCACTACCTACATAGTCATAAAGGACCTTAAGTCAATGTAGTTCAAATAATGAGACAAATGGAACATAATGGTATAAAATGCCTATAATGAAATGGTCTATAGGGTTGCCCCCAAGAGACAAGGAAAGGATAATGGAAGGGTAAATGACAAATGACAAATGGTTTTTCTACTCTTGCTGACATGGAGATGCTCATCCTAATCAATATGTGAGACAACTAGAATAATCGATCATGTAAATTACTACACAACACCTCATCTTAATAGATACTCTTGTAGATGTGGAGATGCATGCCCTAATTAACATATGAGATAACTATAATAATCAATCATAAATTTGTTATCCAACACCCTTTCCATAAATCTGATCTGTTAAGAACATTCTATAGATTTGGATCTCAATAATATGTTTGTGATCTTCGTTGGTCATTTATTTTGCTTCCTTCAAATGTTGATACAAGATGTCTTCATAGCCTTTGTAAAGGAAAGTGCTACCAAGGATGGTAGATAATGTTAGGCACATGATAAATTATATAAATGGGTAATGAATAGGTGGATGATAATGGAATGTATAATGGACAAAAAAAAATGAAGATCATGATTTTCAAGCACATATAATGTTATTGATTCTAGATTTGACATAATTTTGGTTGTGGTGGGGCCGAAAACCTCTAAATATTCTCTTGATAGGACCACTAGATTTTTCTATTGTTTGATCTTGAGAGTAACTACCATCTAATTATGCTATAGATTGGAAGTTATACTGATTTGATCTTTGATAATGTCTTCACAAGCAGTGAATAAATTTTGTGTTCAACTATTGGCACCTCTATGAAGTTTTAACTAATGAATTTGTCACGATTATCCCATAGTGCCTTTGAGAAGAATTCAAAAAGAGATGTTAACTTTTGACTTTGATTGTCTTCTAGTGTCTTCAAAAAGGTTTCACTAAAAGATGCTGAGTGTGAGATTTGATCATTCCCTAGTGCCTCTTAAAAGGTTTCACCAGGGTAAATTTTAAGAGCCCATATCTGAAACCCCCTTAGATTCATTTAGGCAAATCTAATTTGCAACATTGGCAAATTGATAGGTCCAAAATTTTTGCCAATTCACCCAACTATATTTTTACGTTAATAGGTTCAATCTAGGAGGTAATTTTTTTTTTAAGTTTATTTAAATGACCTAGTTAATATCCAGGAGCCTAAAAATTTAATTAATGATAGTGAAATGAGTGATTGGACAAACATTATAGATCTTTGTGTTGGTCAAAATGTTTAAACAAACCTTAAATACACATTCCTTCCTAATGTTTTTCTCAACTTGAGGTTTAAGAAAGACCCCATGTAATTATGCATCAAACTTGAAGAGGAGGGATGGAGTGCCATGCCACTTGTCTCTACCTAGGGTAGTGCCATTTGGCTCTATTGGCAGGAGAGCTATTCAACTCTATCGATGGCATATCCATTTGGCTCTATCAATGGCAGAGCCATTTGGATCTACCCATGATAGTTCTATTTAGATCTACTGATGGGAGATCTATTTAGATATATCGATAAGAGAGCTATTTGGATTCATCAATGGTAGATCTACAAGGCTCTACCCATGATAGAGCCATTTGGATATACTAATAGTACAATCATTTGACTCTACCAAATGGCTCTACTAAATGGGAGAGTTGAATGATTATGTCATTAATAGAGTCAGATAGTAGAGCCATTCTAACTGGGTGGCACCATTGGCTATGCTATTTAGAAAAACCCTTTTAGCCAGACCTAACAACTAAATTGGATATCTCTACCAAATGGCTAGACCAGATGGATCTATCAAATGGCTAGAACAAATGGCTTTATCGAATGGTTAGAGTAAACAACTTTGTCAGAAGCCCAAGACAATTGGTTGGGTCAAACTATAGGGTTTATAGGGGGTCTTATAAATTATGCCCTTGGCCGTCATTTGATGCATTTGATTTCACCATCATGTCCCCCCTTAGCCTTACCCATAGTAATTGTAAGAATATCCTATATATTTACCTAGCTATATCTTGTAGGAATAAAAAGTTTGCATTTTTTAAGGAGAGTTTTTTGAATATGAAGAGAAATTAAATTTACAAGGGGTTCATAAGTAGAATTTAGAATCTATGTGTTAGGAGTTATCAAAAATGATGGTGCACCTTTGCAAGTATTGATATTGTTTTAAACTAGCTGATATGAAAATTTTGAATCAAGAACTGGTCAAGCTACCTCTGGTAACCAATGTCATGAATCTATTAAAAACCTCCAAAATCCATTTGAAATCATATGGGCTAGATAAAAAAGGTCAAGAATATCTATTATGAAGTTGTGGGGCATGATTTAAATGACAGGGATGATGAACAACAAGAGATGGTAGTTGAACAATGGTTAGTCAATAAAAAAGATGAAACCCTTGGTGACATAAAGATTGAACTATTGCATGGAATTCAAGATCAAGATCAGTCTATATGTTGGTCAGTAATCCTGAATTCCATGCAATAGTTCAATCTTTATGTCACCAAGGGTTTTATATTTTTTATTGTCTGATTGTTATTCAACTACCATCTCTTGTTGTTCATTATCCCATCATCTAAATCATGCCCCACATCTTCACAATATACATTATCAACCATATTTTTAACTAGCTTATATGATTCTAGATGCATTTTGAAGCTATCCAATGGATCCATGACATGGTTAGTAAAGGCAGCTTCACTAGTTCTTATTTTATATTTTTTGTATCAGTTAGTTTTTAAAACAAAGTCAATACTTGTAGAAGATGTACCATCATGTTTTACTTATTATTGACACATGGAATCTGAATTACCCTTATAAAACCCTTGTAAATTTGATTTCTCTTCATATTCATAAATCTCTCCTTTAAAAAAATGTGAACTTATTATTTCTATAGGATAACTAGGCAAATGTAAAGGTGCACATGCAATATTTTACTTATACAATCTATTCAAAATCACTTTAGTATCCTTCAATAGGTGAGGTACATTTAATGGCTCTTTTTTTTTTTCAAGGTTTCAAATTTTGGTTTCCTTATTCTTTTTCACCTAGTCCTCATAGGAATTGGGAATATAGTCATATATTTTTTTGTTTTCCTTTCTTATTCCCATGCCCTTAAGCTTTAACCTTGGTGAAGGTTTTTTTAGTTCCATTCAACACTATCATTTGGCAAGGTCATTCGATAATGTCATTCAGCCCTACCATTTAGTGATTCCATTCATCTATATCAAGATTTAGAGGGATCAAGGGGTATCCTATATATGTGGTAAATTAAACTATTTTTAAAGATAATGCTATAAAGGGTTGGCAAGCTGACCCCCCAAAAAATTTATATCCCTAAAATTTTGATGATCTGGTCCCATCTACTAATCATAAAAAATCATCAAAACCAACATATAAAAATTGAAATATTAGTGAATTAACAAATATTCACCACTAAAATTTACCCTAGGGTTCACTAGGAAATTATTATTATTTTGAATCAATTTGGTCCTCATCCTCTTGATATTCTACAAATGGTACATCACTATGGATGTAGTTCAACAAAGTATGAATCTGTCGGTCCTAATTGACACTTATGGGAGGTAGAATGTCAATATAATGACTATGTTATGTGGCAATGGGATGATGAATGGTAGCACAATCCTCATATAAGATACTAGGATAATTTGTATTGATACTAAAGTAATCATCCTCAAAAACCATAAAAGGATCATAGATATTCAAATTGATTTGTAAGGCAATTGTAACCAATTTTACAATAATCATGATTGTATTTTGATTATGACGCTGAGTCAAAGTCAAGGGACTCTAAATCTAATGTTGAGACTAATTATATTTTTTCTTTTGATGCTAAATTTGATGTCAGTTTAAAAATGGAAGCTGACTCTAGTGTTTCTTCATCTAATATAGCTATTTTTATAATGATGTTCTATTGAATGCTTGATGTCGGATAAGTAATATCCTATGATGGCATAATAAGCTCTATAAAAATTTATTCATCTAAGAAGGGTTCAACATAGACTAGTTAATCTAAGTGAAGCTAGTCAAAGAGAGGGAACTACTTGAGAGACCACCCGATAGAATCTTGTTTGTCAAAAGGAGACTCCTCTATGATTGGAAAGAGATCAAGAGATAACTCTGTAGAGACTGGCCTATCAAGGAGATGAGGCTTTTTAAAAATAGGTAAAATATGAATAGGTAACTCATCATAGATTGACTCATCAAAAATGGGTGTTTCAAAAATAACATTGTGATCTTGGTTAATAATTGGTCACAAAATATCAATTTTGAACACATTTTGGTCCTCAAAAGATGGCTCTTGAAGAGGAAATGGTTCTTGTTTTGGGTTGTAGATCAACATAGAATTTATAACATGGGGAAAAATTGGCTCATAATGAACAATGGTTTGTGGTTCAATAATGGAATCTCTAAAAATTAGACTATTGAAGAATGGATCAATATAGACTAGTTCATCAAAATGAGCTTCTTTAATAATAGGCTTAATAAATGTCAATGATGAGCCTATAATGGTAATGATGGGATGATATGTAGTTTTGTTTCTTGTGAAAACAAAAGGAGGAACTCCTAAAATGGTAACCTTCATGCATTGTGGAGCTTGATTGCTCGCACAAGCCAAAGGGGGATAACCTAAAATATTGACCTTCGAGCGTGGTGTGCACATTGAAGGAGGATATCCTAAAATATTAAATTTTGAGTGTAGTATAAAAATTAAAGGGGTAGGATGAGGATGACATACAAAATTCAACATGGATTGGATTGGTATTCAACAAATTGGCTCAAAGAGGGAGACATCCTCAAACAAGATAGAATGCTCATGTCTATCATAAAAATGCTCTACCTCACAACTAAGACCACAAGAGACTCGACTATGAGTGTACCTTAGCATCATGTCTAGAAGAGGATATTCTATATGCTTGACAAGATTTGGACAATGTTTTAAATAAGGTATGTGTTTTGTTCTTTTCTGAACAAGTGACTAGGTACCAGAGAGACTATAATAAAAAAGAGGGTGGTGTAGTACCAAACACAATTAGAATAATGTGTTTACAAAATTACTCAACCTTGGGTTGATTGAAATTTTATGAATTATAAGAGGGTATGATAGCTTAAATACCTAAGTGTAAACTAGTACACCAAACATAGGTTGAGAGATACATCAATATTGTAAAAGATAGTTCAAATTTGACGAGTTTATACTAGGAAACTAAAAGAAATCCCTTTATATTAAGAAGGAGATAATGCAAAAAAAGAAACTTAAGATGTGGAAACATGTAATAATTCTTAATTATTAAATTAGAACCAAATAGGCAGCATAAAGTTGCCACATGCTAATAATAAGGTAGTATAAAATGTTTTTTGAACTTAGAGTGTGAGTGATACACTTGATGACCCAAACTCACAATGATAGAATGATAATGAGTCTATCAATGACCTTCAATCAAAATGAGAAATTAAACTTAAGCTACTCAAGCCAAGTGAAAATGAGAAATTAAACCCAATTTAACACGTTAACCTAGTAACTTATAAATGTGCAATTTCAAATTTGAATTATCAATGAAGGAATTAAAGATGTTTGGGAAGTGGGTTAGACTCAAATTGGCAACATAACTATGCTAATTAAATAAGATAAAACATAATGTTTAAGATGACAAATTTGAACAAAGCAAAGATGATTTAGTTTTTACTAGCATAATGCCTCCTTGATCAATAAATTATGGACGATGTGTTTGGTTATGATGTGTGTTTACAATCAAGTTTTGACTCAAATCAAGACTAGGTAAGCTAAGAACAAAATACAAATGAAACTAAGTAATCATCCTAGGCCTTAAATTGATAAGGTTTACTTTGTATTATTGAAATCTATCTATATACATGCACTTGGGAGGAAATTAAATGTTCATCCAAAATAAAAGTTCATTAATTGGTAGGGTATTTTACACCCCCCTTATCCCAAGAGATAATACAAAACCATGGACCTTCGAGCACACCCTACATCAACAATACTCCATGATAAGTGGGGTTGTCTAAAACTTACAATTTATGACCATTTAGATGGTCCCAAGTGTGGTTAACATAAGAGATGCAACACATCAATTGAGTTAATACCAATCAAATTATTATGCAAAGGTTTATTCCTTTTCATACCTATTCCATCTGTGGACTGCTTAATGGAATCCCTTGGTTGACTAGACCTGACTTAGGCTTTTGTTATGAAAGGATAGGTTAAATTCTCAACCCCTTGGATCTCACAGTATGTGTACCCTAATTTTTATATCCCACCATGGAGTAGGGTTGAAACACTGTCGGGAGATGAAGCCCCAAGTCAATGCTTTCCTAGAGAAATCATGAGAGGTAATGACATCCCTTTCATAAGCTAAATTGCATGAAATAAAATACAAGTAAAAAGGCTTTAGGGTTATTTTTAGATCACCCAAACCATATGAGTTTTGGGGAGATCCTATACAACTTCCTTTTTACGCCTTGGTTAAAGGTAAATTTAGAATGAAAAGGCACTTTGGTCACTCGAGTTACCTATAGTGAATGGGGGGAAGAACATACAATCACAATTTTTTTTCTAAAACAATATAAAAAATAAGTGATAGATGATTTACATAAAACAAATTCAATAAATTTATAACTTTAATTGAAAATTGAGTTTTATAACACTAACTTGAAATCTTAAGTGAAGTTCTTGGCCCCTTGGGCTTAGTTTGTAAAAACTTTGAAAAACATCCACAAAAACATTCAATCAAACCATCTAATTATTTTTAAACACCAAAGGGATGATGCCTAATTCCTTTTAAACACCAAAGGAAATGTAAAAAGACTTAAATTAAGCTCAAAATAACCACTTTTCCTCGTGAGTCCTACAAGAAAAAATAAAGAGTCTTGTTTAGCTTTGAAGCACAATTTTAAATGAAACAAGTAACTTGGGATTTGTTGCTCTTTTGTTCTCTATTTTTTACACATAAAAACCAATGTTGATCACTATTGACTAATGGTGATTTCAATAAGACCGATGTCGATTAGAGAATTAACCATTTCCTGTCAAAACTAATAGATAATAGTCACTTGTGAACCCTTAGGCAGAAAAGATATTATAAAAAATTGTTGTTATCTCAATGTTAGGATAAAATCTCCAAAATTAAACTTATGGATCAAGAAAATGTTCAGACGAGAGACTCATAAATCTATTTTTGATAAAAACAAACTTGAATAAATCTCTAAAATAGAAATTTTTATACATATTTTTTTCCTACAACCTAACAAATTCTGGTTGGCCTTGACTGATGCCAATCACATAGAACTAATGTCGGTCATTGTGTAACATGTGTATGCACACAAAATGTTATAATCATAGGAAAATAAAATAAAAATTAATGTTAAAGGAATTTTTAATGACTTTAATGGAAATTTAAGATTGTCAAAATGTCTTTAGTGCATGAAAGGGATGTTTGATCCCATCAGGTGTGCCAATATGTAGAGATGGATTAAAAAGAGGATTAGTTCAAGCATTAGTCATGAAAAACACAAAAGAATGCATAATAAATAACAATCTAGGTTAACCTTTTCAATGACAATAAGAAGCAATTAAAAGAAAACACATATACCTATTACCTTCCCAAAAACATTCCACCATCCAAAAGAAAATCTAAATCTATTTTCCCCCTTGATTTGGTATTCTTGTCTTTGTCAATAATGGATACCAAACTCCTCCATCATATCAAGATCACCATGCATAATCTAAGATCATGATATGAAATCACTAATATACCTATCAAAATGACGCTATCTTATTGAAAATAAAGTATTTATCAAACTACACAAATAACCTATGGAGAGAATCTTGCATTATAAGTTTACACAATTTAAGCTTAATGAAAGTCATCTTAGACCTTCAATTTACAGGATTTTGTATTTGGGCAGGATCAACCATGACTATCCATCTCAAGATGAAGATGTGTGTCAATGAATTAATCTAATATTTCATAATTAATCTATAAATATTGTCATAAATATTTGGGAATAAGAGGTATTAATGAGGCATGGGTACCCATAAACTTGATATTTATTGCATTTATGGCTTATGGATTCCACCCCACTGATCATGCCATTAGGTGATGCATATATTAGTAATAAATTTCTAATAAATAAATATTCAATTTTCTCCATGGAACTCTTACTTAAGCTCATAATTTGGTTTAATTTACCTAAGTAAGATTAATCAATTTTAGTGCAATTCTTTGGAAATTGGTGCATAATTAATCAAAATGGTTAGAAAGTCATATTACTAGGTTGTAATTTGAATCGGGAGGAATTGAAAGGTGATGTTATATGTATATAGATCATTATCCAATTTACGATGTTACCAATAAAAAATAACACAAGCACATGATGTGTGCTTACAAATTATAAGAAAAGAGTGATCCAAAGTACCAAAATGAGAAATCATCATTTTGATCGAAATGATTTAAGAAAAGTTAGGAATCACATAAAATGCATTGCCATATTTAGGGATACATTTTACTAAATCAGTACTTGTGTATGACAAGCTTGAACCATTTAGTATATTTTAATGATTTTGACCTAAATTATGCATTTGAGTGCAATTTGAGTAAGATTGATAATTTAAACATAATGGTGTAAGGAATTAGATGTCTACAAGTGTATCCCATATCGTCATCCCTCATCCCATCATCATATCTAATCTCACCATAGTTATGCTCACTTAGTCTAACCCCCATCATTCAACTCCATCATACCTAAATTGACATCCAAAGCTTGCCTAAAAAGCCTAAGCTCACTTTTCCCTTGATCTTCTTCCATAGTCATCATAAATACTCTTTCTTGAAATTGGTCTAACTCATACCCATTATCCATTGGTAACCTAATCTAGTCACACCCCACCTCAATTATCTTGAACAAAGGAAACTTGTCCAAAGTCTTAAGCTTGTCTCTTGTCCAAAAATTGATCAAGTAAGAATACCATCCCTAGGATAAAATTTTAGTCTAAACCCATCATCATATTGTTAACCCGTTTTTATAATACCTTAAAATTTCCATACTATACCCACTTACATATGTTTTCATTCATTTTTTTAATAACCCATCACTATATAAAAAATTAGTCACCCCTTTATTAATAACCTACCTCTCTACCAAAATAGACACCTATTGTCATTAAACACCCATTAACTTATCAATCTATCTAATTATGCTTGTGTCATACCTTAAATCAACTTGTCACTCTACTAGTTGGGATATAAAATATGTCATCTTATCCCATCACTCTACTAATTTGAATATAGCACTCATTTTTACCCTATCACATTGCTAAGTTAAAATTGGCAACTGGTGTATTATATCTCATCACCTTGTTGGTATAAAATTTACACCTATTCATAATTTTTCTATCACCCATCATACTACTCATCCGATTATAACACCCATCATCTATCCAAACCATATCTATCATGTTTTATTGAGTCTAATGTTAGGGAAATATCTCCTTATTATTGCCTAAGCCAAGTGTACTAGCTCAAAATATTGTGGACCTCTTTTCTTAGGATCATAACCCATAAAAATTATAATAATATCTCATATCCAATTAATGACCCCTAAAAAAAGGCAAGCTTCACCTCCTATCCACTAATCCAATCCATTTAATTCTATGGCACCTC
Source organism: Torreya grandis (assembly GCA_037957365.1). Classification (NCBI taxonomy): domain Eukaryota; kingdom Viridiplantae; phylum Streptophyta; class Pinopsida; order Cupressales; family Taxaceae; genus Torreya; species Torreya grandis. The sequence goes on along the minus strand of JARHVA010003460.1, from coordinate 1,118,396 downwards.
TTACCTGCACGCAAAAATAAAAAGTTGGAAAAGCCTCAAGATAAATTGACAATATCCTTAGGAACCTTGGTGAGTAATACATGAATCATAAAGAAAGTGTTAGTGACATGCACACCTTAGGGGGAAATGCATACAACCAATATGAATTTATAAATAATGAAATGAACAAAGCTTAATTTGAATAGTTTATTTACAAAAATAAAGACCAAACACATCTCATAGAAATGGAGCCAAGGTAAAATAGGACCTCCTAAGAAATATATTCCAAAGTCATCTTAGGTATAACATTTCACACAATCATAACCCTCCCCTAAAAGAAGAAGTCCTAAATCTTGTTGACCTTGAGGATAAGAAAAGATGAAGAAGCTATTAATGAGAAAATATCACCTAGACCCATCAACATAACTAGAGTCAATGAAAATATAGTAAAATACATCTTGGAAGAGCAAGTTAAAAAGGATTAAAAAAATTCATGCTTGAATATCTTGAGAAAATTACCCAACATGGTAACTCCTTAGCTTCCCAAATAAATTTTGTAGTACATAAACCTGTCTCACCTAAGATATCTGCTAAAACCTTCCTCTCATATACAAACCAAGACCAAAACATGCCTAAACTTAATCCAATAACCACTTCATATCCTTTGTTAGGACTTACATTCACTCATGAATGGTAAGGGATGAAGGATGCTCTCCAAAATATGGATACACAAGCTCATTCTAAGAAATACAAGTATGAATATTTCTAATCATAGCCACTTGGCATGCGTATTCCTCATGTACCTTTTCTTTCTCATTTTTAACCATCAAAATTTGATAAATACAAAATAAAATGTGACCCATGGGAACATGTCAAATAATTCTTTATGTCTTGCCATAAATTTTCTTATAGTGATGAATATATGCTCTAGTTATTCTATCAAAGTCTTGGTAGACCTGCACAAGAATGGTTAATGTATGTGCCCAAATGATTACTAACTTCATTCGGTAGCTTAACTGAGAAATTCATCACCCATTTCTCTTACAATATATAACATGAAATTACCATGTTATATATTTATAACACCAAACAAAGAAATAGAGAGATTATGGAATCAAACCTCTAGTGATGGAAAAGCTTAACAAGTTAGTTTCCCTATTAAACTCTTGAAAATTTATTAGTCAACATCTTCATCAATAACCTTAACTCAAAATTGGGCCATCACTTGAAGCTTCATTGTGTTGTGTTACTATTTTTGATGAAATTATGGAAAAAAGAATCTAGATATAAAAATCTCTTATAGAAAAATGGTTCATCAATCTCTATTATAATAATGATCATAATCCAAGTAATAATTCCCCTTGAGATAAGCCCAAATTATTTAAAAATAATAGGAATGTTGTTGGATATGGGGTATCAAATACTCAACATGTCTAAATAGTTCACATCCCTAACCTTTCCACCAAATCACAACAACACACATCAAACATTATTGTTCCATAAAGAAAGCTAAGGAATAATTTAGGATGATGACAATATACTAATCTTGGTGAGCTAATTGAAGATGTCTTGAATAAAATAATAACTAAAAACATGATCACCTTGACAAAAATCAAACCCCTTAATAACAACAAGCCATGTCCTAATTGATTTAAAGAAGATGAGTATTGCCACTATCATCATGTCAAGGGACATGACACTAGGAGATGTATGTAACTTAGGAAATATATTCAAGACCTTGTTGAGAATGGATAAATATAAGTGTAAGGTGGAGAATTCTCTTTTGATAGAAATTAGCAATTGGGTATCTATCAGGATCCCTTTCCAAAATAGGATGAAAAATCCAAAGTCATGTCTATGGATTAAGGTCAATCTTCATCCACCAACTAGTTCAATTGCTAAAAAATACCTTACCATTATGGCCATCATGTTGCCACCATTAAAATTAAGGATAAAGAACCTAAATATCCATTAGTCTAACAATGTATTATAATCAAGGTCAAATGGGTCCCTTTAGATTGTGTTCCTATCACCCATGGTAAAATCACCATCCTAGGGCACCTCCCAAAACCCCACCTCAAAAGGCTACTCTTAATCTCAATGTCTCCAAAACCCTATACAAAAATTATAAAGGTTATTAATACCTCATCCAATAACTTGAGAATAACACAACCCAAATATATATAATGGATCTGCTTAAGTCCTCATCCATCCACTGTGATATTCTAAATAAAATCCTTTATGAGTTTTAGGTCCCCATAGACATTCATGACAATAAAAATTTAAGATCTTGTGGGTCATTTATCCTCATCACAACAAATCAATTTTAATCCCTAGAACATGCCACTAATTATTCCTAACCATAACTACCCCTTGTATATAGAGGTGTCTATTACAAATCATAAGATAACATAAATAATTATAGATAAAGTGTACACACATAATATTTTCAAAAATTTATCAATTACTGACGCTCTCTATCTTGAAGAACCCCATCGAGTCTCAATCTCTCTATGTGTACACCTTAAAAGTGTGCACCAAGAAATGGGTGGGTAGACCATTGGTGCTTCACATGATTATTGTCCCTTTTTTCCACTTACTATCTACACATGTGTCTCTTAAAACCATTCCCCTAAGCTTTGCCTCCTATTTTGCACCCTCCTCTAGTCATTTAACACCTTAATTAGCCTTTCCATAACCTAAACCCATTTTTGATAGTTTACATTACATATTCATCCCCATCGACCTTGTATTCTTATTGATAAAACTTATTAGGGTCAAGTCAGCATGACCTAGTTTGTTTTTATCAATTACGATACTAGGTTGACCTTATCAGCCTAAAATTTTAGAAGGGTTTCAGGTTAGATATGACTATATAAACACATTAATTTAATCATTTATAGAAGAAGAGAAGAATCAGTAAGATATGGTGTGCATTTTCTTATTCACCATTCTACTTGAGGAACAATCTTAGGGTTTCATACTTTCTTTGGAGATATAGATTTTGTGTTGTGGAGAAGTCTTTTGGATGCATTGAAATGTTGTGTAGCCTAGAGATGATTTATCCTTATCATCCTTACATACCACAACAACCTCTTGTAAAACACATTGTCCAAGGGAGATATTGAAGCTTGACAAGTTTGTCTTCAAAGGTAAGCATTCCTAACTTTTTTCCTCTATTGTAAGAGTAGATAGATATGCATTTGCAGTTCTCTTCCATGCATTAGGATTTCATATACATTGGCGTGAGTATATGTCTTATATGTATGTTTATTTTTCATGTTTATTACCCCCACTTTGTGCCATAATATTTGGTGAGAAATAAATTAAACTTTGATATAATTTTTATTAGTTTAGTGAATATGAAAACATAGGACCTAGTTAGGGTTATTATGTATTTTTACTTGACTAGAGGATTTAGAAACCTCCCTAATGAATTTATTATCGTAAGAGATCCCTTGGATAGGTCTAGTAGATCCATCTTGGTCATGAACCCGATTATCTAATGTATCCTAAATTGGAAGTTTAAGTAAGATTTATCTTCTTCAATATGGGATTGAATTATAGATCTACTAAATTTCTCATTACATACATTCTAGTGAACCTGACATGAATCTAACCCTTGCAGGTTTTTATTTCATGCTTTCATCTCTATCATATTTTTTTTTTATATTTTAGATATTATATCGAACAAGTCAGTATAGTTTTAGATTTTTGTGCATAGGTTTAACACACAGTCGTATCAAAATGACTCTTTTTTATTTGTGTAGGTCTTCATCAAATACAAGTTACTATATCAAACAGGTTGACACAATAATATTTTTTAGTCCTAAATAATAATACATGGTCAAATAGGTCAAATTAGTCATCTTATTTCTTCTTCCAACATTTAGATCAATAAACTAGGTCAAATAGGTAGAATTAGTCATCTTATTTCCTTTGCCAATATTTAAATCAATAAAATAGTTTGAACAGGTTGACTTAGTCATCTTATTCTCCTTCAGCACATAGGGTTTTATAGAACTAGGTCAAACCAATCAACTTAGTTTGATTTTTTTTGAAATTATCATTTAAGGCACTTCAACATAAAATTTGAAATCCTAATCATCTTCCAACCCAGAAAGGTTCGTCCATTTAATTTCTTAGTCATTTTAATACTTCCTTTCAATTCTATTTTATGCAAGTTAGTAGTATTCAAAACTATAACCTTACCATAAAATAAGTTGACCTAGTTGACTTATTTCTATAGCATATCTTCTATCTAAAAGACTACATTAACCCATTCGACTCTATTCTTAAAAGACTTTGCTTCTGTAGAATAGTAGAGACCCAGTCAACTTTGTTATCTACTATTTTCATAGTGTCATCTAGACTAAATTTATATTATTCAAAATTTGGGTATTGACAACTATTTGATAGTAATTAATTCACACTTTTATTTTCAGTTGTTTGCATGCTTAGAGTAACTCACATAGTCTAAATAGGTGGTTTTTCAAATTACCATTTAGTTACACTATTTTGATCTTTTTCACACACTACCAAATCATACAATATTCAAAATGAATTTAACACTTATGTTCACAGAGATTACCTACTTGGATTTAATCACCAAAGGGGAAGTCAACTTCATTTTTTGGCCAAGTATAAATATGTGGTTAATAGTATATATTGGAAAAACACTTGACACCCTTATTGTTGTAGGATTATGAAGTGGGGGTAGGCCCCAATACTAAGCCACTACCATTGCCAACATAGATCCCTTTCAGTCTAAACATCCTGAAACCATCCATGGATTGCTTTCTAGTTCCCTATTTTTAGCAAACTTTCATATCAGAGTTAAATCAATACTTTAAAATAATTTAATAACACTTAGGATTACCACTTAGTTAAATTTTAATTTTTATTTGATTTCTTACTCTTTGATCATTGTGTGTTGTATTGTAAAAAATTACATTGGCTAATGTTGGTGCAAGGTTTTGTGTTGTGTGCCCTAATTGGATCACTCACATTGATCCCATTGTTTGTGCATTTGTTTCCATTTCTTATTTCAATTATATTGCAATTTTTCCCCTATTTTAGTAAATTGTCATTTTATTTAGTACAGTCTCTTATAGATTATGTTCCCTCATTAGTAGTACATAGTTGACATGCATAAATCTATATCTCTTTTTGCTTCCTTTATCTCCCAGTATGAAATATAGAGTCAACTTGTATGAATATGTATCCTTTTCTTCTAGTCAAGTTACAATACTAAGTTGACTGGTTTAACCTTGTATCCTTATATACTTAATTTCATACCCTATCTATAGTACATAGTTGACTTATATAACTTTTTACCTTGATCTACCTCTTGGATTATAGAACATAGTCAACCTAATTAACTCTATATCCTTTATAACTCTTTGCCTTTGCATCATCTTACTCTTCTTTAATATTTATCCCTCATCATGAACTTCCTATTTGAAGGCAACACTTAGTTGGATTTAATAGATATGATGAGCTTTACCAACCCCATTATGTTTTCCCATAATCAGCTTGTGGCTTCTATTCTAGATGAGAGTAATGTGCATGTATCCACTTTCACTAAAAATTATGGGACCCCTCTTCATTCCTCTTCAATTCATAACCCTTTCTTCTCATTATAAGATAAAATTGAGTTAGAGTATACTTTGGAAATGTTCTTCTTCATCAATGAGTTTCCTCAACATCGAGGAATAGATCCTTCTACTATTTACCACCTTATTATAAGTGGTCAAAATAAGGAACCCCATTCACCTTCTCCCATATTCTCACACATATTTTGGGACAATATCTTATTTGCCTCTCAATCTCTTCCTTCTATTTTGACCCCTTCTCATATTATGACCTCTTCCTCTTTGATTTCCTCCACCTCCATGCCAAGTATATCTACTAACATGGCAAGTTCGACATCTAGTGGGCCTCTTTTAAGACTTGATATTATTAATTATTCCACTAGGGCATCATTTGTTACCCATGGTAATCATTCCTCTAGTGCTGCTTCTTCTCATCTCTCTACTAGTGCATCTCTTTCCATATAATAAAATCATGCTACTAGTGCCTCACTTACTAAAAATTCCTCTCAAGCTACTATTTACATTCATGATACCACCCATAGTGGTACCCAAGCCACTAATACGAATGCCAATGCTTCACATAATACAAATTGCACCACTCAAACCCATCAAATTATACTACAAACTCTCAATAAAATGAATGATTTCCAAGCTAATAATTCCAACCAAATGATGCAAATACAAAATCATCTTATCCATCTCTAAAATCACACTCAATAGGTTCCATGGGGAATACATAACCAAAATGCCCCCCCACATCCCCTTAGGTATTCTCATGGTAATATTATCCCTGAAACTCCTCTTGTTAACAAAACCATCAAGTAACTTCAAAATGATCCTCTCATTCCTCAAATTGATAATATTGATATAAGATGTATCACCCCTACCATTAGTTATAATTGGTCAACCGCTCCTACTCTACACTTAAAAAAATTTAGAAATCTATACAAAGATTGGGTCATTTTAAATACTTTTGTCACTACCAAGCTATTAGTAAAAAATATCTCTAACAATGATTTAGATTGGTATAACCAACTCAAATCTCATTCTATCACTAGTTTGGAGGATTTAGTCAATGCTCTAGTTCTAGATTTTCAAACTAGTGATCTCCTTGAAAATACCTTGGCTCATTTTATTAATTGTAAGTAACTTATGATAGAAACTTCACAAGATTTCACCAAATGATGGAAGACCTTGTACAACAAGTGTGAATAAAATATGGAAGATGATAACCTATTTCATATATTCATTAATTCTCTTTATCCTAAGTTATAATATCAGGGCCAAACTTTCTCTCCATGAACTTTAAAAGAGGCCATTAACCAAGCCAAGCACCAATATTTCCTCATGCATCAATTTGAACCATCCAAGCCTTATATGGGTACTCAAGTGTTAATAAAAAATAAAAATCATCATGCTACTAATGATGGTATCATCGATTCTTATGATACCATTCATACTATTGAAGCTATTATTCCTAACCAGGGTCTGGAACAAGCTTCCCCTCCCAACCACATCACTAATCCTCATTTATCTTCAATAAATAACATCAATGTTCATAAAATTTTATCCTTGGTAGAATTAAAAAAACTTTTACTAAGAACTATTCTATGAGATCTTGATCCCACTCGTCTCATGAAATCCTGGTATGATCCCAATAAATTTTGTTGGTTTCATGCTAGTTGGGGTCATTCTCATGAAATGTGTAACTACATAATTTGACTATGTATTTCTTTCTTGATTACACTTTTGACCATGATTCTATCATTCATAAATGTCAAAAAGCCTATGAGATTGCCTTCAAATCCCATAAAACACAAACTAAATCTCAATCTTTGAACCAAGCCAATACTCTTTTGGCCATCTACAAATATTCTCTTCTAAATCACGAAAATAATAATGATAAGCCTACTCCTTCTACCAATAATTTTTATAGTCTTATAGACCCAACTCCTAAAGAGAATGTGGTCAATATGACTAATATGAGAAGGGTAGTTACCTTCATTGATTTTCATCCCACCCCCACTCCTCAATTGTCTCACACTTTTTGTGTTATCCAAGACTCTTCCCTAACTCACTTAACATATTTGGGGAAATAAGACCTTATATATTTTTATGAACCAATTCTAACACCTATTTTGGATAACACTTATCATATCATTTCTACCACTTCTCCAAATTATTTTCCCATCACCAATGATACTCAAACTTCTATTAACACTTATTACAATTTATCTTGAACCAAACCTACATCAACTATCATTTCTTCTCAAGACAATCAACAAACTTGTCCTCTAGTTAAACCTCCAACATCTTATCAACATCAATTCACATGCACTTCAGCTCCTCTTTCTGAGGACCTTCTTGAACATTATGCACCACTTTCCAATAGTCCCCTTATGGGTTTTGATGAGTGAGATCCTATCATGAAGCTTTCTAATATCTCATCTCAAATCCCATTTATCAAACTTATATGGACTTTTCCGCATCATCATAATGATCTTATGTAAATTTTTTTTCTAAATGAACATCCCTTATCCTCCTATAACAAGATGTAAAACCACCTTATCTGGATCATAAGATATCATTTTATAGTAGTAAGAAGAGATGTCCATACAAATTAATGAAATAATGGATACGTCTCTCTCCCTCAAATTACCCATTGCTTTTATGATCCCTAATGAGATTCTCCTTCATGCAAATGATCCTCCCCTTTTTATCAGTGTCTAAATTAATGATATCCAAGTCAAGCATACCTTTATTGATGAGGGTTTAGGTACTTGCATTGCCTCCCTCATTTTTATTAAAACCTTTGGATATTGTGATGTAATCTTAAGTCCACATGCAACATGTGTCAAGGCTACGACCAAATGCCTCCCTTAGGTTGTGTGTGACTCCCAATCACCATTTCACCTATCATTGTTCAGGTGAAGGCAATGATCTTCAACTTTCCTCTATCATATAACATTTTTATTGGTAGGCCATGAACTCAGTGCATGAGATCAATTGCCTTTTTTGCTTGCCAATATGTCAAATTTACTCATAATGGAGTAATCTATAAGATTCAAGGTGATACTAACCCTTAAAATTTCAAAAAATTCCAAGACTAGTTTATTCAAGATTACAACCCTTGAACCCTTTTTGAGCATTCCATTTAGTGAATCTCAATGGTTTAACTTTCCTATCATCTCAACACAAGGTTACAATGGTCACCCCCAAACTTATCGAGAATATGCCACTTAACCTCCTCTATTAAGATGATGATGAGCCTAATGAGATCAATCTCAAGATCAAAACCTTAGATCTCTCACCTCATCTCATTTCCTAACTTTCCCCCTCTCTGAAGTTGCATTCCTATCAACCATATAGTGATGATATATCCATTGTCTTAACTAAGACTTGGCACTCTATTCATCCCACCACATTATATGATAAGGTCATCCCTACCTATGCCATTGATATTCATACACTTGACTATGATGATGTTTATACCTTAAATGATCCATTATTAGGAGGTCTTATTTAGGCATGAGATGTTGAAATTATTCATTGTTATTCCTCTTTGTTTCAATCTTTTTGAATATATCATTGCATTCCATCTAATATAAGTTACTAATTTTAGAATATTTCCTCTTGTTCAAAGGGTATATATGATGTGAAACCTTTAATTTATGAAAATCCTCATAGGAATATGCTTATGGATCATGCTATAACTGGTCCCTATCACTTTAATAGATATTAAGATCCCTCTAGCTAACATAACCCTAAGATGTTTACAACTATCCTTCAGCTTTATATGCATCCCACCCCTCCTTGAACTAAGGATCATTCAAATCCTATTCCCACTCCCTCTCTAGGTAAGTCTCTTCCTATTTTTAATCTTATTTTTCCTTCAGTCAAGCCTCTCCCAATCTCTCCATCAGATCCACCTTCGCTTGGTGATGGTTTTCTCCCTTTATTGTAGCTTGATCCTTTGACCACCAAATAGGATAATCAACCACATTGTGATATTCATAAAGTTTTCAGTCATTAGACTAGATACTATTAATTACACCAACATTCCTCAGCTTCCATTTCCACTCCCTCTATTAGTACACTTATAAAGTCTACTAACAATCATATATGTTACTTCCACATCATAGGTAATCATTCCCCCATGCATTAACCTAAGTTATTAGAAATATATCAATAAATTTCATTCTACCACTCCTCAATCCACATACAAGACTATACCTCCCCTATAAGTATTACCTAAATATATTACTAAATATGGAGAGGTATATTATCTCTAGCAGCAATGCAGTACTCATCACATTTATTATTTTTCCATCCTTCAGTAACATCTCAAAGATCATCTCATGACCATTCCTACACCTATGAACCTTCATACCCTAGGTCACCCTTGTAAGAAAGCCCCCTTCTTCCCTCATGGCTTCACCACCTGTGGTCACTTATTCACTTACATTTTTTCCACCCATGATTACCTCACCTGTAGATCCTCCTTCACCTATGGCCCAGTCTGCATTGGTGACCCCTTCATCTCATGTAGAGTCGATTCTCATTCTTTCTCCTAAGAATCTCATGCATGATATCCCTCATCAACATAATCATTAAAGAATTCCTATCTTTTTTGTCAAAGATATTTGACATGAAGTATTTTCTCAACATTACCTAAAGATCAATGAGAGTTTGGTTATAGTCTGAGTTCAACTTCATAGAGATTTACTAGATGTGATGGATAATGTGTGCAGACAAATCTACTAGTATTTATGAAAACAAGCATGGAGTTCTTTCATTTCTTTATTCATTTTGGATTGGATGCATGATCCAACTTTCCATTTATCTATCGTATATCATTTGACATTATGTAAAATTCTTATCTATCTTAAATAATAACTTTTATTTTGCACTACATAATTCTTATGATGTCATTTATTTTCTTATGTTCTCTTATGGATTATTTTTAATGATTACATACTTCTTCTCTATGTGTTCCTTTTCTATGGATATCTTGTTATATTTCATTATTATTTGTTATCTTATCTCTATAAACATGGATAATTATTGTTATGAATTGGTTATACAAACCTTGCTCCCTTTAATCATTTCTTATTTATCATGTGATCAGTTAGAAAATAATTCATATAATTATAATTTCCTTTTACTAGTCCAATTTGTATCTCCCCTTATCACCCTTATTTCCTTTCATAAAATAAGTATACATATGGTTGAGACTTGAGATAATGTGCTAGTTCATAGGTAAGTCTATGCGTTTTAGTTAGTCATGTCTTTAGATACTTAGCTTCCTTTAGAAAAATAATAAAAGTACATTCATGTGTATCAATTTATCTCTCACGCTTGGTCATTCCAAATATGTATAGAGGAGGAATCTTAAAAGACATTAAAATTCACAATCTAGATAATCTAACAAAAGACAATGATCTAAAAGGCAACATTCAAATATTTCAAAAATCCAATCACACTAAAAGATGTGATTCTAAGCACATCTCATTTTTATAATCAAAGATCAAAATACATAGCTGGAATCATGATAGATATGAGTTCCATTAGCGTGTGATAGGCTATTATATTGGAAAATGAGAATAAAAAAATCTTTTAGTACTACCTACTTTCTCAAACAAGTACCCAATCTTTGTAGTATACTGATGGCTAAGGGGTCCTGAGGAATGGGGAACACATGGGAAGGTAGGTCTATTTTAATTTTATTTTTAATAAAAAACCAACATGAGTTGATATTAATACCAAACTTATTGGCCTATATAGCTTTGTGCCTATAGTGAACATGTATCCTTTGTATATTGACGATCATTAGTCACTTAGTGTCTTTGTATGTCCTTAATGTGCCTCATGTTTCCTAAGATGTTCTAATAAAATGCATGAATTATGATTCTTACATTACCTCTTTCATTCCTTAAAATCCTAATATTTCCTTTTGAGAAATATTTTTTTGTTCACTGATCACTCCCCCGATGTCCTATCTAGTGAAGATGAGATAGTGAAGGAGTAAGGTTCAAAGGTTGATCTATATGTTACATATTTTCCATTATAAATCTATAAATTTATGTTTTTATATGTTATAAATATGCATGAGGATAATAATAATGCATTAGGACTTCTTTTTTGGATCTATATAGGCGTTGGAATGCAAGTTCACCATCATTGGTTCTCAAGACTTAATGATAGTTCTAAGTATGTAAGATGAAGTGAAGAATTTGAAACTATATGACAAGAGAAAGTGTATAAAATTCACATGTTTATATTTAATTGGTATGTATATTAACTATAAATGTTGTATATAAGTTTTATATTCACTTTGAGAAGTTGATATATGGAAGCCAAAATGGCTTGTCTAGCTCTTTTAGAACTATGAAAGAGAAGCTTAACAAATTGGTCTATAAGACTAATAATTGACACTATAAACAATGATATATATATATATATATATATATATATATATATATATATGTTATATAGGTCAAATATTAACTATTAATGTTAATTAAAAGTCATGTAAGTGCCCTTACAAGTGCCAAATACAAAATTCTTCATGACTATTTTTGGAGCTACATGCAGTTTTCTGTATGTAAGTGAGTTTGATGTTACTATGCCATTTTGATTAATTTTGAAGTAAAAAATAATGTGGTGATGTATTATATGGTCCATGTTATTTTATTAATTCATTTTGAGTGTTTTAAATTATTTTTGCAGATGTTGATGGTCAAAGGTTCTTAACTATGTTTTAGAGCTTTCTGGCAGATTCGAGTGAGCTTTTTGAAGAAGTTTTTATGAGTGTTTAGAGCATGATATAAGATGTATAATAGATTTTATGATTCCCATAATATAATAAATTTTCCATCTATATATGGATTTTCCCTTTAAAGTGTTTCTATAGGTTATTTGAGCTATATCTTTGTAGACAGTGTTTTTGGGGTGATTAGGCCTAATAGGTCCTTAAGGCCTAATGAAGATTTCATGAGGTAAGCAAAGGATGTGTGAATTATTGAGCATGGAGGAGGTAATTTTAGGTTTATAATTAATTTTTTAAAAGGTTTTATGGCTTTGGTGAGGTCCATCTGAGCCATAATTAATCAAGTTGTTTTGTGAAGATGATAGACCTAATGCATTAGGTCTCTAAGTAAGTCTAAGAAGAGATGGTGGTATAAATGTGTTATACAAACATAATGGTGATAATAATTTGATTTATTATTGTGTGTAAAATGTAATTAAACATTTTAAAATTCTGACCCTAATGGATTAATTTCTTGGCTGACCAAAAGTGTGAGTATTTTAGTGCTTGGTATAAGTACAACGCATAATAGGCCTACTTGGGCTAGTGAAGTGAAATGAGAGTGAAAGTAAATAAAATATCACCTTGAGGATAAAAATTAGGTATCTAAGAACATAATAATAGGGGATGTAAACTATTATGAAAATATAATAGAGATTATACATGTGTATGACAAGGTTAGTTGACCTAATAAGCCTAGTAAGAGGCATGTTTAAGTGAAGAAGCCTAAAGGTTGTTTTGAGAAGGGTAAAAGGTTTAGAATTATTGAATGAGTTGATTGTATATTAATATATCAATAAATATGAATAATATATATTTTATTGATATATTATAGTGATTAGAATTTAGATAGAGAAGATAAAGAGCTAAAAAAGAGATCACCATCTGTTGATTGAGCAACAAGGTGTCTTGAGGTGATTAAGTTGGTCTTGGATAAGTTAGTACTTTGTTAAGGAGTGAGAGATACCTTTAAATTTTAAAAAAAATTGTTGAATTTTTTGAGTTGGTGATGAGTCACTTAAGGTTTGGGTGCCTCTTTGAAATTTTGATCTTTTTAAAGGACTAGTTGAGTTGGTGCTTGACTAGTGAGGGGTTGGTGCTCCTTATGGGGTTGGTGCCTCACTAAATATTAATTTATTTATTATAAGATAGTAGTAAAAGTGGTTTTTCATTGGGATTTATCCCCCATGATGGTTTCCCACATTTATCTTGTGTTCATGTATTGATATGTTTCTTCTTGTTTATGTGATTGCTTCTCTATGCATTACTTGATCTCTATACTGGTTTGAAGGGTTAATCATGTTAAGTGGAGAGAAAGGATTATTTTAAAACACTAATTCACCACCCACCCCTATCAGTGGTTGTGATTCCAATAATTGGTATTATATTAGGTCCTTTAGAGGAGGCTTGATAGCTTGAAGGTGATCCTAGAAGCACAAGATGACTAAGCTTGTGAAGGTTATGGTTGAGGACTGCATGATGGTATTGGAAAGATTGACCAAGAAGAATAAGGATTATATTAAATCCAAGTCAAAATTCAAACCTAAGGACTTTGAAGACATGTCAAAAGAAAAGTATAGGTCTAAATATACTTGATTAATGCTATGTTAAAGTCATAACATGGATGAATTAGGTCAAGGCATCAAGGTGTCTTGAAAAACCTTATTCTAGTCCTTGTAAGAAGGTATTTGTAGGTATCTTGGTGAAGTAAGTAAATAAAGGCTCATGAGAGTTATTTATTTGCCTTCAAGACCAATTCCATTCTTGGTAGAGGTATTAACCATAAGATTCAACAACAAAAGCTGATATAAAGATTATGTTTAACCTTGTGTTTCCATGAAGATCTAGTGAAGTGATCTAAGCCATGAGATATGATCATGTTATCTATATCAATGATGAAAAATTAGAAAAACATTTATAATTAAGTCATAAGAATCTATAAAGGTAGAGGTCTGCAAGTGAAGAATAAGTTAATGTTCAAGCTATAAGAGCTGAGTTGAGTTTATAAAGATATCATAGATGATCATAAGCATGTTATAGGCATAAGTATGTTGATGAGGCCATGATCAGATGATACATAGGTGAGGAAGGGAAGATAAAAAAGATGAGAAGGTGGTTGAATGTGCAAGATTTTGAAGTTTCCTATATGCATAATGAGTTTGTGTTGAATTATATGAGTGCTCTTATGAGGTTATCAAGTATAAGAATAAAAGGGGAGTTTTTTATTTTCACTTTGTTCAATTCAATATTTAGAATTTATGAAGATGCATTTGAGTGTATAAAGACCTAATAAAATGTTTGTACCTTATGGGCATGATCAATGGTGGAGAAGGTTAGTTTGGGTGATGATGTAGATGTTTAAAGCATATCACATAATTAGCATATAATGAAGGTGTAGACACCAAAATTATGTTACACAAGTGTATAATGTGTTGTGTGAAAACCCCCGTTAGACTCGCTTTGTAACAAGTCTTCCTAACCCATGCCTTTACCCCACATATTTAATTAATTAATTAAGATTAATTTAATATTCCCTATGCCACCTTGCCTAACCACCTTGCCCCAAGACTAATTCTCCCCCTGTGAGTCACCACTAGACTTGGTTTCCCATCAATAACTAATTCTTACCCTATAAACTAGTTTCTAACAAATTACCTTATACCCAACCTCACATATTGACCATTTCTTAATGGGTGTCACACTTGGCATAGAGAAATGGAAGAAAGGAGCCAAAAATAGCCCTTTTGACCTATTCTTATGCCATCGATGTTGGTCAACCCGAGACCAACGTCGATGGGATCACTAACGTTGGTTACTTAAGAAACATTCTAAACCCATTTTGGACACCCAAAAACATTTTTTATCTCAAATAGAAACTCACTCAAGAGATTCAAAGCACTCTTAACAAGATTTTGGTGATTATCCACTATAACCAAACTCACAGTTTCTCTATACCAGTCAAATCCTGAATTAGAATTGATCCATTATGCAAAGAGCTCAAACTATGATGAATAGGTGGCACACACTCATCTCTGTTTAGTTAGTCACCTTAACAAAGCTTTATCAAGAGTATTTATTTAGTCCGTTCTTATTTTTAGGTGGTCCTCCCTAGCCAAAGAGGAGTTATTGACTTTTTTTGGATATGGTGTGCACAAATTTGGGTACATATAATCACTAATCCCCAACCTTTCTTTCTCTATTTCTCACTTCTTAAATTTAATAAAAAATAATTGAAACATTTTTGGCATGCTTGGTGAGGCCCCTAGAGTTTTCCTTAGGTTCATTATATCATTTTTAAGCATTCATTTAAGTGCACAATAGTGAATTTGTCATTTCTTGCACTTTCTCTCTTCTCTTATTGCTTAGAAAAAAGGAAAAAATAAAGAAAAATGCAATTTTCTTAATTTTCTTGTTTTATAAGTAGTAAATTAAACTCTTCTTTCTCTCTATCATTCTTTTTTATCCACAAAATAAACTCAATATATTTTTCAAGTTAAAAATAATTCTTTTCTTTTGCATGCACATATAGGATAGTGAAAATTATCCTCTTTTCCTATTCTTCTTTGTTTTCATTTGAATTAACACAATTTCAATTTGGGTTTAAAATATACTATATTTCATTCTCTGTCTGTTACATCATTAACACATCTAGTTAATTAAAGCATTATGAATGAATTTTAGGTCATAAATGCTACAAATACAAACCACAAACACAAAATAAACACTTCAACATACCTGAGACAAGACCCATCAGAATTTCATCACCTGGTGGATCACCTTACCCTACTCGGTTATTATACTTGGACATCATTACCAAGGGAAGAGCCCACTCTATTCTTTGGTAGAGTATAAAATCTAGGCAAATGGTATATTTAGGCTAAGTGACCTGGCTCAACTTCATGCTCATGAAGTGGGGAGAGCAAGCTCTTGGCACAGGCTACATACCCAGTCTAACATAAATAATTTTTGAAAACCAAAATTTACTTGAAACCATACTTATAATACTTTCTATTACCTAAAATAGCCAATTATTCTTCTCATTCTATGCTTAAGGCATAAGCCAACACGACTAAAATTAATCTCTAGTAGTTAATATTAGTGGCTGCATGCTATTTTCCATTTTCTATATTTTGAGTCTATGAGGATGATTCTTTTCTGATTCACGAGATCAAACCAAATTTGACAAATACAAAAGTCAAATTATCTCTAAAAATTAGAATCTTGAGTGTTTATCACTCTCATACATATTCTATAAGACCTTTCAAACACCTGGATTTCACTCTCTAAATCCCAAAAAAATCATTTTTTGCACTTTCCTAACTTCCATAATGATTGACATCAGCTACATGTAACTGATGTGGGTAGCTGCCCCAACTGAAATCGGTCATAAGTGACCAACATTGGTGACTGTGTAAATTTTTAAATTTATATTCTAGCTTAAAAAACAACTTCACACAGCCTTTTAAACTTTTTATAAACCTCATTTACCTTAAACTTGACCTTAACACAATGTATTTAAACTGTTAGTGTATTATTTTGCATGGTTTTAACATGAAGCCAAGAAAAGACACTTTCTTATTATGCAAGCCATTAACTACTTCCACCTTCCCCTTCTATTTTTGAATCCATAATGAAACAAGATATGGAAAGAATACCCAACCCTAATCAAATTCTCATTGTAGTTACATGCGATCAAGATTTCATTTGATTTCTTGATCATAATATAACTGCCCTCTAACATTAACTTGCTATAAGCCAAAATTGAACCTCTTTGGGTGACCCACTCCTTGGAATTCTAACATCATTGATAGTATCAAATCTAGTTTCAGATGGACCTTCCATGGTTACCCAAACCATCACATCAACCAATAACCCAATTGTGCATCATGTTCCAAGTGTGGCATCACTCATTTTTCAATCCAATCTCTACCCTATCATAACTTGCTTACCTTCACGAGCATAAGGGGTGAAATCTATTTCAACCCCATTTCCGAACTTGGTGGTACCCATCCAATCAACTCTTGCACCTGTTAACACCTAAATCACAACTCACCCCTCACCAAGCATAAATATGCCTTCCACTAAACCCATAACTACAAATCAAACCATTGCCCTTAATTAAATTAGGCAAGCCCTATTTATTTTTATGCCTCAACCTATGACTCACTATCCATATGTTGTGTCAACACAACCACAATAGGTAGTATCATATCTACCTTCAACTTCTTATTCTCTTCCTTACAATATAGGAGGTGTTTCTCAAATAAATCCTCCTCCCGACCTCATCAAAATGCTCATCGATAAAATCAGCAACCTTGAGTCATCTATATCTAGATCAAAGAATATTATATCTTATGATCATATCTGTAATGAACCCATTCACCCTTATGTACCAATTCATCCATACCCAAACCAGTGGGAACTCCCAAAATTTACCCTTTTCTAGAGAAAAGAGGACCCACAACAACACTTGTGAGCATTCAGACATGCTTGCTATTTGATAGGACATGATGATTAGCTATTACTTCTTACATTCCCCATGTCTCTTTTAGGAGCTACTTTGGATTGGTATAGTTCCATCGTGAGCCATTCACTATTCTCCTTCACTCAACTTGCATAACTTTTCCTTGATCACTTTTGCATTAATATCTCCAAAAAGGTTTCCATAACAAACCTTTTTTCTATTCGGTAATTTGATAACAAAGCTATTACCAATTTCATTGCTCACTGGATAGGTCTCATAAGCTAACTCTCCTTATCCCTGCCTCAACTTGAGTTATTTGTGCTCTTCTCTAGAGCATGTGTAAAACATATTTCATCCACACTTTGGGTGAAAACCTTTTGCACATTCGATGAAGCTTTCACAAGGGTGAGAAAGCTTGAAATTTGGGCCATAGATGAGGATAGGATCAAATTGCATAGTAAAAATTCTAATTCTAAATAAAATGATCCTTCTTCATCTAAAAATTCCCATCCAAATCAAAAATATAAAGGGTATACAAATGATGTGGTTGTGAAATCCATTTCTTCTACAAGCATGACTCAACCCACAACACAATCAAACCCAATCAACCTAACAAAGCTCTTTCAATAATGGTATGAGCAATGAAAATTTACTCCTATTGGGGAGTCATACACATCCATTTTATAAAATCTACTCAACCAAGGAGTTATCAAATTTCCTACCATCAAACCTCCAATCCAATTTGATCCTTCTTGACCCATTCCAACATGGTTTAAAGAGGATGAGTTTTATAACTATCATTGCACCAAAAGCCAAAATATCAATGATTGTAAAACTCTTTAAAATATTGTCCAAAATATGATGGATAGGGGCAATCTTATCTTAGATAATCCAAACACTCCCCCAAACTAAAATATGGACATATTCAAACATCCCTTCCCTAATCATGTGCCCAACCAAAACATAATCCACACTACTGCTCAAAATTCTTTAGATCATAAGATTCATATAGTCAATGTGATCTTTCCCTTAACCCAGCCATTTCCACAATATGAGGTGCCTATTTTACCTACTCCTACCCTGCAGATGGTAGAAGTTGGTTTGAATCTACATCCTCTTTCAGTAGAACCTATTTCTCCTCTTCTACTTCCACATGAGGAAGAGAAACCTTTACCACTCCCATTACCCCATGAGGAGTCACCAATTAACTTTGCACTTACCTCACCTACACTTTCAAAAAATGGAGATCATGTTTCTCCTACCCCTTAAACAAATAGTGAGAGAAATCCTTTGTTACTTCCTCTTCAACACATAGAAGAAAGTGACTCATCCACTCCTCTTTCACAAATAGATGAGTTGGATTTATCCACTTTAACATTTGATGAAGTAACCATTAAACCACCCCCAAAATAATTCATCATTCCATTCCTCTTACCCATGAAGGATCTTACCTTTCTTGGTCCTCGTACACATGTTGAAGGAAAAATCATACCATTTCTTTATCCCCTTGAGGAGCCCTAATCTCCTCATTCTCCACCTACTATAGAGGAACATACTTCTTCATCTATTACTGAAGAATATGACCCTATTTTGACTCTTTCCCATATTTAGATGGAAATGTCAGAGGAAAATAAATCTCCTCTCTCTCAATCATTTAAAAACAAACCAATTAAACCCACACTAATGACATCTAAACCATTTTCATGTTTAGTGCAAAATTTTGAATTCTTTGATTCTAAAAAATTAGATCAAGTGGAATTTTGGGATCACCTTGAAATGCCTTATCCAACATAGAGAGTATCTCCCTTCACTGCTAACCATCTCACAACCATTTATCCTAAGGTTTTTGATAAGGTGTGTGTTGCTTCACCTAAGCTTTTAGAAGCCTCCTCTTCTACTTCAGATCCCTCCACCTCACATGCATTTGCAACATTAAAATAGTTAAGATCTTTAGGTAAATGACGAATTTATAATCTAGTACATCCACAAATAAATTTATATTTAACCCCTCAAAAATAAGGGGGTGTCTCTCTCCCTGAACCAAAGAATAAAGGTAAAACCCGAAAACCTCGCCGATCTACCATTCTTCCACCTTTAACCTTACCATCCATTTTTGGTCCACATCCCTCTACCTTGGTGGGAGTGTCACCAACCCATGTAAAACATAAAGTGAAATTACCTCCATTATTTACATTACCACATCACAAACCTTCAACATCTAGCACCCTCTTACCCAAACTTAAAAAGGTGGAGGTGAAACACGTGGGTTCACCACCACCTAAAAGGGCTTCACACAAGAATACACCCATCAACACCAAACTCAAAAAGGTGTCCACTCCACCTATGAAAATGAGTGTTAAGCCATTTCAAGGCTCCCAAGTATGTTATCTATGCCAGTTATTGCAAGCATTATCAATAACTCTTCCCCCCATCAAACCATTTGATCCTCTTGGACCAAAACCATTATGGTTCAATGATTCACAAGTTTGTTTATATCATCACTCTCTAGGACATGATACTGAGAGTTTCAAAACTCTCATAACAATCATTCATCACCATTTATATGTTGATACTATTTTAGGTTTTAAATCAATTGAAACTCCTAACATTCAACTCTCGGCATTCATAATACCTCACAAAACCCCCTTTCACATTAAACCCAAAGATGTTATTGTACCTTCTCTATAACCTCCTTCACTTATATTTCAGATTAACAAGATCACAAAATTAGAAAGATAAAGGAAAGGAAAAGGTCTCTATGCCTTGGGTTAACCCCTTTACAAAGGACATCCCCTCTTCAAATCCTAATATTTCCATCTTGGGTGTCCCACAATAGTCATCATCGAGAGTTATCCAAAACTCCATGGTGAAACAACTTCACCAATCCCTGGTGAAGATGTCTCTATATGAGTTAATTCAAAACTCATCCCAACATCAATAGGCTCTCATTAGTGCCTTACAAGTGGTTGAAGTTCAACTCAAAGACCCTTAACCCCTTGCATCCTTTGTTAGTTCTCTCAACATCATTTTTATGATCTCCTTTAGTGATTCAAAGATCCCCTCTTAGCATCCTAAAGATCAAGATTCTACCCTATTTATCACTACCTACATGGATCAAACTCATTTCAAGAGAGTTATGATCGATGGAAGAACTAGCATCAACATCATTTCAACATACACTTGCAAGTAATTATCACTCCTTGATAATTGTTTGTCACAAACAGATGCCATGTTACATTATTTTAATGACTCTACTGCTACAACTATTATCACCATGGTCTTGCACATCTATGTGGGTCCTCATACCCTTCTTGAGTTATTTTATGTTGTATAGGGTGAATTACAATACAACATACTTCTTGAGTGACCATGGATACATGTTATGGCATGTGTACCTTCCACATTTAACCATTGTGTTAAGTTTGAATACAATGGTCAAGTTCATGTCATTCCCACTGACCCACCTCCATTCAAGACATGTAACATGACATATAACTAAAATTATTTTTTTATTCCTTTCAACACATCATCACTTCCATAACCCACTTCTGAAGCCTACACAAGTTGTGCTACCCCAGACACACCTATACCAACTACATAGGTTCCCGACAAGGATCCCATGGAGGAAACCTTCAAGTGATTATCACTTGGTGAATATTATTTGTTAACTATTGACATGTTCCATACCCCTCAAGAGTATGGAAAACCTCACATGAGTTCCAACTATGATCCTCGCATTGGTATGATCATCCCATATGGTCCACTCCATCTCAAAACCAACTTCACATATGGGGGAATTGATCAATCTCTTGTCATTGGTAATTCATCCTCTTCACCTGAAAAGTTTAACTATGCCTTTAACTTCTTAAGCAAGCCTAACTTTGTGCATAATTATCTCTATATGTGTTCTTGGAAAGGTTTTGGCCTAGGATGTTATGAGCAAGGTTCTTAGACATCCATTCAATACCCTACCCATAAAACCTTTGATAATTCCAAACAAAGGCATGGCATTGGTTATGTTGACCCAACTCAATCCATTAATACTTATTATATTCCCATAATTGAAGAACCTGTATCTCCTTCTAACTCCTCTTCTTCACCATCACCCATTGAATTAGAGGTATCTATACCTCCTAGTTTTTTGTTTTTTCAATAAATGTCATTCACTTGGGCTCCCTTACCCATTGCCAAGGTAGGGAAACATGGTCCTTTCATCTCATACATCCTCACATGATTGATGAGGATTATCCCACAATAAACACCATCTGTTGTGAAATTGATGATGACATTCTTACCTATATGGTTGCTGATGATTCCTAAATCAAATGATCACTCCCTTCTGAGACACAATTTATGTTAAATGAATCAACCATTGACATTAACTTGCCTTCTCATGATGATCCTCATATTATTAAAATAGGCGAATCTCTAGATTATTCTAAACAAACCAAATACACCATATTTCTCTATGACCATAGTAAGGATTTTGCTTGGTCTTACAAAGACAGGCCTGGTATTGACCCCTCAATCATAACCCATAACATTTTCACTAATCATGATGCTAAGCTAGTTAAGCAAAATCTTCAAAAAATGCATCCTTGTATTGCTCTCCTTATCAAGTATGAGCTCCAACACCTCTTCTCCGTTAACTTCATCCAACCTATTGCCTACCTGCAATGGGTTTCCAACATTATACCTATTATGAAAGCAATAGGAGGAATCCTTATTTACACTGACTACCATGACCTCAACCTTTCTTATCCAAAGGATGAGTTTCCTTTGGCAAGTATTGATCAACTTATTGATTTAACATCCAACCACGAGATGCTATCACTTATAGATGGATTCTCAAGATACAATCAAATCCTATTTTCCCTTGAGGATCAACACAAAACAACCTTTATCACCCCATGGGGAACTTTTTGTTATCATGTTATGCTCTTTGGACTAAAAAACATTTGTGCTACCTATCATTTTTCCATGACTTATATATTCCATGACCTCTTACACACAATTATGGAGGATTATGTCAATGACCTAGTTAGGAAATCTAAACTTCATTGGGATCACTTGGGGGTATTTAAAATCATTTTCACTCACCTTCTTTAGTATAACATTTGACTTAAACCAAAGAAGTGCATCTTTGGTGTTTTTTTCTATAAATATCTTGGGCTTAATTATCTCTCTTTGAGGTATTGAAGTTGACCCTACTAAGGTTTGGGAAATCCTTGAAATGCCTCTACCTACCACACTCAAATAAATCTATATCCTCCAAGGTAAACTCCAATTGATTCGTCACTTTATCTCTCAGCTATCGGATCATTGTCATCCTTTTCACCATCTTCTCAAAAAGGAAATTCCTTTCCATTGGGATAAAAATTGTGAGGAAGCATTTGATGCACTTAAATGGTATCTCCTTTCTCCACCCATCCTTATTCCACCTAAAGAGGACCAACCCTTCTATCTTTATATCTCTTTGACTGACCATTATTTATGAGCTATTATAACACATAGGGATGATCACCACCATGATCAAGTAGTCTATTACATATGATGAATGCTTATTGACTATGAAACTTGCTACATTCATATCGAGAAGCTCTGCCTTGATTTAGTATTTGCAGCTTATTAACTATTACATTAACTCCTCAACCACAAAACTTATGTCATCACACACACTAAACCTCTCAAATACATGCACTTTAAACCTTACCACAACTAATGCATCACTTAATGGCTTATAATTTTGGTTGAATTCTATGTGGAATTTATCCAACATAAGTCTATCAAAGGGAAACCAACTAGTTGCTGCTCCTCTCCTTGATAGCCAACCCTCAAATCTCAAATTCCCTGATGAGTATATTTATATGATTTCTAATTATGATGTTATTTGATGGGTATAAATGTAAAAATAGTGGGGGAGTGGGGGTTATCCTCATCCCTCTTGACGGTGAGTTGATGCCTTTATCATTTAAAGTAGACTTTGATTGCACCAACAACATGACCAAATATGAAGCCTTAATTTTAGGGCTTCAAATGGTTATCTCCTTAGGAATTAAATCCATAACCATTTTTGATGACTCACAATTAGTCATCAACTAGGTCAATGGTTCTTATCTATACAAGAATGAAACTCTACAATGGTACAAACATTATGTAGATACCTTATTAGAATCATTTGACCATTACCTTTTGTATACCATTCCTCTCTCAACCAATAAGTTTGTAGACAAAATCACTTCTTTAGCCTCCCACATACCCTCTTCCTCCTCTTCCTCCAAAATCTACATCACTATACATCACTTAACTTTTCCTTCTTACATTTCCTCCAACATCCTCATTATGGGGAATATCACTAATGATCTACAGGACTTATGGTATACTCAACTCACAAATTACCTCTCTTACTCTATTACTCCTCTTGACCTCTCCCATAATGTTCAACATGCATTCATAAAGCATGCTTCACATTACATTATGCTAGGGGGAATTCTCTACAAATAGTGTTTCGATGGTCTCCTCCTTTGATGTCTCACTAGTAAAGAGATTACCTTTGCTATTAAGGAGGTTCATGATGGGATTTGTGATGGTCATTTTAATGGTCATGTAATTTCCAAATGTCTCCTTCACCTTGGATATTATTGACCAACACTCTCTCATGATTATACTAACTATGTTAGACATTGTCTCAAATGTCAACAACATGCCAACCTATTTCACATTCCTATTCATTACTTATAAGTCACTAAGGACTTTTGGTCCATCTCTCAATGGGGTTTATACTTAATTGGTGAGATTAACCCCCATTCCTCTCTTCATCATCGATGAATCATAACAAAAATAGAATACTTCACTAAGTGGGTTGAGGCCATTCCTCTCATATCTACTAAGACTGATAAAATCATTGAATTTATCAACCATCATATCATATGCCATTTTGGTGTACCTTACAAAATCATGACTGACAATGGTAATTCTTTCAAAAATAAGACTATCTAACAACTCTGTGATGCCTTTGGTATCAAACTCAGCTTCTCTTCACCCTATTTTGTACAAGCCAATGGGAAAGCTGAAGCCTCTAATAAAACTTTGACTAAAATCCTTATGAAAGTGGCTAACACTCTTGGCAAAGATTGGTACATTCACATCCCCTATGATTTATGGGCTTACCATACTAGCCTTTACACTTCTACAGGAGCTATACCTTTCTCCCTGATCTATGGGATGGAAGCTATTTTTCCCCTTGAAGTCCAAATTCCTTCTCTTATGATTTCAATACAATACATTCTAACTAATGATGAATTTCTCCAATAATGTTTAGCTCAACTTGAGCTACTTGATGAATGCCATTTCATATCCCTTAACCTTTTCCACATCTACCAAGAGTGTATCAAACATACCTATGCCAAAAACTTTAAAAAACATGATTTCAAAATTGGAGATCTTATCTTAAAGGAAAATCAACATGTGACTAACTTAGAAAAGAGAAAACATGGCAAGTTTTCTCCCAATTGGCTAGAACCCTACATTATAACTCATACATATGGCTCCAGAGCTTATCACTTGTCTTCTCTCAAAGGATGACCAGAAGTTGAACCTATAAATACATTGTATTTATAACCATTATTTTGTTAATTAAGTGACACTTTACCTTGTATTTAACTTAAGCTCATCCCTTGAGAAAACCTTTCATATTCATATTCTTTTCACCTTACCCTTATTCTTCCACACTTAGTTAACCTATGAAGTGTTTTGGTTTTCTCCCAAGATGTGGAAAACCTATAAGCCTCTATAGACTTGTCCATGACTAAAGTAACAAAAATACTCAAAAAGTGAAAGAAAAATAAAAAAATAATATGGGATATATCAACTACTCCAAATCATGCCTAGCTCTTAAAAAAGTAGACTAGTCCCTTAAAGGATAACTACATTCAAATAGACTACTCCCTTGAAGGACAGCTATTAAAAACAAACAAAATAAGAAATACTAGACCATACCCTTGAAGGATGGCTAAGTCAAAAAACCAATATCAAAGACAAATATGATTCAGAAGCTTCTCGATTGATCAGCTTCATCCCATTGTGAGCTTCCCGCATCGATCATCTTACACAACAAAAGCAAAATAAAGAAAAAAGAAAAAAATAACACAATAACTTTATGTCATGGACATGTCTATAGTCTTTCTTGAGCAACCCAAAAATGGGGCATACCATTATTAATCCATAGGTTACGCTACCTCACTACTTCTATTCCATTTTACACCCTCTTTCCCTCAAAAACACATTTTTACGGGACTTTGAGCTTACTTAACACAAGGCAATAACCATGCTTTTCTAACTAACAAATGGTCAACTAATGTAATGCATAAAAAAGGTTCAAACTTTAAAGCCTATTTATGTTGTTATTTTGGTTTGTGTCAATAACAAGCACCTTGTCTCTCTCTTTTACCTTCACTTTACATGTTGAATTTTCTTCTATAAATACATTTTCCAATAGAAGAACTCACCATCTCAACTCTAAATCCTACACCTACCCCAAAACCAATGCCTAAAACAAATAATTTCTAGTATATACCATCACATATATGGGACAATACTAAAACTGCAACATGACCACCATTTTCCTAACTAAAAATAAATAGGAATGATGTCACAATGCCCAAAACCATCACTTATGCATAAACCATCACATATGGAAAATGAAAAAACCAAATAAATGTGACCAACACATTCATTTCTAGTATATACCATCACATATATGGAACAATGCTAAAAATACAACATGACCACCATTTTCCTAACTAAAAATAAATAGGAATGATGTCACAATGACCAAAACCATCACTTATGCATAAACCATCACATATGGAAAATGCAAAAACCAAATAAATGTGACCAACACATTCATTTCTAGTAGACACCCAATCACATATATGAAAGTTACTAAGAATACAACTTAACCATCATTTTCCTAAAAACCAATACACAGGAAATAGACCAAGACCAAACCACTCATTTTTAGTATGAAACTAATCACATAAATGGTAAATACTAAGAATGCACCTGAACCACAATTTCCTAAATACCAATACTTAGGAAACAAACCATGAACAAAAAATCTATTTTTAGTATAAACCATCACATATGGAGCATTCTAAAAATAGAAATTAACCAAGCATATACCATTTCACATATGGAAAGTGCTAAACCTTTATCTCATAAACATAACCATTTCATTTTAAGCATATACCATCACATATGGGAAAATTAAACATGAAAATCTCATCTACTATGCATATGCCATCACATACATGGAAGTGATAGTAAACCAACATCATCATTATATCAATATCAGAAAAATTCATCCAAAACCATAAACATATACATGGAAATAACATTTACATCATCATCACATCAAATAAAATATCTCATCATATATATGTGTGTTAAATCAATATACATCATATACAAATATCAACATCTCTCATCTCTCTCTCATATACATCTTGCATCATTAGTTTACAGGATGGTATATATATAAAATGAATAAATATAAAAATATCTCTTAAAATTAGGATCAACATGGCCTCCTCAAAATCATGGCAGACATGATGAGGTGGTGTCACCACCACCTCTCCCTGTCTCTATCTCCACACACTGGAACCTGAGGTCCATGTCTCTGATTGCTCTTATTCCCTAAATTATATAAATCTAGGAATCTACAAAAACTCATGGATCACCCTCTCATAGTATACAATCTCATCCAGTGTAGTGTTTTATCTTGTAAGAGATACAGTCTATGGAGGACCCATGGCACCTTCTTGTTTTGCTACTTGTACTTCTACCTATAGAGGAGGAGGAGGAACAACTATCAATGCTCATGTGGCTAACATCAACTAATCTCTCCCTACTATCAACAAGGTCACTCATCCTTGTAAACTAGCCACTTGACTTTTCAGATGGCCCACCTAACCATATCACCCTAGGACCTCTGCCTATGAGGAATCTTGTGAAAGGACTATAACATCTTTCTCTTGTATGGCCATATCCCTAGCATATAATGATATATCCCTCTCTAGAACTATAACATCTCTAGCTTGCATGGATGCATCTCTTAGCTAAATAGTGGCATCTCTAGCTTATAATGCCACATCTCTATTCTGAATCATAACATCCCTTGCCTACATGGATGTATCCCTCTCTTGTATGGCCACATCTTTGGCCTATAAAGCAACATCTCTCTCATGTGCTAAACCCTATATCTATTAAGCTAGCCTCCTAACTAGTATAATTGGGTGTAGTCCTACCCACCATGCCTGGTATGCCCTAGTGCATCTATCATCAACCACATCTATGCCTGTTGGTAGCTCCTCAAAATTAAGTCCATCTATCTCCAACAGTAAAGGGAGTGTTACCTCAATGTCATCATGCCTATATATGGGGAAAGCAGGTGAAACATCCTACACAAGGCTAAGCTATCTCTTGACCCATGACATGGGTATCATCTCAAGCTCCCCTACTCTCCTACCTCTAACCCATAGTGTGCTCTGTAACCCAATGAGATCATTCATTTGACCTCTAAAAACTAGATACATCAAGTAGGGGTGCAAGATAATATCTCTTATACTTAAGCCATCTAGTAGCCCTCTATAGTACATGATATCCCACACAATACCATTAACCCATGTTTGTGCCATGGCCTCTCACCATCATTTGAACCTAACTCTGAATCCCTTTGCAATCATGGATGGTAGTCCCAATGGATACATAACTGTGATGTGATCATACACCCAATAATGTAGTAGGTGCCAACACATAAACTATAACATCTATGTAGATGTAAACCCCACAAATCTCTATATAACTAAGCCAAGTATATAGGTCCCCATGTAAAAACTATCCTCTAATCTATCATCTGAGCTAGGACCCCTATAAAGGTGATAAGAAATATACCACCATATATGTTTGGTAGTGCATACACCATGATGCTAATCATCATCAGGATGCTAAGATGATGGTCCTCTTCATCTACCAAAAATAGAGGCTCATGAGTGAATGATGCTGAGTGATATGTAACCTCACTCACATGCTCACCAAATAATGACACCATATAGATGCCATACTCCTCCCTTATGCACACAAAAAGCTACTCACCCTACAATGATAATATAAGGATCCTGTATACATCCTCTAGTATGACTGCCATCATACTAGTCGACAAGTGAAAGGTGTTGGTGGTATGATCCCACCTCTCAATCAGTGTGATCATCAAGCTGACATCCTGAGTGACTTGATAGTACCATCAAACTCTACCAAGACCAACTACAGCCATGTGGTCCCACTCATCTACTGACACATCTCTCCTAATCCTAGTCAGGAGTATTAAAAGATTATCTTTTAGGGTCAACTCATGCCTCACCTGCAACCACAAACATACATAAATTAATTAACAGACCTTTCTAAACACTACCTTAACCATTTTACCTATCCCATGGGAGAACTACATTGGCATGAGGCCCTTTTGGGATATGTAGGTAGCACTCAATAGACATGGGGCCTTTTGGGGCTAGCTCGTCCATCTGCCCACCTAACTATCCAACCTATCCCTTTTTACCCAAGGCCTTATGACCTATCTCTCTTAAACCAAGCCTTTCAACTAATCTCTTGCTATTCAACGGAGTAAATCTACTCTATGCCACATGATTTGCCTATTCCCTAAGGCCTCATAGATTTTCAATTCCTTTTATCCCCATTTTTACCCTTTTTACTTTAACAAATCCACCGATGTTAATCACTTATCAACCAACATCTATGCCTAGACTGTTGATGTTGGTACATAACACATTAACATCAGTGCCTTTACCATTGATTTTAGTAGGAATACCTTAAATAACATCAATGGATTACCACTAACATTGGTGACTAGTTCAGCTCTAGGGCTGAACCCCACCCATTACCCATTTCCAATTTTAACCCTAAACTACCCTAAAACCCACCCAAACAAGACTAAACATGCTCCTACCCTCCCCACTTCCCACCCACTACTAACTAGCAACCTATTACACCCCCACTCAGCTCAAATCAATAAAATTACCAAAAAATATAAACCAAAGGTTTAAAGGACCTTACCTCATATCTTCACCTCCATCGAGCCAAGATGATTGGTGCTTGTGCTACCACAACTCAAACTGGGTCTCTACCTCATTCCATAATTTGCTCATTTTTTTTGGATTTTTCTTGCTCTCTAAACAATCAAAATACAAATTAAATTTGTTGGCTTCCTATCCCATTTTTATCAGGCTTGGGTGGCTGCCAACATTGGCTACTTTACCATCAACATCGGTATAACACTATCAACATCGGTTCCATGCAATAGTATTTTAATGCTTGCACATCACTTTTTGCCTTTAAAAACTTGACCATGGGGATCATTTTCATCTCTACTCATGCCAACTATTACCCTAACACATGTTTCATTATGCACCTACTTATTGCATTTGAATTTGTTGTCTTGATCATTCATGCTATCTAATACACATTGACAATACCTTACATGTATAACTATCAGTTGATTTGGATCACCACTAACTCATCCTATCACCTATGACCTATTATGTTTTTAAGGGCACTTCCTAACTCAAATACTTGGAACATATTTGACCATTGGAGCTATAGTTTTGGTTGATCCTACCTTCTCAGCTATCACTAACAAGTTGTGCCTTGGTAACTTTAACTAAAATCCTCCATGACCATACCTATTCTAAACTTGTCAACACAACTTTTTATTACTTTATGATCATGATGTCATCTCTACACTACTAACCCACAACCAACTAATCTCATTTGCTCCTTGTTAAATCAATCACCAATTTTTAGTTTTTCCCAATCAATTCCCATTTTGAGGGGGAGGATATCACACCCCATGCCTAAACCACTCAACTTTTAGTTTTGTCCTAAAAATTGCTAGCACAACTTACCAAGACAAAAAGGGGAAAATGTAAACCCCAAAATTATGTTACACAAGTGTATAATGTATTATGTCAAAACCCCCAATAGACCCCCTTTGTAATAGATCTTCCTAACCCATGCCTTTACCCCACATATTTAATTAATTAATTAAGATTAATTGAATATTCCCTATGCCACCTTGCCTAGCCACCTTGACCCAAGACCAAATCTCCCCTTATGAGTCACACACTAGACTTGATCTCCCATAAATAACTAATTCTTACCCTATAAACCAATTTATAACCAATTACCTTATACCCAACCTTGTATATTAACTATTTATTAATGGGTGTGACACTTGGCATAGAGAAATGAAAGAAAGGAGCCAAAAATAGCCCTTTTGACCTATTTTTATGCCATCTATGTTGGTCAAACATTGATTGATGTCAATTAACCCAAGACTGACATCGGTGGGATCATCGATGTCAATTACTTAAGCAACATTCTAAACCCATTTTAGAGCCCCTATAAACATTCTCTCTCTCAAGAATAAACTCACTCAAGAGATTCAAAGCATTCTTAACCAGATTTTGGTGATTATCCACTATAACCAAGCTCACATCTTCTTTGTACTAGTCAAATCCTAAACTAGAATTGATCCATTGTGTAAAGAGATCAAACTATAGTGAACAAGCAACACACACTCATCTCCATTCGGTTAGTCACCTTAACAAAGCTTTATCAAGAGTATTTATTTAGTGTGTTCTTACTTGTAGCTGGTCCTCCCTAGCCAAAAAGGAGTTCCCAACTTTGTCTAGATATGGTATGCACCAATCTAGGTACATATAATCACTAATCCCCAACCTTTCTTTCTCTATTTCTCACTTCTTAAATTTAATCAAAAATAATTGAAACAGAGGGTTACATGACTCCATAACCTAGAAGAGCTTTTATGAAGTGAATAAAATTATAAAGACTAGTGAAGTTCAATGAACATCATATGGAGTGTCTTTAAATGAACCATGTGGAGTTGAGTGATCTTGGTGAATGTCAAAGTGACTTTAGGATCATGTAATGCATGTGGAGAGTGTATGAGGACCTTGACAAAGTGTGTGAAGTATGAAATTGATCAGTGTACTCTTATTTAGAGGTCTGATATGCCATAACAATCTTGATGGAGTTTGATGATTGTTTGACAAAGGTATGCCACAAATATTGAGGTCTCATAGACCTAACTAACAGTTTTCTATGTGGAAGTTATTTTGAGCTGGTTTGAGCCATGATGGCTTTTGAAACATAAAGGGGATAGATTGTTTCATGAAGAATCTTTTGATATGACATATGGAAAATGAATATGTTTATGTGTAGATAAATATGATTTTTCTTTGGAATAATGTTATTATATATATACAAACCTAATGTGTGTAGGTATCTATAAGATCTAATTGAATATGGTTCCAGGAAGATGCTTTGCCAAAAAAAAAGTTCCTTCTTCATGTGTTACTAGATATTAAGGAAGAAGAGTGATGCTCATGTGTATGAAGGCCTATGATTGTTTGGGAAAAATTGAAAGGAGAGAATGGTCTTAGGGGGAAATTTTTAGATCTATGATAAAGAAGTTTTCTACTTTAGTAGATATGAGCCTAAGGTGAGGTGATTTTCTATTTGGATTGATCAAAGGAAGAATAATCTTGTTTGAAGATAAAATGTGTGTTTTTAGGTGATCTAGGTCCAAGGATTAGTAGTATTATTAGATATGACCCTTTTTAATTAATTTTAATGTGGGAAAAATACTTGATTGGGAAAAAGACCAGTTTGGGGGAGTATCAACTTAGAGAGATGAGAATAATCTATTGTGTTAGAGTGTTTGCCATAGATGACAAAGGGGGAGATTATTGAGGTATGTTCTTATTTTTGTGTTTGAGGAATTAATGTTGTCATTTGTGTAAAAATATTTTTATTTTTATTTGTGTCCCAAAGGTGATCTTTTGAATTTGCATATTAAGTGATCATGATGGCTTAACCATGATCTAATAGGTCCTTGAAGGTCTTGGCATAACACTGAAATGTGACAAGCTTATGAGCATTGATTGATTAGTATTGATACGAGAGATTATATAAAAGAGAGTTTTTATTGTGTTAAATTAATTTTTGTGAAAAGGTAATTGATTGAATAATTTTATGGGAAACAATTCTTTGTGGACAAGGTGTTCACAAATCCTACTCTTGTCTTGGTGAAAGGCATGAATAGTAAAGCCTAGTCAAGTGAGTGAACTGAGGGTTGTGAGAAGATGTGTTATAATATTTGAGATTGGTATGAGGTTTTTTTTCATGAGAATTAGTTTTAGAGTGAATCTAAAATGGTAGGAATGTCTCAAAGAGGTATACTCTTCTTTAGTGGTCTTATCATGGACCTAGTCTTAAGACCCTAGGTGGTAGAATGAAGTGTCATGATTAGGTTTGGAGGATTTTGAGCTTATGTGAACATGTTATAAGGTTATATGACATTATTGTGAGGTGTTTAGATTAATATAATAGATTTTAAGATGTATTCAAGGTCTAAGTGTGTCTTATAGGTATAAACCTAGTGTACAAAGAGACCTAGTATGGACTAATGAGGAGCCAATGTCAATTTCCAAGGTGATATATCTCATGTGATATTTTATAGAGGTATAAGAGGTTATTTATAGAGTAATCATGAAATTTTAGGTAACGAGTTGAAGAATTTTTAAAAAAATTAGATTTGAGGTCTTTTGTATGTGTAGAATGAAGACTCGAGAAGGAACTTCTGATGCATGTTGGCAGGTGTGAATGTTGCATGGGAAGTTGAGATCTTAGGGAGAGATGTAAAAGGGTAATAATTTTTTTTTCCAAGCATTAGGATTTGGTTTTAGGGACAAATTATTATGAACAAATGTTAAGAATGGAAACTAGTTTAAAACCCTCATAAAACCCTTATAGTGACCCAATGGTGAAGATTTTGTTTTTGAGTGCCTAGAATGGATTAGTAACAGTAATTTTATGATTTTATATTGTAGAGGACTCTTCCAAGTACCTATAGGTGGTATTGAGTGTTCATGAGAGTGAATGGAAGTTATAAAAAAACCCTTATTTTTCATAAATTTTGTATAGCATGAAGGGTTGACTAGATCAAAGAATGAAAATAATTGGAAGAAAAAGTTTTATACTTTTAATTAATTCCCATGATGATTTTTAAGAAGGTTAAAAAATTGAAATTTTTTAAATTGGTCATGTAATTTGGCCTATTTCTAAAAATCAAATCGTGAAGACAGTAAGAAAAACCAAGCTTGAGTGAGAATGAGTTTAGGGATATGTTTCAATGGATTAGGAATGAATCCAATTGCTTGAGGTTTTTTTAAATAAATATAAAACATGTATATATTGGTTGTATGTCTTGGAGGTCATTGATTTTTTTTCAAATGTTATTCACAAGATGTCCTATCTAGTGAAGATGAGACAAAAAAGGAGTAAGGTTCAGAGTTTGATCTATATGTTACACATTTGCCATTAGGACTCTATAAATTTGTGTTTTTATATGTTCTAAATATTTATAAGGATCCTAATCATGCACCATGACTTATTTTTTGTATCTACATAGGTGTTGGAATGCAAGTTCACCATGACTGGTTCTCAAGATAGAATGACAGTTTTGGTTATGCAAGATGAAGTAAGGAATTTAAGACTCTATGATAGGATTAAATGTATCTAATGAAAATTTTGATACTTTTTTGGATGTTTATGACCTATATATTTTGTATATAATATTGAGATTAAATTTAATAAGTTGATATATGGAAGCCAAAATGTCTTGTTTGGCTTTGTTAGAATTGTGAAAGAGAAAATTAACAAATTGGTGTATAATACCAATGATTAACACTAGAAAATGATATATATATATATATATATATATATATATATATATATATATATATATATATATATATATATATATATATATATATATATAAGGATGTTATATAGGTTACATATTAACTATTAATGTGAATTATAAGTCATGTAATTTCCATTACAAGTGATAAAGACAACATTCTTCATGAATGTGTTTTTGAAGCTATAGACATTTTTCTATATGTAAGTGAGTTTGATGTTCCTATGTCATTTTAATCAGATTGGAAGTAAAAAAATCATGTAATAATGTATTATAGGTGAATTTGATATTATTAATTCATTTATATATTTGTAAAGTGTCTATATAGATGTTTATGGTTAAAGGTTCTTGACTGTGTTTTGGAATGTTCTAGTATATCAGAGTGAGCTTTTTAAAGAACTATTTTTTATTATTCAGACCTGATAGAATATGTATAATATATTTTATTATGATCCTAAGGTCATAAATTTTCCATCCATATGTGTATTTTTCCTTGAAATTATTTCTATAGGTTGTTTGAGTTGTATCTTTGCAAATAATGTTGTTGGGGTAATTAGGCCTAATAGGTCCTTAAGTCCTAATAGAGTTTTCATGATGTTAATGAAATATGTGCGACTTATTGAGCATGGAGGAGGATAGTTTAAGTTTCAAATTTAGTGTATGAAAAGTTTTGGGACTTTGGTGAGGGCAATTTGGGCCATAGTGATTCATGTTTTTTTGTGAAGAAGATAGGCCTAATGCATTAGGTCTTTAACTAAGTCTAAGAAGAGAAGGTGGTATAAATGTGTTTTAGAGACCTAATGGTGATAATAATTTTATTTATTATTGTTTTTAATGTGTCCTTAAACATGTTTTAGGTTTGAACCTAATGTATTAATGGCTTGGATGACCAAGAGTGTGAGTATTCTAGTGATTGGTATAAGTATAAGGCATAATAGGCCTATTTGGGCTAGTGAAGTGAAATGAGAGTGAAAGCAAATAAAATATCACCTTGAGGAGAGAAAATAAATATCAAGGACCATAATAATAGGGTATATAAATTATGATGAATATATAATAGAGATTATGCATGTGGATGATAAGGTTAGTTGACCTAATAAGCCTAGAAGAGGCATGTTTAAGTGAAGAAGCCTAGATGTTGTTTTGAGAGGGGTAGAAGGTTGAGAAGAACTATATGAGTTGATTTTATATTGAGAGACCATAAAATATGAATTATTTATATATATATAAATAGATAAATAAGATATCACCATCTATTGATTAAGCAACAAGGTGTCTTGAGGTGATCAAGTTGGTCTTGGCTGAGTTGGTGTTTTGTTAAGAAAGAGTGATAGTTTCCTTACAAGTTTAACAATTGGTATTGAAGTGGATGAGTTAGTTATAATTCACTTAGGGGTTGGATGCCTCCTTGTAAATTGGATTTTGCTAAAGGACTAGTTGAGTTTGTGCTTGACTAGTGAGGGGTTAGTGCTCCTTGTGGGGTTAGTGCCTCACTAAATATTGATTCATTGATATATGATAGTAGTATAAGTTGTGTTTCAGTGGGTTTTATTCCCCATGAGGGTTTCCCACATTTTTATTGTGTTCATGTGTTGATATATTGCTTCTTATTTATGTGATTACTTCTCTATGCATTTCTTGATCTATATATTGGTTTGAAAGATTAATCATGTTAAGTGGAAATAAAGGATTATTTTAAGACACTGATTCACCCACCCTCTCAATGGTTATTCTTCAAAAAATAATAATATAAAAATTTACCTTTACATTTTCATTTTCCATTTACCTTGCCATTTGCCTTGCCATTATTTCATACCCTACCTTATCACTTGGGCATAACCCTATCACCACTATATCCAATTATCATAACATCAACATCCTTGAACAATACCATACCATATACCATTTCACCATACATTTATTATTGAACAAAGTGTTTTTAACCTACCGTAACCAACCCTTGTGATCTTGTTCCTTTGGTTCTTCTGAAACCTTTCATGAGTGGATTTTGATCTAATTTCAGTAGTTTCAAAATTTTGTGTTTAAATGATAGTCTATGAAAGTAGTATGGCAGTGGATTTGATAAGTTATATTTAATTTAAATTTTATTTGTGCCACTAAATATAACTTCTTATTATAAAATCAATGTTCCACCTTGTGTTACTAATTATAACCACCTATGGGAAAATTACTAGCACAACATACATCGTTATTTCTTAATTATAAATACTTATGGGAAAATTATGAATAACACCTTTACCATGAATTTACACATCCCATTTCCATTAATATTATCATTTGCCTTGCCATTTTCCTAAATCTATGAACTTGTTTCTACCTATTCAGATTTCATCACTTTTTTTTGTTGGTAGGACTACTATGGCTTGAGGTCATAATGTTACTTTGTAGGCAATGCTCAATTCATTTTTAGGTCAGCTTAGTCCCCCTTTTCTAGATGCTCTCACCACTTTATGAGTAACTTAAGCAAATGATCTTGCCATTTTTTTAATGGTATATTATTAATTTACAATGATTTAAGATACCTCAA
This sequence comes from Torreya grandis, assembly GCA_037957365.1. Taxonomy (NCBI): domain Eukaryota; kingdom Viridiplantae; phylum Streptophyta; class Pinopsida; order Cupressales; family Taxaceae; genus Torreya; species Torreya grandis. The sequence goes on along the minus strand of JARHVA010003460.1, from coordinate 1,081,145 downwards.
AATTCTAAAAACATTCAAAATTTTCAAAATCCAAAAACATGTGTCCTATTTAAACCTAGTCAATCATCCTCGATCAGCCCTATAAGGGCAAATCCATTGTTTATTTTTCACCACTACACTAACATTTGGGGTGTTATCTTCCATTTGAATATATCCTTACTTGGGGGCACCACCTATTTATCTTTCCATTGAGCCTTCACACATAGATATTGACCTGGTTGATGACATGATGCTTTTTGTTCCTTTTACTTTCAAATTTTCTATGTGTTTGTTTTGCCTATTTGTTTGTTTATTTATTTGTGTATTTATTTGTGTATTTATTTTGATTTTATTATTATTCCTTGATTCAATCTATATGCATTCATTGGGATATTAATTTCACATTATTCTCAAGTCCATCCATATTCATATGTCAACATTATCATCATGGGTTCGATCATTGGTATATTTTTTTCAATTATTTTTTGGATTAAGAGTTGGTTCTTATGCATATTACAAATATTTTTTCATGGTGTTTTATATCATGATGCATACTATCATGTGATATAACAAAAATAAGTTTAAGAAATCTTACAAGTGGAGCCACAAAAATGTTTCCTTGGTAACCTTGGCAAATCCTCCTACCCTCCTTATTTGACTAAACCTATTAACCATTCTATTTGTATCAATGATAATTAGGATGAGCATCTCCACATTCATAAGTACACCAAAATCATTCAAATTTATCAATTTTTATTAATATAATAATCTCTTTCATCACTTTGTACATCCTCATATGCTTGGTTATTTGTGGATTCTTCAGTCATTAGACCATTGCATCTACATTTGTGCCCGCTCATCTTTAATGTATATGATAGGTTATATCCTTGATTTATGCTTGAAAATATACCCTAATGGGGCATAATAAAAATAATTATTCAATCCATGTCATCTTAATGATTATAACATCATGTAGGAAAATCATTATTTTGACTCATCCACCCTAACTAGGGAATATGCCCATGCCACTAATTATAACCATCTTTGGGAAAATTAGTGTCTCAAACTTTGTTACTGATTATAACTACCTTTGGGAAAATCAATAATTTTAAATCAATGCAAGCATTCTCTCAATTGGATTAATCTCACCCATGGGTTAATTTCATTCTTATTCCTATTTTTTTGAGGGACTATCTATCAATCATATATGTCAGCCACTCCTTTGAGGGGGCATCATTATAGGCTTCCCAAATGTTGTTTGGAGTTTCTTCTTCAATCATTATCATATTTATTTATTAGGGCCTATTTAATTATTTGAGAAGATGTTATTGTGCTTATATATTGAAAAAATATTTCCAAATATGGACAAATTATAGACACCTAAAATTGGACACAACTATCTTTCGATTGGACTTCAGACTGATTCCTACTAACCATTGCAAATTAAGCCTAGGAATTAATAAAAATCCAATTTTTTTTTATGCATCACTCATCAAAGCTCAAAATCATGTTGAGACATCCATAATTGGGGTATCCTACCATATGAAACAATAACCTCTAACTATTTCATACATAATCACCTTGTGACATCAAAATTGTCAATTTGGCCTATAAACCTATTAAGTGGGGAACTTGCATACTTAAATCACATCTTGAAAGAGTTAAAAGGTTAATCAAAATCAATTAATAATATAAATAAGATTAAATTCCTAGTTGAATTATCCATTTTAAATTAATGAATATCTAAAAATGGAAATTCCAAAAATCAAAATATCCTAGCTTTTCATCATTGCCTTTATGAGTTATCAAACTCTTTAAAAATATCCTTAAATATCTAATTTGAGATCTATGCCTAGTAATTGTATATCATAATTACTTGACAACTATTAACTCAACTGGAGTTATTTTTAACTCACCTAAGCTTTGTTTGAAGCCATTCCAAGCTTAAACTCAACCTTAACTCACCTTGGGTGAGAGTTAATTCCTAAGGCTATAAATACAATTCCATGCGTATTGGTTTTTAAGCTATTTTAGTTAAAAATTATTATGCACAAATATATTCAACAAGCTCTTTGACTTAGTGTTATAATGCTAAAATATTAAGCCAAATAATCACAAGACAAGGTGTTAAGGAGAAAAGGAGCAAAATAACCTCCATTGATGAAGACTTCTTGATGCACAAGCTGAGCAAGCCATTCAACAAAGCCATTTAGAGATCCAAGGAAGGTAAAAGCGTTATGTATTTTATGTTTTTGTTATGTTTTCATTAAGTTTTTTACCTAATATCTCCCTAGTGTTTAGGCTAGAGGTATTATGAATTTAGTGTGTTCATTTCATTGGTTTTATGATACTAACACAAGACTAACCTCCCTTCTATGTCAAATTACTAGTTCACAAAATCGACCACTCCTCCCAAGTCAGGGACTTGGGAGCCATCCATGATCATGTAAATTAGGGTTACCCATAATATGTTGATGTTCTAGTAATCTAGGGTCCTAAATAATTAGTTTAGTGGAATTGAACCAGTTTGGACCTCCTCCTCGAAGGTTCAAAACATGTAAGAATTGACATCATCCTTGTTCATGCAATTAACATCTAGGTTCTTGGCCTAGTTCTTTAGGATGTCATATATTGGAAGGTGTTAGTCCAAGTATACAAAACCACCAAGTCATATGAAAGGGTGAAATATACGAGAGTTTAATAGGCTCTATAGGTGGTTCTTAAGATGTTGGTAATCTGATGTTGAGAGTTGGATGAGTAGACCCAATCATGGACATCATCTTGCACCTACCTAGTAGAGAGGAGAAACTTATTGAATAAGTCAACATAGGGGAGTAATTTAGGCTTGACCATGGCCCTATTTAGGCCACACTTCTCATATATTTTTAGGGCATCTTCAAATTTGGATTTATCATCATCATCAATAACCAACTCTTTAGGCACTTAGTCGATGGATTTGAATACTTCATTGTATTGCTTGAATTAGGTCAATCCATTTAGGGACAAACTATCTATATATGTAGGATGGAACTTGGGATTTAAAGATGAAGTGGCCATTACAAAAATATGAAATTTGGTATAATATCTATGGGTGAAGGAGAAGGCATATAAATCACTAGGTTAGAGTAGAAAATAAGGAGTCTAAATATGAGCATTAGGAAATACAACAATTAATGATTTCTCCTTAGGATAATTATGGAAATCCACATTGATCCCCATGTATTAATGGTGTTTTAAATCTCACTCATCATGGAATCAAATTTGAATGGGTGGCTCAATATTTCACTTGATTTCTCAATCTGGAGTTAAATTTGGATCATATGATTACAAACCACTTACTATATACAGTAAAGGTGATGAAATGTTTTAAATTGTCCAATTAGGGTCTAAATCCCCACTTCATAAATGTATATATTATTGTAATTACACAACCACATCATCCTTAATGATTATTAAGAGATCTTACTTCATGCCACTTGGCACATATTGACTAGTCCTCATGTCAATTGTAGATACCTAGGCATAGCCTATCACTTCATTATTATACCCTTAAGAGGGATGAGATTCTAGTTGGGGACATATAGTTCCCATTGATTAGTCCTTGTGATTTTACCTATACTTCATTCTGGCTATCCTAAGGTATTTAGGGGCCTAATTGATAAAATTCACAATTATCCTACATGTCATGCTATGATACATCAAGCTCTCCCATGCCCTAACATCTCTATCAAATAATGGGGAATGACTATTCTGACAATATACCATATGTTACTTCCTCATTATTTTAGGGTATCCTAAGATCTGACATTTCTATTAGGATTAGGAGATTGACATGTCTAAAAATAGTGAGAATTCATTGGTCAAATCTAGGCACTTCTGACCTTTGAGGAATGTGGCATTATTTTATTTGGTCAGGCTCTTTTAGGATTTGAAATTTCCATTTGGACTAAGATATTTACCAATTTAGCTTTAGTTGATGTGGTACTTGATGGTCGGGCTTGGATCTCCTAGGATCTAACATTTCTATTATGTTTAGGAGACTATCCATTCTTCTTTACCATGAGGTGATTGGTTAGAGTATTGATGACTTCTAACCCTAGGCTACATGGTGCATCCTTATTACATTAGGCTTTCCTAAGATATAATATCTTTGTTAAGATTGAGAGATTGATGCTTTTGACAAGTAATGTGGCACTCACTGATCACATTAGGTTCTCTTAAGATTTAACATTTTTGTTAGGTATGATATACTCACACATTTGACATATGTTTCATGGTGTTTTATCATTACATCAAGTCTTTGTTATATTTTCACAAATTTTGTTTAGAATTAGTATTTACCAAGTTTACCTTCAAAACTTTTTCTTAGAACATTGCTCGTGCAAAACCTCTAACTACTCTTTTGTCAAATATATTGAAGTCATGTAATACCAAGATTCAACATGTAGAATAACTTATGGGAAAATATAAAAAAACAATTAAGTGAAGGATAAAGGTAAAGCTACTAATTAGCAACTCACCTGGTAGCTAGATAGGCTCCAAAATTCAATGTGGGACTCTGAGATTTGATACAATGAGAATATGATTGAGACTTCAATAATCTCCAAGTGAAAACAAGATTACAAAGTTATGCACATTTAACCTTCAAATCAAGAAAACCTATATTAACCATGGAGTATTGACATGATTTGACATTATTTCTCTCATAGACCTTTCAGGCTTTCAAGTCAGATTAACTGGTCATTATCAATACCACATGCTTGGATAAACCAAGGTGACATGGGAGTTAAAATACATGGCATAGGTGGAGCCAACCAAAATTAGATAATGGTTTTGAGAACTCTATTTTTATGTTTTTAAAGAGGGGTCCCCCATTTCTTTGAAAAGGGGGCATGCTGGACATGACAAATGGTGAATTTTATGGGGAAATTGGTGGAAAAATCTTGTAACTTGACCTATTAATCCTCTATTCCTATACAAAATATAGACTAAAATAGATATATTTAAGCATAACATAAACTAAGGCACTATATTCATGTAATAGAAATTGACATACAAATATTTTATCCTATAAAAGTCCACTAGTGTGTGTAGGAAGTGATTTTTAATTAACTTGTCTAATAATGGGCTTCACTAAAACAACTAAAGTCAATCTGGGCATTACATTTCTTCAAGGGAATTAATGATATCATGTCTTAAATGTGAATGGTGTGGGAATTAATCTACTACTAATTAGGCATGCATAACCTTAACATAGATACTTCTAGTCCCATTTAAGGCCTTGCTCCACTACTAATTAGGTGAGAAATCTTGTGATAGAGGTTACCTGAATAGAGATCTTGAGGAAGACTCAAAATATAAATTTTGAATGTTGTTGGAATATTATTTTAAGGTTCCTTATGAATATATTTAGCTATATTTATCCTTTGAGGGTTTAGGATGAATCCAAGGGTGTTATGGTGAAGAAGAAGCTCTAATATCCAGTCAATATTTGATTGGATTGAATGGTCTTAACTTTTGTAAAATATTATATTAAGTGCATCTTGGTGGCCTCTATTGAGATTTGAGATATTATAAAATCCACTTATTTCTCTAAGAATCATTGGTCTCTGATATTTTAAATGTAAATGACTCACTTATCAACCCTAATTTATTTGGATTAAAGACTCAAATTTAGTCTTACTCAACAATACCTTTTAGGCTTAGGAATCCACTTGGAGTGGCTACTAACTTTTGTTTTTTGGGGATCCCTCATAGTGGGGCTCATTTTCTTAATACAGATAAAGTGCTATATCTGGGGCAAGTGAACACTTCAAGGACAAAAACAAATAAATTAAACAAAGGAACATAAAAAGAAAGCACATAATAGGAAAAATAGACACATAACTAAAGCAAACTAACCTAGTATATACATTACCATACTTTTTGAAGTTATGCTAGAATTATGTTAAATGGAAAAAATAAGAGGTAGTGCTTCAAAAACTATCCATTTACTAGGAGTGGTAGGTCATGTCCCTCCAAGTCCTTAAGGTAAAAGATGTTATGGCCCAAGATATCGATTATCTGATAGGGGCCAATCTAAAGAGGATCAAAATTTTAGTGTTGGCCTTTATTTTCATGGGCATTATACCACATTAATACCATATCAAATATCCTCAAAGTATTGATCTTATCCCTTTTATCAAGCCATCATTTGATAGTACCCTAATGTTTATTAAAGCTTAACATAGCTTCATCCTAGGCTTCCTCTAAATGAATGATATCAAGGAGGCTGAAACTTACCTTATTATCTAGTTTCATGAATTACTACGTGAATCTATATGTCAAATATCTAAGCATGACCAACCGGATTAGATCCAATCCATAAAATAAAAGGAAATGAGAGATATTAAGTGATTATTTATACCTGGTGTGGTTAGCTCATAAAGCAAAATTTAGTAATAAGTGCCATTGCTAGGGTTTATCTCTTGCATTCTTATTGATGGCATGCATTAAATTATTATTAGTGGATTAAACCAATCCATTTCCTTTTGTATAGTGATTGGATGAGAACCTCAACATGATACCGTTATCATAGGCCCATTCTTTAAACTGCATAGATTGGAAGGCATAACTGTTATCACATACCAAAGTGATTGGGACCCAAAACAAGGTGGTTATGGTGTTCTCCATGAACTTGATGACTTTGGTAGTGGTGCTTCTATTTATATCATCTACATGAGACCACCTTATGAAATAATGTGTCAATGAGAACAAACTTGTGGCCATCTAATGAGTTGGGGTTGATGACCCCAATGAAATCTAGCCTCTATTGGCAAAATGGTGTCAACTTTGCCATTTGTTGAAATGGTATTTCACATGAGTTTCCCTCTTAGAAAAGGTCTAAAATTAATGTAAAACATGGGTATGGTCATAAACATATTTAAACAAAGTATGCCAGTAGTATCCTACCCAAAGAACCTTGTGTGTCATGGTATTTTTTGTAGGGTGACCAACTCCTAGTCTTTCATGGAAACTTGCCATCACTTCCTTGGCCTCACCTACTTTTATAAGCATTTGAGGTAGATTAATTCATATACTATATAGTCTTTAACTAGAGAGATCTCTTATACATATGGTATACTTTGGGAGGTTTATTTACATAAAGCAATGAATAAACAATCGGGTTATATTGGTCTGGTTATGGCACCAACTCTTGGTCTACTATTATTCTTGGGTATATCTCAATTATCAGTTGGGTAAGGCCTTATCCTCTAACCAATTTTTTTAGTTTAATATCCAAGTAATACTCTTATAACTTTATCATCCATTGACCTTTGCATTCACCCAATTCATTTTGCCCCAACATTTACTTTATGGCTGGGTATGGGATGATGGCATGTACCTTATTCATAAGAATGTAGTGTTTAAATTTATTCATAGCTTTGACTAGGGTGTATGCATGTTTATATAGATTATAATATATTAGTTTCATGTCCTTAATATTGTTGCTCTTGAAATTAATTAAATGTTCCTCTCCATCTAATATCTACATGAGGCAGGTAGTAATGGTGTGTTCTAAAGCAAAGGGGTATATGTAGAAATCTTGCATGTAGTCTAAGATAATAAGTAGTAGGGATTTTATAATGACATCTTTGATATCCCAAAAATATTTCTTTGATTCTACATTCCATTCCACCTTCACATCCTATTTCAACATAACACTCAGGGGTTTTATAATTTTAACAAATCTAAAAATGAATTTGCGAACAAAGTTGATTTTCTCAAAGAAGGATTTCAATTATTTCTTACTATTATGTAAAGGTAATTTATAAATCAGATTAAATATTTATATATTGATAGAAATACCTTCTTGTGTGATAATATGATTGATAAGTTTACCTTTGATGACATCTAACACACTCTTCTTTGGATTTAGGGAAATACCATACCTTCTGCACCTTTTAAAGATTATCTTCAAGCATCGTAAGTGATTTGAACTATATTTTGAAACATAATAAATTCATACATATAAATTATTATACACCTAGCAATTAGTTCCTTGAAAGCAAAATCCATTGCTCTTTGAAAGGTTTCCACAACATTGATAAACCCAAAAACATTCACTTGTAAGAAAATGTGCCCCATTTAGTTGTGAACATGGTTTTGGCTCACTCTTATAAAAAAACTAAGGCTTGGTTGTATTACTAAAATCCATCTAGAAAGGACATCATCTGAGATCTACTCATCATTTGGATTGCTTTTTAAAGGGAAGGTAACAAGTAATTATCTTTATCTAAGGTTAAATTCAAGTTTTATAAATATATACATAGATGGATTTATCCATTTTTATTTTACATGGGCACCAATTTGGCCACCCAGGTGGAGTGGTGAACCTAAAATTTTTTCTTAGCAATGAGAAACTTATGGACCTCATTGTGTATTAAGGGTTCCATGATTGGGTTTACCAGTCTCTAACTTTGTATAACTAGCTTATAACCTAGTTTGAGGGGGATAGTGTGAGTAATCACTCTCAAGTCAAAGACCTTGAGGTCTCCATAGTGCTATAAAATACATATTTATACCTTAATAGTAGTTTTTACAACTGCTCCAAGTTAGAGTCTATCCAACTAAGACCCATGTTGACTATTTGAGGGTTTTCTACCGAGTTGAGGTTGATGAAACAACATTTTTTGTTCTAAAACTTGGGATTAATTATTTAGAATGTGGGATCTAAAATATTAAATCATTTTTTTAATTGAAATAATCCCATTTGGGATTTGATTCCCATGAATATTTAGAATCTCATCCTTGTCTAGATTATTCCCAGGGTTGTTCCTATCTACCTCATTAATTGTATGGGTTTAAAATACCCAAGTGCTATTTAGAAATAAATGATATATTGGTCATCCTTAAAGAATTGAAATCTTGTCACATTTTTAGGGACAAAAGGGAAAGAAAAATTTCCATAGAGAATCCTTGAAACTCAGTGTCATCTAGGGGGGTTAATTTGTTGTTACAAATGTTAGTAAGTCAACAATGTGGTTTTCTTCAATAGGAATAGGGATGGCATTGAATATGCTAAACATTTATATTAGGTCCCAATCCCTATTCTTATACCTTCTAAGGTATGATAGTTTGTGTTGAAATTTACTCCTGATCTATTTAACTACCATCGTAGAGTTGATAAATACTTAGTTTATTTACCTTATGTTTCAACACAAATTACAATCCTAGGATTAATACTTCACACTTTACTAGATTGTTTGTGTAGGGGAACTACAACCTATATGATGTTAGATGTTTCTTCCCTTAGGGATATATTAATAGAACACTGACCCCATTAACTTTTTTGAAATGAGCCCCATCTACATAGAGAGACCATTGGATTTCAAAGTTTAGGTGATTATGAGCTATATCATTGGCTAGTTTTATACTTGACTTATAGATCCTTAGGTTTAAGGATGCTAGGTTCACTTTATCATTGATGGAGTTGTACTCAATTATCATGTGTTTCATATGGGGCTATTTTTCCACTTTGATTTGATTAGCTAGCCCTCTCATGGTAACCAAATATGAGAGAATTATATAGCCATAAATCCACTTAGGGCTTTAGACCAATCTCTACTAAGGAACAAGCCATAGGCCTCAAGAATATCCAACACCTATATTTATATGAAATGTTGAATCCTAAGCTTAAATTCTAGTTTTATATGGAAATTAAAATTATCACTTACAATGTTGACCTTGGATTTATCTAGTTTAGCCACTACCTTATCAAAATTGATAGGGACTAACCCTAACTTCTCATAGATGCTTGTTAGAATTATGTTAGCTGAGGCTCTTGAATCCACTAGATAATTATATAGGTGTTTCCCAAATAATCTAATGGTCAAAATGAAGGGAGGCACTTCCATCTTATTATTTTTAATGAGCATATTGGTATGGGATGATTTTAATTTTTCATGGGTTGGTTGAGTCAGCTTCTCAGTTAAGGACTTTAGAAAAATATCACATTACTCGATGATCGAAGCAAGTTCATTGAGTGTGTTATTGGATTTTTTATTATTCATGTCTTATAATATATTATAACCTCCTTTGTTTTTTATTTTTGGTGTTTCAATAAGAGCTTTGGGTTCTTGAGGTTTTGGAGGTGGTGGGTCATTTATAGTATTTTGGTCAGGTGGGGTTGTACCATTATTTGGGGGAGTCAAGATAATGAAGGGTTATTATGGTTGCCTATTAATAAGGGTTTAGTTACTCCTTTAGAACTATTGAAATTCCTTCACCTCACTAATACCCTCCTCTAGTTCATTTTGTTCTTGGTTAGGGAATTGCATGGTTTTTAACACCATGGTAATATTAGGGGCTTTGCCTGCATTAGATGATTATGAGTAATTAAGACCACCTCGTAGACTTCTATTTCCTTTTATAAGATCACAAATGAATAAAAAAATTTATGTACAATAAATTTCTCCATGGGATTGCATGCTATGCACTCAACACTAGTTAGGTAGGGCTATCTTGAAGATATTAACTTCTGGTAACCTATTAGGTGAGGGTTTTGGTGAATTATGGGAATGGTCATAGTTCTTTTTTGGTATTTGATATTTGATGTTATTATTGGAACTCTCCAAACTAGAGTTTATCATTTGCCTTTATAACCCAAGGAAGTCATTGTTGATTTTTTATACCATTCCCTGAATGACATCCAACTCATTCTTCATGGACTCTTGGGCTATGGTCTAGGTATTATTAGTTGTTACTAATGCTACCTAGTGTTACAACTAATGATTCATGTCATGGTTCCATAGATTAAGAAAATCCAAGTGTTGGTCTAGTACACTATGACTCAATAGGAGGTGATTTGTTATGGGGAGTGGCTAAAACATTAGGATATTTTGATTAGTATTGGGAAAGAGGATCAATACGGGCATCTATGGTAACACATTTGGAATAGGGGCCATAATATAACCATGTGGGTTTAGATGTTTGTCTACATTGATGGCCTCTATAAAATATAGGGGTAGGTCCACTATTGTTGGGTCTCATATCAAGAACATAATTGTCCAAGGGTAAAAGGCATTTTTATACATTTCAAGCACTAGTTGATAATTTTGTTGGTAGAGCATGGTAACCCATCTATAGATATTTTGAAATATAGCATTGAAGTTATCAATAAGCTCATTAGGTTCTAATTTAATATAAGAAAATTTACAGTATAAGACATGTTGATGTTTTTAAATGAACCACAGGTGCTCTTAGTGTTTAAAGAACACTTCTCATTTTATAATTTAGAAAATTTAGAGCATGAGTTGTAGGTTTTGACAATCTAGTTTCCTATGGTGAAATAGTAGTAAAGTAAGATAAACTGTTCCACAATATTTATATGATTTGGTGGTTAAGAGCCACCTTGGTCCATTATTTATGAATTACAGAGAATCTATGCTAATACTTCGTGAATTACATTCCATATTTAAGCTAGAAATTAATCTAAATGGATATTTATAATGAAATTAAAACTAGAGTGATCTAGTACACAAAAAGAGCAAAGAGAAGGGTAAGGCATAAAAGAAATGAGTGATTACTAATTTTAGCCTAAAAAATTATGAAAAAGCATCAATTGCAACTGAGTATGCATTCAACTAGTATATAATGCAACATATCCTAAGATCAAATTCCACTATATGTTAGGAAAACTTCAAAGGATAATGTAGAGAGTCATAAGTAAGGACCAGGTCTACTTTAAGGATTTACTACTATAATAAAATAACATTAATACATCTAAATATAGAGCAAAATGAAATGAAGAAAAACCTTATATCTTAAAAATAATCTAGCATATGCACAAATTAGAAACCATATGATTAGAAAATGCAACTCACAATTTAAAGACACCATTCAAATTCAAGACATCAAGCCAAGAATTGAGAGAAATCTATATTAGTAATTGGCATATCAAACATGGATAATATTTGTAGAATTACTTGATTATATTAATTGCTTCAAGTGTATTAAATTTGCTCAAAAATCTCCCCATTCAAAAAATGGTGATACTTGCCTTTTATAGAAAAGATAAGGCAATGCATCAGTCAGTTGCAATATAAAGGTATACCCAAAGATAAGTACAATTGTCCTTCCCAAGATGGTTTTAGAATACACTTGTTTTCTACCATTAGACTGACCTAAGGGGTAATATGCTAATAGACTATCATATACCTTAAAAAATAATATTCTATTTCAAAAGTTATAAAATTCTATAAAAATAGAATGTTATCTAATTTGTTGGTGGGGACCCTGCTTGTTGATTATTCACACCAAATTGTAGATGATATTTGTGGAAGCTCTGTTGTACTTAGAAACATAATTAAGTTCTCCTTAGATAAAAATGTAACCAATTGAGTCAATTTAGGTCAATTTTAAATAGGGTTTAGGGTTTTAGAGATTTAATGGCAGAATATATCTAGGATTTATCTTATACTTGTCTTGGATTTGATTTGGACCTTTCCCTTTACACCTTTACATTTTTGATCCCACAAGATCTTGTATTTTATCCTTTTCTACTTGCATGGTGCCTATGTGGCATCAATATGGGAGTTTTATGGCATTTTTCATAAATTCCATTTGAGAACTAGCCGTTGGTATTTAAAATACCTTCTTTAATTTTGCATTGTAGGATCAAAATATTAGATTAATGTGAGTCATTAATTATAATTTGGGCCCTTGCCTATGCTTGGATCCTTTTGTGGTAAATTATATGGTTGTGACACTTTACATTTTTACGTGGCTCCCCATGCTTCATATCTTACATCAGTGCTATATTGAATGAACATTGGTCATGCGGTGAGCTCACAAGCCTTTAAAAAGTCATGAGTACCCTCATGCCGTTGGATCAAAATATAAAAACAAAGGATGAACCATCAGATCATCCTATCAACTCTATCTCAAATTAGCTTTCACCATGCATTGAATTCATGGACTCTTGAGGTCTTATTTAAAATTTTATGGGAGCCTCACATTATTGTATCAAAATCCAACAACGAAGCATGAACTATTGATGTACAGAAATGTCTGAGCTTTAAATTAACATATTGTTAAAAGTGGGACTTAGATTTAAATTATTTAGGCTAAAGTTTATTTCATAATTATTTAGCACAAATCAAACCTTAGGATAAGGTATATATGTCTAAGTTTCTTGAATTACATAAAGGGGACCAAGGTTAAATGTTTTAAGCTAATGTTTACGTTGTGTTTTAGCAAACATAATGTATGCATTGGTCTAACATATTTATGCCCAACCTTAAAAATAATGCTCAAAAGGGGTTAAAAATGATATAATGGTATCATGTTAAAAGGGTTTTAATGTATTAAAAAACACATAAGAAACCTTTGGTTAGAAATATTTGGTCTAAATTCTATGCAACAAAGACCTCTTTTTAAAATAAGATTTAGTATAAATCTATAGTTTAAGGTTCATGATATTTAAACAAAATGTCATGGGGACCTTAAAGTATAGATTTATAATAAGCTTATTTTATGTATATTTAGATCATAAGACCATTCCCACATTATGCAAATTGAATATTTATAGTGTTTGAGCATTTTTTTATAACTTCCCTTAGATTGTAAAGCCATTTTTGAGCCTTCCAACAAGATTTTGGGTTGTATTTTGACCCTAAATAGAATAATTCGTTAGCTTAAATTTGATGATCTCATGGACATTAAATGACAATCACATGAATATCAATGTTAAGCTAGTGAATCTTTTAATTTGATGGGCTTAAGGTTTACGATCATGCATACATCAAATACATCCTTGTGGATGTCAAATAATAGCCACATGAATGTCAATTTTAAGCTCCTCAAATTATTGTGGCTCAATGTAGGAGTGAAACTTAACACCTCCATGGGGATTTTTGGGGTCTTAGACTTAATTCACTTTATCAAATCAAGATTGTCGATGAAGCGACAGTCATAAGATCTTTGATTTGGGAACTTGATTTTGATTAGTTGTCTCTGTTAGGTAGGCCCCTTCTCTTTTAATCCTCAAATGCAAGGGTGTCATGTGTCTATCATTCAGGCCTTCTGTAACCCTTTGAATTTTCAATTGCACCTTACTCCTTTTGATTGAGAGGCTGTGATGAAGTGAGAACTATTGATTACGATCCAAGAGATTGAATGTGATTGGTCTAAGAGGCTACATGCAAGATTTTATTAGGATTTCCTCATGTTGTTAAATTGAAAGGCCATGAGGAAGTGTGAACTATAAAATCATCAAAGATGCATGTTGTTTAAGTTGAAGCTCAGGCTTTCCTCACTCTGTTAGATCAAATGCCATGGTAAAGCATGGGTCCTTGGATACTACGAGATGAAAGGAAGTTAAGTTAGGACTGTAGAGATATAAAAGACTTAGGTTTAAGGTGTTAATACTAAGGTCTTTCTCATATTAATAAATACATTAGGGCCTTAGGATTAAAACTTTAGGCTAAGTTGTAAATCAAAGGACCGAACTACCATATAATTAGACTTGGAGAACTAGAACTTAAGCTAAGATGTTAAGACTAAGGTCTTGTTATTATTAATAAATATAATAGGGCCTTAGGGTTAAAATCTTAGGGTAAGCTATGACATATTAAAAGGACCCTAAAAAATGAAGGTTAGGTATACAAGGAACTTTTAAAGGGGAAAGTAATAAATGGGACTAATCATTTTAGACTAGGTTTTAGTTATGTTAATAGACATGATTAAACTTAGAACATGAAATTTATTCTTAGGTCTAAAATGAATTTTCAAAAATTTCCCACCAATTTGGTTCCTACTGATATTCAAATTTGAATTGAGGGTTTTACCAAGGTTTGGGAATATGAATTCCTTAGAGATGAACACCATGGAACCTGTAACTAAAAGCAATAAAGACCATTTATTAGCACTATTAGACAAAATTAAAGAAAAATATAGTTATGTAATATTTATTTTGATAAAGAGGATGATCTTTAAGTTCTACAAATGACCTTAATACGCTATAATTTCCATGTTCAATTTCTAGGGTTTTTCAAGGCTCCTAATTTTTAAAAATGGGGGTATGTTGGTCCCAACAAATGGTGACTCATGGGGGAATATAGTAATATGTTATAACCTAGAGACTTTTATTTTTAAAAATAATTATATCTTTTAATTCACTTGATCAATATCATCATCCAAATTAGGTCCTAGTTAAAATAAACTTTGCACTTGCAAACTTAAGGTCAAACATGAAGACATAGACAAACTATGAGTGTGCTTTGATTCCACTTACTATTTTCCATGGGTTTAAAGAAAAAACTTATAAGCCTCATGTCCTTAATCACTAACACTAACTTATAACATGTTAAAATGTTCATTAGGAACCATGCTTTTAGCTTAGGGAAGGCTTGAGCATTGCTCTTTTGCCAATCAAGCATCCATAGCCCTGACAAATATACCTTTGGATCCACTCAAGGCCTTGCTCCATTTCCATATAAGTGTCCATATCCCAATGGAGATTACTAGAATCACTTATACTTGAAATCTTATGATTTTGCATTGTATCCTTTTTTATATTTTATCTAGACTTTTATACTTTCAACAAGGTTGGGAACTAGAATAGCCAGGTCTTAGGATTTGGTCAAGTGTTTAATATTTGGAAAATCACCCATGGTTGTAACCTTTATCCTAGGCAAGGATTTTTATTAAGTGATAGTTTGGGTATAGCATGATAGTTTGAGTTTTCACCCTACAAGTGCAAGTCTTCTTAAAACTAGTTTGAGGTCAAGACAATGCTCAGGTTCTCATGAAATGATCGGAATTTTAATTGGTCTTTAATAATTTTTCCATTTTACAACATTATGCTTTATATTTTAGGATCATGTTCATCTTATGCATGGGGCTCACACCTATATTTCTAAATTCTGAGCACATTTCAAGAAAACTTCATAACTTGAGCTTAGGGTTGTCCAAAAAGACTTATTAAAACTAAGGAACAAGGAAACAAGAAAAAAACACACAACAAACAATAAGAGAAGAGATCAAAGGAAAATAAACAAATATATACATACTTATGTACAAACAAGGGAATTGAAAGACAAAACTTTAAAGGAAACTAACTAGCTTACCTACTCTAAATTCTAATCATCTTACATTTTACTCCATGAAGACCTCATGATGAGCAGTAAAGAAGTAGTTCTTGAGGTATTGCCCATTAGTGGGAAATGTGAACTCTACTCCTTGCATATCTTTGAGCTTGAGGGTGTTGTTTCAAAATGTTTTTGCAATCTGGTATAGACCAATCTATAAGGGTACAAATTTTCCATGTTTACCTTTAAGCTCAAATGCTTTATCCCAAAGGAGGACTAAGTCTCTTGTCTAAACACCTTAATCTTTGATATTTTATAAAACCACATTTTTATTATGGTTTGATGCCTACTAAAATCAGCAAAGGCTTTCTCCCTTACATCTTCCATCTAAATTATGTCTAGTAACCTTGAGTTGGCATATGTGGGCAACTTAAGAGTGATAGGAAACATAGGTTCTTTTCCATAAACCAATAGAAATGGTGAGGCTCTTAAGGCTTGCTTTATTCTTATCCTATCTACCCATAGTGCAAATTTAAGGAGCTTATGCCTGCTTTTGGGCTTGTTTGTAGCAAGCTTTTTGATTGACTTTATTAGGTTCTTATTTGTATATTTAGAGACTCCATTTTCTTGGGGATAGTTATTAGATTTAAACTTGAGAGTAATGCCATTATCATAAGCCCATTCAGTCATCTACATAGATATTAAGGCAAACCCATTATCACACACTAAGATTGGAGTTCTAAACCTAGTACAAATGTTTTCCTCTAAGAATTTGATCACCTCTTCAGTCCTTCATTGTTTAGTGGCTATAGATTCAATCCACCTTTTACAATAGTCTATGGCTATAAAGATATATTTGTGACCTTTAGATGAATTGGGGTTGATTACCTCAATAAAGTCTAACCCCCATTATGCAAATGGTTTGTCAACCATGACTGGTTGTAGTGACATTGTTGGATTTGGCTCCTATAAAAGTTTGACATGAGTGACATTTGATTACATATTTGTGAGCATATTTAAAATTAGTTGGCCAATAATAGCCATCTCTAAGAATTTTATGGGCTATGGTTCTACCATATGGATGTTGGGATAAATAACGGAAGCACACAATTGATTACCAAGAAACTTAACATGCAAAAATTAACCAGAATACACAAGTAACTAGAATTTAGAAATAACACATTATATGAGAGACAATACACAACTTGTATTAAAACTCTTTCAGAAGGAAATACAACAAAGAAGGCTGCCAAAGTTCTTCTTCCTTACACACCTCTAGGGCTCCCACACCTCTAGGGCATAAACAATAAATCTTCCCTCAAATCTCTCTCCCTTAGGTCCCAACACTCAACTCAACACAAAGTTGGTGTTCACCTCCAACCAGCCATTATCCACTACTGCCAGTACTCATGTGCTCCACACACTCCACAAATGCTCCACACACTCCACAAGTGCTCCACGCACTCCACAAGTACACAAACGTACTTCAAGTAGATCTCCCCTGAACTTGAAACAACTTGCACCTCAATCTGATCTTACTTATGGAAGGATCTTCCTTGCCTTCCTCTTTGCTCTCTGAGTACACACTATACTCCAAGTAGATCCCACCTAATTCTGGTCCCTATTGTGTTGCTGTCCTATTTGATCTTGCACACCTGCAAATCAATTTGGTTCTGCACACCTGTGAACCTTGACCTTGCACACACATATACCTATAGATCAATGATCTTACTTACCCATGTAGATCTCCTATTGTAGCCATGCTCACCTGATGACCAAGATCATACACTCCTGAAGAACCCTGCTGATTCTCCAATCTAGCACCCACACTTGGTGCTGTGGCACTAAGAGGAACACACCATTACTCTCCTCTCTTTGAAGGAGCTTATATTATTGCTCTCTTACTCTCTAGCACAAGTTTACAATACAACCAATGAGTCTCTTAAATAGATCTCATGCAAATGATAATTAGACACCTAATTACAATAATTAGATGCACAACTTCTAGTCTAAATTTGGATCTTGACATGCAAACACTTGTTTCGTTAGCTAACTACCTGTAACATACTCGCAGCTTGAACCACACAGGTGACCAACGTCGGTCCCTATCTGCCTGGGGGGTGCTGATGTCAACTGACTTCTGACCGATGTGGGTTGCTCTCCTACCTTATCCTGTCGATGTCAGTTGGCCTGATCGATGCCGGTGTCTGTGACACTCCATAACCCTTCACAACCTCCTTCCCTGCTTGCATCAGTGAAGGTTTTAGCTGCACAACCTAAAAATCTCCCACTTGGAGATAAATAACTACACTATACCTGTACCTGTACCCCATCTAATCTATTTCCTGGCTTGTATCCCTCTTCAAGCTCAATCTTGAAGACAACCCACCACACAACCTATGGTGCACCACCTGTCATTCGAGTACCCTACCACATATGAACCTACAATCCCATGTAGTGAAGTCCTGACCCTCCATAGCATGAATCCCTTTTGTTGGTCCCTCTCACATCCTTGAGAACCCACTTCTCTGAATTGGCTCCTAACTCTCTGACAACACCCATTGCTTGGGTAAACTCAGGCCTATACCAGACCTCATGTGATTTTAGACACTAAACTATCTAGCCCTTAGTGTGCTTTGGCTTTGCATCTTGCATAATGAACCTCACCAACACCTAATTCACATTAGCTCCCACTGGAGACAAAATCAACCTGTGATCTCCCATGTCTCCCATGCCAAAGAATTTCACTGCTCCAAATTCTTCATAGCAAACCACTGAACTAATCTTACCCTTAGCTCAGTAAAACCCTATATGTACAAACCTGCTAGCTAGCATACCATCCACATACAACAAAAAAATGATGTTGCAATCACCATCCCCCTGGTAAGACAAACCATAGTAGCTGACATTAACTGAAGCCATGCTTCATCCTCAACCTGTCAAACCCTGTACCACTATCCTGCAGCTTCCTCAAGACCATATGACCTGGTCTTCTGTCTCACGTGTTCATTCTCTCTATTCTTTAACTAAGGTATCCATTCGTCTCTATGATTTCATACCCACTAGCAACCCTATCAAATCTCTGCTTGGTTCTGCATCATATTCCTGCCATGCTCCCACTGTTTCCTGGATCCTTCCTGCTCTGCAATCAACAAATAGTATAAAGAAGAGGAACAATGAATTTGAGGCTTACTTACCACCTTCAGTCCTCCATATGGGCATTTGAGACTCCTTGATAGCTTGCTATCCACCCAAAATCTGTTACAGTGACTGACCTCAGTCACCACACAGTCTGCATCCAACTGATGTCAGTTCCATGTGCCCGTCCTGACTGCCAACACTACTGACGTCGATGTCCCCTGCTACTGATGTTGGTCCTCATGACCAACATTGGTCTTACCTACTACCAACATCAGTTTTCCTACCGATGCCGGTACCTGTGTTTGCCTGTGAGTGATGACTTTTTACCTGAGAGCTCTTTTGAATCAAGTCCCATGTCCAAACTGCTCTGCTCAGAAGTATCTAGCCCCATCCACTAGTCTCTGTCTACCATCTCTTCCATAAACACCAAGGATTTCTAGTTCTTAAGCTTGTCAAATATATCTATCTTCTGCTTAAGAACATGCATCTCCCTCTTGCTCATGTGACCAAGCCTATAAAGCCATGTCTCCATAACAGAAGAAGAATCAGTAATATAAACAAGTAGATAAAGAGTACCTATTTTCTTACCACCAGCTAATTCAAGTGCATCCTCTATGAGAGCTCTTATGCATCTCTCATCACCCAACTTTTTTAAAGAAATTAGCCACATATCCAAACCTGGGACCTGCATGACCTACTTCAACACCCATGTGTTGACCACCTGCAATTTCAACTTCACTTCCCCTTTGCCAATTCTTTGGCAAGGCTCACCAACTCCTCTCCTTGGGGCTGCATGGAAAGAGGCAACATAATCTATTATCCAAGATTCAACTTTATCTAAGAAACCTCCCAAAGCATCTTATGCAATAACACCTGCAACATCTGCATCTTCAGTTCCTTCATGCTGATCTACTACCAACCAACAATCTTCTTTTACCTGCTCTTTCTTTCCATAGGACCGTAAATGACCATCTATGCTTTTCAACTCCTCCATTCTTAGCTTACTCTCTTCTACCATTGCTCTACTCCCACTCAATCAGAAACCCCTGAGAGTGACCTATAACCAAACACAAAACTTGCTCCCTGTAACCTTAACTCTGATACCACGTGTTGGGATAAATAATGGAAGCACACAATTGATTACCAAGCAACTTAACATGTGGAAATTAACCATAATACATAAGTAACTAGAATTTATAAATAACACATGATATGAGAGACAATACACAACTTGTATTAAAACTCTTTCAAAAGGAAATACAATAAAGAAGGCTGCCACAGTTCTTCTTCCTTACACACCTCTAGGGCTCCCACACCTCTAGGGCATAAATAGTAAATCTTCCCTCAAAGCTCTCTCCCTTAGGTCCCAACACTCAACTCAACACAGAGTTGGTGTTCACCTCCAACTAGCCAATATCCACTACTGCTAGTACTCCTATGCTCCACGCACTCCACAAGTGCTCCACGCACTCCACAAGTAGATAAATGTAATTCAAGTAGATCTCCCCTGAACTTGCAATAACCTACACCTCAATCTGATCTTACTTATGGAAGGATCTTCCTTGCCTTCCTCTTTGCTCTCTGAGTACACACTGTACTCCAAGTAGATCCCACCTGATTTTGCTCCTTATTGTGTTGCTATCCTATCTGATCTTGCACACCTACAAATCAATCTGGTTCTGCACACTTGTGAACCTTGAACTTGCACACACATATACCTTCAGATCAATGATATTACTTACCCATGTAGATCTCATATCATAGCCATGCTCACCTGATGACCAAGATCATACACTCCTGAAGAACCCTGTTGATTCTCTAATCCAGCACCCACACTTGGTGCTGTGGCACTAGGAGGAACACACCATTGCTCTCCTCTCTCTGAAGGAGCTTATATTATTGCTCTCTTACTCTCTAGCATAATTTTACAATAAAACCAATGAGTCTCTTAAATAGATCTCATGCAAATGATAATTAGACACCTAATTACAATAATTAGATCCATAGCTTTTAGTCTAAATTTGGCTCTTGACATGCAAACACTTGGTTCGTTAGCTAACTACCCATAACATACTCGCAGCTCAAACCACATAGGTGACTGACGTCGGTCCCTATCTGCCTGGGGGGTTTCGACGCTGGCCGACTTCTGATCGATGTTGATTGCTCTCCTGCCTTATCCTACCGATGTCAGTTGGCCTGACTGACGCCAGTGTCTATGACACTCTGCAACCCTTCACAACCTCCTTCCCTGCTTGCATCAGTGAAACTTTTAGCTCCACAACCTAACATAGATATTAAGGCAAACCCATTATCACACACTAAGATTGGAGTTCCAAACTTAGTAGAAATGTTTTCCTCTAAGAATTTGATCACCTCTTCAGTCCTTCATTATTTAGTGGCTATGAATTCAATCCACCTTTTACAATAGTCTATGGCTATCAAGATATATTTGTGACCTTTAGATGAATTGGGGTTGATTACCTCAATAAAGTCTAACCCCCATTATGCAAATGGTTTGTCAACCATGACTGGTTGTAGTGACATTGTTGGATTTGGCTCCTATAAAAGTTTGACATGAGCGACATTTGATTACATATTTGTGAGCATATTTAAAATTAGTTGGCCAATAATAGCCATCTCTAAGAATTTTATGGGCTATGGTTCTACCATATGGATGCCCACTACACAACTTTTCATGGAAAGTGCTCATGATTTTCATGGATTCTTCTTGTGAGACACATCTCAAGTAAACCCCTTTGAAGTTTTTTCTATACAAGACCCCATAATTGATTAAGTAGTGGGTTGAATTCAATCTTAGGGCCATGCTTTTCTCCTTAGATAATCTTATAGAATAAATACCATTAATTAGCAAATGTATGATTGAATCATACCACTCACTAGCTCGATAGTTTTGTTAATCCACTTGCATAATACTTAGCCTAGGGTTATTATTAGAAATCATTTGGATCAAACCTTGGAATCTTACCAATTTTTTTATTTTCATCTCCAAGTCATATTCCTAAAAACTTGACATCCACTTACCTCTATGTTCTCCTAGCTCATTCTAACTTAACACAATATTGGTGGTTGGGTTAGGTAAGATAGCGTGTACCTTATTTCTAAGGATTTAATGCCCTTTACTAATTCATATGCTTACTAGTCAATCAAGGAATAATTTAACTCAACATTCTTAAAATTAGTGCTCATAAAATATATTGGGTGATCACACCCATCAATCTTATGGGTTAACACTATAACCATAGTGTGGTCAGATGAAAAGGAATAAAGGTATAAGTCCTTTGAGAATTTAGGACTTAAAAGGACTAGAGCTTGGATAATATCCTCCTTGATATAATTGAATGCCCTTTTGGATTCTTCATTCCATGTGACTTTGGCATCCTTATTCAACATGTCATTCAGTGGATTGACAATCTTTGCAAAGCCAAAAATAAACTTTCTTACAAAATTTATCTTACTAGAGAATGACTTTATCTCTTTTATACTAATTGGAGGCTCTATTCTAGATGTAGCCTCTACTATTTTAAAATCTATAGAGATCCCATATTTGGTTATAACATGACCCAATGATTTCCATTTTATAACATAAAAGATAATCTTCTTATGGTTTAAGGAAATTTCATACGTCCTACATCTCTCAAAGACTTATTGTAAGTGTATGAAGTGACCTTCCCTATTTTTAGAAAAAAATATTAGATCATCCATGTATATGATAATGCACTTACCAATAAGGCATTGGAAGGAATGGTCCATAGCTCTTTAGAAGGTAGCTCCCATATTGATTAGCCCAAAGGGCATCTTATTATAAGAAAAGGTTCCCCATTTTATGGTGAAAGTTATCTTCGTCCTGTCCTCTCTATCAACCAATACTTGGTTGTAACCTAAAAATACATCAAGAAAAGACATCATAGATAAACTTGAAATAACTTGAATCACTTGGTCTAGGGAAGTAAGGGGATATTTTTCCTTTTTTTATACTTTATTTAAGTTCCTAAAGTCAATACATAGTCTAATCTCACCATTTTTCTTCCTAACTAACACTAGGTTTGCCACCTAGGTAGAGTGCTTGATGGGGAAGACTATCCTAACATCTAGTAATCATTTTACCTCGTTAAAGATCATTGTCTCTAGGATAGGGTTCATTGGCCTTTATTTATATCTAAATGGTTTGCATCTTTTTTTAAGAGGTATAGTATGTGTGATGACCCTTGGATCAAGGATCTTTAAGTCATCATAATACCTTGCTATGACATCCATGTATTGGGTAAGGAACTCTTTATATTTCTTATTTTACATGTTTATGTAGGATTTTCCAACATTTACTAGCTGGGGTTGATCTTGGAGGCCAATATAAACAACATTATAATCTTTCCTACTTACCTTGGGAACTTTGGAAACTTTAGCTAGTTTTTCATTTAGCTGAATGACTTTACCATCAAACTTGTCTTCCTTAGATGCATTTTAATTTTTCTCATCAATAATATGAGCATAAAAATCCCCAAAATTGGTCATGAAATCCAATATCTATTAATCATCATTGAAAACATGATAATGGTTGACATTATCAATTATTTAAGGTCAAGGGATCATCTCAGTACTGATATTAGGTGAATCTTGGCTGGGCACGAGGTTGGCTATAGTAGATGTCAACTCATCAATAACTTTGTTTTCTTCTCTTGGGATGGAATTAATGCTAAAAGTATCAAAGAACTTAATCAAATCCCAAACTATAAACTTATACCTCTTAATATATGAGAGCTTGTATTGGTATTTACTTCTTATCTAGTTAACCACTAATTCTGAGTCCCCATAAACTAATAGTTCCTTAGCCTTATTCTTTATAGAAAATTAAAAACCTAGGATAAGGGCTTCATATTCCAAAATATTGTTAGTACAAGGGAATTAGAGCTTGTAAAAAGCATAGTACTTTCTATTAGTAGGATCAATTAAGAGAACACCAACACTTGATCCATCATTACATCTCACACCATCAAAATGTAATTGTCATAATCTAGGAACAACATGAGCACTCTTGGGATCACATAGCTTATCATTATCTAGGGTCAAAACCCCTAAGTCCAAGTAAATTATGTTGACCCTATAATTAATATCATTTTACTTAGTTATCATATGTTTCATCCTTATTTTTCTCTTAACCTTGATCTGATTAGGAACTCCCTTCCAAGGTAGTTAGATATGTGAGCAATCTATGGACACGTAACCATTCAAAGATTTGGTTCATTCCCTAATTAATAAGATTACATAAACATCAGGTATATCAATAACTTGAATATCAATGAATTGTTACACCCTAGTTTTAGAAGCTAATTGCATTTGAACATTTAAAATTTCCCCAATTACCCTAACTCTAGATTTATCTGAGTCACAACTCTATCAAACTTAATAGGAGTTAGGCCAAGTTATTTAAAATACCTATAGGCATGATATTAGTAGAATCACATATTTCTAATAATAAATAATGTACTTTCTTACCAAACATCTTAAAAATGAGCAATAAAAGAGGAGATTGAGCCTTGGCTTTGTGCATAGTCACAATGGCATGATCAGCCTTGGGTGGGTTGTTGGACCCTTTTGATAATGACTCTAATAGGAGGTCACTTTGATCTATAATTTGTGTGAGTTCATGAAAAGTGATATCAACCTTTATACTTTTCATATCTTCAACTATGTTATATCTGGTTTTAGGAATATCAATAGTGGGTTAGAAGTACTCCCTTTATGGGGTTCAAGATTGTTGCTTGAAGAAGTGTATAGAGGAGTCCTAATGTTATTTGGAGGTGTTAAGGTAGTTAAGGGATACCTCTTCTCTGTATTCATCAAAGGGTAGGTCTTATTCAATAACTATTGAAGATCTTGGATCTCTTTAGGGATCTCATCATGTTCATTTTCCACTTAAAAGTGGGAATCAAAGGTGTCCACCATGAAGAATTGATCAGATGATTTAGATCCAGAGGTACTTGCACCACTTTCTTTATTAGGGACCACTTCAAATATATCCAAATATTCTTAGAAAGCCTCAAAGCCTTTGAAAAAATCAATAAAGTTAACTTCCCCATGCTTGGCTATGCAATATACCCTATAATAATTAGGTAATGCAATATTAGTGAGGTTAATGTCCATGGTATTCTTTTTAGAAGATGGCTCATTATTATTATTATTATAAAAACTATCATTCTAAAATCTATTAGCTGGACTATTATACCTTTGAAATGAGAAGTTTTTACCTGAGATTTTAGCAGTATTTCTAGCTTGCTTTTACAACTAAAGAAAATTGGTGCTTAAATTTTGAACCATTTTAAAGATAGATTCATTCTTATTTTTAGGAGTTTCAAAATTATGTACCTAGTTGTTGTTAGCAAATGGTACCTAAAGACTTTTGATAATTTGTAATGAAGACATTAGTAGGATGATTTAAGAATCCTAAATTTTGATTAGGAGCTACAAGACTCAATGTAAATTGAGTTAGGTTTGGGAGTTGATTTAAGGATATGAGATTTTGGTTATTATTTGGGAATAAATTCATCATAGGCATTTGTGGGTTGATGTTTGGCATAGAATATGCCATTTTTCTTTAGGGATGCATCTGATCATTGATGGTTACTACCTCAGCATAGGTTCTATCTAATGATGTTATGGGTGGCATGAATCTCTTCAAAAATATAGAGGTCATGGGATTTATTGCATATTTGTAAATCTCTAGAGCTAAAACATCATTACGCTTATAAGGGTCTATGGTCTTGCTAAACATTTTCTAAAATCTAGCATTGAAGGACCTAATAGGCTCACTTGTGTCTCTTCTAATGATGATAAATTGATGGTAGATAACACAAAGACTAACAATCTTACCAAATTGATCTATAAATGCATTGTTGAAATCATCCTATCTAGTGATGTAATTATTAGGCAAGTTAAAAAACCATTCATAAGTAACATCCTTAAAGGTGAAGGGGAATAACCTATAGGCCACATATTCATGCACTAAATTTAATAATATTAAGATAGATTTAAAAGATTTTATATGTTCTTTAGTGGTTATTATACTTGTTGAACTAAATGTAGGTAGATACTTTTTAGGGTTGCATAGGAGGTCATGTACCACCCCTAGTACATTGATAGGGGACTCTCCTAGCCAGGCTATATTTGGATGAAGGCTGAAGGCAAAAGTGCCTTAAAGGGGTAAAGTTGGAAGAGATTTGGATCTCCTGTACTTACCTTTGTCACGTCCAACTTTTTTGTGGACCTTAAGCTCAAGCAAAAGTTCCCTAGTTTCTTAGTGTGATCTTGCTCTAATCCTAGGCACTTCCACCTTGAAATTTGAATATCCTACTTGAAATATGATGTATCAAGTTAAATTTTATAGATAATAAGAATTAGACCTGCACATTGAGCTTATTTTGCAAAGGTTGTATGAAAAATTACAAATGACATTGATCATTGACCAAATTATCTCAAAGATGCATTAAATTACATGAATATGATCTAAATTTATAATTCTAAGCCTAAAGGAACTTATATATATGAAATATATGCCAACCTTTGATCAAAATGAGACTTTCTAACCTTAGATACTATGGATTTT
The DNA here is from genome assembly GCA_037957365.1 of Torreya grandis. Classification (NCBI taxonomy): domain Eukaryota; kingdom Viridiplantae; phylum Streptophyta; class Pinopsida; order Cupressales; family Taxaceae; genus Torreya; species Torreya grandis. The sequence goes on along the minus strand of JARHVA010003460.1, from coordinate 1,054,337 downwards.
CAAGGTTTAAGCTAGATTTACCAAAAAAAGCATGAATATCTCAAAGAAATTCAATATTTGTCTAAAGAAGCACAAATATATGTTATAAATATCAAATATCATTGATCTTTATACTTATAAGCAAAGAATTCACTCAAAAAAAAGATACATCGATCTTAAATAAAATAGACTAAGATCAACAAAGATTCAAAGAATTCAGGTTTTTCTTCTGGCACCAACAGAGCTTCCCTTATGATGCTTATAAATGAGCCATAGATGATATTAGTGTTTAAATAACACTTCTCATTTTATAATTTATAAAATTCAAAGCATGAGTTATAGGTTTTGGCAATCTAGTTGCTTGTGGTGAAATAGCAGTAGAGCAAGATAAATTGTTCCACAATATTTATATGATTTGGTGGTTAAGAGCCACATTGGTTTATTATTTATGAATTACAGATAAACTATGCTAATACTTAGTGAATTAATTTCCATATGTAAGCTAAAAAATTATCTAAATGGATATTTATAATGAAATTAAAACTAGAGTTATCTGGTATAAAAAAGAGCAAAGAGAAGGGTAAGGCAAAAAAGAAATGAGTGATTGCCAATTTTAGCCTCAAACATTAAGACAAAGCATCAATTTCAATTGAGTATGAATTCCACCAATATATAATGCAACATAGCCTAAGATAAAATTCCACTATATACTAGGCAAACTTCAAAGGATAATGTAGAGAGTCATAAGTAAGGACCAGGTTTACTTTAAAGATTTACTACTATAATCAAATAACATTAGCACATCTGAATACAAAGCAAAATGAAATGAAGTAAAACCTAAGATATTCCAACTAATCTAGAGTAAGAAACAAATTAGAAACCCTATAATTAGAAAATGCAACTCAAAATTCAAAGATACCATTTAAATTAAAGACATCAAACCAAGAATTGAGAGAAAAGCTATGTTAACAATTGACATATCAAGCATGCATAATCTTTATAAAATTCCTTGATTATATTAATTGCTTCAAGTGTATATAATTTTTTCAAAATTCTCCCCCTTCATAGAATGGTGATACATGTCTTTTATAGAAAAGATTAGGCAAATCATCAGTCAATTACAATTTATAGGTGTACTAAAAGAAAAGGACAACTATCCTTCCCAAGATGGTTCTAAAATACACTTGTTTTTTATAATTAGACTGGCCTAAGGGGACATATGCTAACAGACTAGCATATGACTTACAAAAGAATATTTTATTTTAAAAGTTATAAAATTATAAAAAATAGAATATTGTCTAATTTTTTAATGGGGACCCTACTTGTTATTGATTATTCACCCCAAAATGTAGACGATCTTTATGAAAACCCTCTTGCACTTAGAAACACAATTAATTTCTCCTTGGATCAAGGTTTAGGGTTTTGGAGCTTTAATGGTAGAATATATCCAGGCATTGGCTTATATGTGTCTTGGATTTGATTTGGACCTTTGCCTTTACACCTTTGCATTTTTGAGCCCATAAGATCTTGTATTTTGTCCTTTTCTGCTTGCATGGTACCTATGTGGCATTAGTCTGGGACTTTCACAACATTTTTCATAAATTCCATTTGAGCACTAGTCATTGGTATTTAAAATACCTTCTTTTATTTCACACCATAGGATCAAAATCTTAGATTAATGTAAGACATTATTTGTAATTTGGGCCCTTACCTATGATTGGATATTTTTATGGAAAGCTCCATGTTTGTGACACTTGGCATCTTTACGTGCCTCCCCATACTTCGTACCCTACATCAGTGCTTTGTTTAATGAACATTGGTCACGTGGCGAGCTTGTGGGTCTTTGAAAAGTCATGAGTGCCCTTATGCTATTGGATCAAAATATAGTGATAAAACATGAACCATTAGATCATCTTGTCAGCTCTACCTCAAATGATATTTCACCATGCATCAAATTCGTAGGTTCTTATTAAAAATTCTATGGGAGCCTCACATCATTAGATCAAAATCCAGTGACAAAGCATGAATCGTTGATCTGTAGAAATGCCCAAGATTTAAATTAGCACATTATTAAAGGTGTGACTTAGAATTAAATTCCTTAGGCTAAGGTTTATTTCTTGTTTATTAAGCATGAAGCGAACCTTGGGCTAATGAATTTATGTCTAAGTTTCCTAAATTACATAAAGGGAACCAAGGTTAAATGTTCTAAACTAATGTTTACGTTGTGTTTTAGCAAACACATTGTATGCATTGGTTTAAAATATTTATGCCCAACCTTACAAATCATGCTCAAAAGGGGTTAAAAATGATATAATGATCTCACGTTAAAAAGGTTTTAATGTATTAATAAACACATGAAAAATGTTTTGTTAAAAATATTTGGTCTAAATTCTATGTAATAAAGACCTTATTTTAAAATAAGACTTAGTACAAGTTTATAGTTTAAGGTTCATGATATTTAAACAAAATGCCATGGGTACCTTAAAGTATAGATTTGGACTAAGCTTATTTTACATATATTTAGATCATAAGACCATTTTCACATTTTGTAAATTGAATATTTCTAGTGTTTGAGAATTTTTTGAGCACTTCCCTTAGATTGTAAAGCCATTTCTGAGCCTTCTAGCAAGATTTTGGAGTATATTTTGACCCTAAATAGAATAATTTATTAGCTTAAATTTGAAGGTCTCATGGACATCAAATATGTCCTCATATATTTCAAATGACAGTTGCATAAACATCAATTTAAAGCTAGTGAAACTTTTAATTTGATGCAATTAAAGTTGATGATCATGTGAGTATCAAATAGGTCCTTGCAAACATCAAATGATGGTCATGGTAACATCAATTTTAAGATCCTAAAATTCTTATGGCTCAATGCAAGAGTGCCACTTGGCACTTCCACATGGATTTTTGGTGTCTTGGACTTAATTAGCTCCATCAGATCAAGATTGTTGATGAAGCAACAACCATAAGATCTTGATCCAAGAGCTTTCTTTTTATTGGTTATCTCTGTTAGGTGGGCCCCTGATCTTTTAATCCTAAAATTCAAGGGTAACACATGTCTATCATTCAAACCTTTTGTAAACCTTTAAAATTTTAACTTCACCTTGATTCATCTAACTAAAAGGCTATGATGAAGTGAGAACCATTAATTGTGAGTTGAGAACTTCAATGTGATTGGTCCAAGGGTCTATATGCAAGATTCTATCAAGATTTCCTCACACCATTCAATTGAAAGGCCATGAGGAAGCATTAACCATTAGATCATCAAAGATGTATGATATTTAAGTCAAACTTTAGGCTTTCCTCACTCCATTGGATCAAATTATATGATAAAGCTTAGGCTCTTGGATCGTATAGGATGCAGGGAAGTTAATTTAGGACTGTAGAGATACAAAAGACTTAGGCTTAAGGTGTTAAGACTAAGGTCTCACTCATATTAATAAATGCATCAGGGCCTTAGGATTAAAACCTTAAATTGGACTTGGGGAACTGGAACTTAAGCTAAGATGTTAATACTAAGGTCCCATTAGTATTAATAAATATATCCTTAAGGTTAAAACCTTAGGTTAATCTAGGACATATTAAAAGTACCCTACAAAATGAAGGTTAGGTATACAAAAAACTTTTAAAGGGGAAAGTAATAAATAGGACTACACATTTTAGACTAAGTTTTAGTTATGTTGATAAACATGATTAAACTTAAAACATGAACTTTATGCTTAGGTTCAAAATGAATTTTCAAAATGTTCTCACCAATTTGGTTCCTATCGATATACAAATTTGAATTGAGGGTTTTGACAAGGTTTGGGAATATGAATTCCTCAAGGATGAATACCATGGAACTTGTAACCAAAAGTAATAAAGACCATTTATTAGCACTATTAGATAACATTAAAGTAAACTATAGTTAAGTAATCTTGTTTTTAATAAATAAGATGATATTGAAGTTCTACAAATGACCTTAACAAGATATAATTTCCATGTTCAATTTATAGGGTTTCTCAAGGGTCTTAATTTTCAAAAATGGGTGTATGTTGGTCCCAATAGGAAACTAGGGTTGATCACTTACCTAAACTAGGCATGGAAGGTAGTACTAAAATGGTCCTCATTAGGGATTGAGTCCTTGAGGAGTTTGAGAAACTAGTCATAAGCTGAGTCCATCAATGTGAAGGGGATAAGTGTACACACTACATCCTCATTTTACACATTCAGGAATCTTAGTGTGGTCTTACATGAGGTTAAATTATTATCAATAGTCTATCCTACATAAAGAATGAATGGGGAAGATATCTCTTGAGGTTTTTGGGTAAGTTATGGATAATTCCTAGGATGTTAATATCTAATTTGGCCAACTAATCCATCCCGGGTAGTCTATTTAGGAGAGATTGAGAATATGAGCTAGTGAGAATGATGATAGGTCTAGGTCTATTAAGGTTGGGTCTCCTATGAAATTAAAAGGGTGAAACCACTAGTTGGCTACAATGGGACCTGACATTGGTGATGGGTGAATTGGACTCTAGTATGCTTCACATATAAATAATAGTTAGTACATTACCATAAATAAGCATAATCTCAAATAAGTCATCACTCAATATATAAATTTTTAATGCTTCCATTTTTATTAGTTTCTATTGTGTGTGTTTGAAGTACAAAATAATGGAAGGAGTGTAACGGAGAGGGTATCAAGTTCAAAACCAATAATAAGTCCAAAATAATCTAGAGGTGCCCACCTTATAGTGTTAGTTGTTATTCTATCCAATATTCCATTCTAAAATACTCATGATATTGAGTATTTTCAAAGAGAATAGTGGGAACAATGATGAAATTTCATCCTTCACTTTAGGATTGATATGAGGTTAGGCTAATGTACAGTTATGGGTATTTGGATTCATGATGGAGGCTACATGGAATAATATCTAAGAGATGAAATGTCACCATCAGGGGTTTAATCTTGATGGGTATGAGTTAATGAGTTAGTTCCTCAAGTATAGTGCTAACATTCATGCACTTCAATTTACCATTTTTTAAATGAAAGGGATGAATAGTTCAATCTCTAAAATAAACATAAAAAAGAGGAAAGACTAAGGTAAGAAAGAGTGTTTCCAAATCAAGATGAGATTAATGCTTCAACAATCAAGCAAAGTGTATTTTCCATAGTTATACCACTATGTGTTTAGTCTCACCAAAAATTTTAACTCCAATACTACACAATGGGAAGAGTCTAGGAAGTAGTGAAAATGCTTGATTTATGAACCCTCATTAAATATTAATACTAGAAGTCCATAGTAAATAACACATAAAGCTCCATGATAACTTGTAGACTAACACATAGGTTATCAATATTGTAAGGAAAATTGAAGGAGTTCACAAAGTGGTTATAACAGATGAACACATCATAACCATTACATTCATAAAATGATAGACCCATAAAACAACTATATGAGCACTAAAATTCATTTAAAACTGAAATGAGGGATACCTTGATAAATAAAATATGCATTACACATAATCTGAAATCGCATTCATGAAAATAACAAGTTTTATTACAAAGGTATCGATATGGCCAAATTTATACAATTTGAAAGGGAAAAGTAAACTATAGGTGAAATCCTAGCTTGATTCTGACAAAAAAAATTGAGCTAAGAATTATCTACCTTAAAAATATAATGTAGTTATATTTTTATAGATAAGGATGGGATTCACCCCCAAGTAGCATGAGATTCCCATCCTGGGCCATGATGGACACTCTTGGTAGTTACAAATACATAATTAGAAAAAAGGGATAAAATGTCCTTCAATTTCCCCAAAAATATTTGTAGGGGACCACTCAACTAATGTGTGGAGTTGGAATATGTGAAATGGATCCCAATTGCTTTGAATTTTCCTCATTGGCCTCTAATGCAACTACCATGAGGTTAAACTCTTAGACCATCATGGTGAGGTTGATTGGAGGCTCTTTGAAGATCATCTCTATCTAGGCCATGAGTCTATGATATAATTAGTGGGGAGCCTACATAGACACATAGACTTTGGACACCTTACTAATGCTCATTTTGGATTGGGTCAAGAGATCGAGGACTACATATACTCCATATTTGTTCACCTTGGCCACTTTTCTCCTCATAACTTGGTCAAAGTGACCAAGGTGGACTCTAAACTCAGCCCTATCTAGTAAAGTGCCATCTAGGTAAAATAACAATGAGATATTGACTTCCTTGAAGTAAGCCAATATCTTCTTACTACCATCTTCTACGGGGTTCCATTATAATTTGGGCTAAGGCAAGACACTCCTCCATAGCGGTCTTCATACTCCTAGCATAGGTTTGATATAAAACAAAGTTTGAATTGGGTATCAATTTTAACTCTAAAATCATGCCCTTATTAATCATAATAGTCATCTTCCTACACTTCCCATCAATTATAGTGATCATCTCCAAATATGCCTAGGTCTACTAGATGAGCACCTAGGTCTCTTCCATAGTTCCTACCACCTTTCCTAGAGTTGAGAAATTTTTTAGGAGGGTGTCCTTTACCTACCTAATTATTTAATGGGGAAGGAGTTCTTTACCCATGTCTTGAGATTTTATACCTATTTCAACATGTCTTCAATAATTTTCTTTGAAATGTTATGGGTCACCTGGAGAATTGAGAGTGGGTCTTCCACTATCTTTTCTTATCCTATATGAGTCCTCACTTTGGTGAGAGAGAAAAAGTCTTGTTGAGTCTTTCAGACCATATGGTTTCCCTCTTGCATGATTTTTTGGGTGAGGATCCTCCACATACTCCCTATGGTGTGGTTAAAATCCTAATGCACATTTAGGGTGCCTTGCATCATCATCTCTAGAACTTGCAATATTGGGACCATTCCTTAGGTTTTAGGAGGTGTTGGAAGGGTTGTAAAGATGGTAGTGATAGGCCAAGGATGAGGTGGAGGGGGATTAAGGAAGTGGAGGGTGTGAATGATGAAATAGTGGAGGAGGATGAGGTATATAGGTGTAGGAGGAAATATGAATGGAGAGGCCCAAGGTAACATCTATGATTTCCACTGAATCTGAGTCATGACCACTTGAGGGGCAATGACTCTTGGGAGAGTTATATTCAGTAAAAGGGAAGAGATTAGATGATTAAAGCATAATCTTTAGGAACATAGGGTGATGGAAAAAGGGGTATGGGGAGTGATGAGAGGAACCACTATGGTTGGTACTAAAAGAGCCATAAAAACTAGTAGAAGAGGTGAAATTGGAGTAGTTGATACCTGTATTTAAGGATGAGCTTGAACTAACTTTTACTTTTTACTTGGACTTTTACCTAGGTTGAATCTAGATGTCACTGTATAAGGAGCATATTTAGTGAGAGCCATAGGGGTTTACTATAGGATTTTCTAAGTCATCAAAGGAACTATTGGGATGGTCCCAATCACTAGAGATATGTACATGGGTGCACCCACTCTTGGAATAGATGATGAGATTGGTGAAGAAAGGCCAATGGGGAAATAGTAAGTTTTCAAGTTGGGTAATAGATGGGGTGGATCAGAATGTAGAAGGGTGGATGCTAGGGATGGTGAAGGCCATGGGTGGTTAGGTGAAAATCATAGGGGATGCAATAGGGAAGAGATGTGGTACTAGCTAAATGGTTCATAAAAGGGGTTGGGAACTAAGTGGTGTTGTGAGGGGAAGTTGGAAACTATAGGGAGTGAGGGAACGAACTTATAGTAGTGCCTACGATTGTTCCTACTTAAGGCTCATTTCTAGGTTACTATTGATATCAAACCTTAGAGCCTGGGTGGCTTAGGGTTGATGTGTCTACTATGGAGATGCCTATGTTTGGTCCACTTATCACTGAGTCACATGGGTCTTAATTGGATAGGGATGAGGTTCTTGAGTTATTGAAGGTATACCCATGGCATGAGGAGATGATACTTTTGGGGAAGAAGGTGGAAGAATCCCTTATGAAATTCTTCTATAAATTATGAAGGGAGTTAGGGTGACATAACTTGAAGGTTGAGTAGATGTAAAGGGGGATTAGGATGGTCTAGTATAAATCTTATTACCCTTATCCTTCTTATGGGCCTAAATCCATGTAAGCACATCCTAGTCATATTTTATGTTTAAATATAGATTATCATCATCCTTTGGTTTGTGGCCATAATTGAGATTGAGGTGAACTGAGCACTTCTCTAAATGGGATTAGATCATACCCTACAGATTTGATTCTCATGGCTTGGATCTACCCAAGCCCAAAGAGTCCTTGCCAGTCACCATCTTTTATAGGGGAAGGAAAGAGTGATACATGTGGTTCTTGATGATGATTAGAAGAGGTAGGTATATCTTTTGTAGGTGACTAATACAACACTTGAAAATTCCCTCCACTAGTTGGTAAGTAATTTACATCTCAACAAGGGGATATATAATGTGATAAGACAAGCAAATAGGATCCTTATGAATACATGTGATTTAAATGATGGCATATTCTTGGAAATACCAGTAGTATCTAATGAGATCTAGTGATTCTCTACTTTACGTTGATAGATGAGGCATAAGGGCCTCATTGATCACATCATATTCCACCAAGTTGAAATACTCATAAATGTCTTTAATGTTATTTATTTATTAGTGACCATATAGATTGTATAAAATTACATGAACCATAGAGCATCTAGGAGTCCATGTAAAAAAATAACATGGATTGAAAATGAGTGTCCTGTAGATTATGTATATGAGATAATACATCATGTAGAAGTTCCCCTTGCCCATGCATTCACTATGGCCTTCACCATCTTGAAATTGACCACTCCTCCTAGGTCTAGGACTCAAGATCCATATAGGATCATATGAATTAAGGGAACCCAAAATATGTTAATGTGTAAGTAATTTGGGGCCCTAAATAATTAGTTCAATAAAAGCATACGTATTAAGACATCCCCCTTAAAGGTGTAGACCATTTAATCATTGATGTCATCCTTATTCACCCACTTGGTGGTTGGATTCTCAACCTAGTCCCTTAGGATGTCATAAATTTAGAAGGTGTTAGTCTAGGTCTATACCACCACTGAGTCATACAAAAGGGTGAAATCTAGGAGATTGTAATAGGATATATAGGAAATTACCAATATATTGACAATATGATGCTATGATTTGGTTGAGTAGACCTAATATTAGACATTTTATTGAACCCATATGGTAAGGAGGATTATCTTTCTAAATAAGTTGGCATAAGGGAGAAATTTAGGCTTGGTCATGGCCATATGTAGGACATACTTCTTGGATGCTCACATGGTGTCTTCAAATTTGGCTTGATCATTATCATCAGTAACTAAATCCTCAGAAACTTGGTCGATGGATTTGAATATTTCATTATAATGCTTGAATTTGGTCATCCAATTTGGGAACATAGTGTCTTTATATTTAGGCTTGACATTAGGATTTGAAGATGAAGTGCCCATTACAATAAGATGAAATTTGACATATGAGCTCTAGGCAAAGGATAAGGTGTATAAATCACCAAATTGGATTAAAAAGTAAGGAGTCTAAATTTAGGAGTTGGGAACTACAAAAACTAATGATATTTCCTCAAGATACTTATAAAAATCCACATTCATCCCCCTACATTAATGGTATTTGGTAGCTCACTCATTTTGGATTCAAATTTTAGTGGATGGATCAATATTCCACTTGATTTCCTAATCTAGATTTTAATTTGGAGCATATGATTACATGTTGATTACTAGATCTCCTAAAGGAAATTCAATGTTTGAAATTATCCAACCAGTGTCTAGATCCCCACTTTATCAATGTCTCAATTATGGTAGGTACATAACCAATTCATCCCCAAATATTCCTAAGAGATATTGATTCATGCTATTTACCAAATATTGACTGGTCCTCATTGTCAGGATCCTACTGCCCACTAAGGGCACACTTGATTACCTTTGTATTAGTAACTAAACACATAATTTAACCAGAATGATAAGTAACTAGAAATATGAAACACACAGAATATGAGAGACAATACCCAATTGTATTAATACTCATCCAAAAGAAAATACAATAAAGAAAATGTCACACTTCTTCTTCCCACACCTCTAGAGCTCCCACACTTCTAGGGTTCACCAGTAATTATCCTTTAATAGTTCACTCTCTCAATTACGATCACAACAATCAACTCAAACATAGAGTTGTTGTTCACCTCCACCAGTCAGTAACAATGCTGCCAGTACACCAAGTACACAACCATTCTCCAAGTAGATCTCCCTGCTCTTTCAATAACCTGTAAATCACCAGACCTTACTTACCATGTAGATGTCTCTACACCTTGAAGAACCCTTGTCCTTGCCTCACCAAGTCCTTATGATTCTTCAACCAGTACCCTGATGGATCTTCTACCAAAACTTGCAAAACCTGCAACTCTCCCTAATCATACACACTCGACACCCCTTTAGAACTAGGAGGAGCTACTCTTGCTCTCTCTACAAGAACAATGACTATCTAGCACACTTTACAATACAACCCATGAGTCTATTATATAGATCTCATGCATACAATAATTAGACTTTCTTAATTACAATAATTAGATCTGCAGCTCCAAGACTAAAATTAGCCTTTATCATGTAAACAACTAGTTCGTTAACAAACTATCCATAACACTCGTAGTTCCGAACCACACAAGCAACTGACGTGGGTCCCTATCTGTCTGGAGGTGACTGACGTCGGCCAATTCCTGCCGATGCCGGTTGCCTTCCATCTACTTCTGACTGATGTTAGTTGGCCTGACTGACGCCAGTGACTGTGACACTCAGTAACCTCCTCCCATGTCTGCATCAGTGAAGCTTTTAGCTCCACAACCTAACAATCTCCCACTTGGAGATAAACAACTACACTATACCTGTACCTGTAGACCATCTAATTTGTTTCCTAGCTTATATCCCTCTTCAAGCTCAACCTTGAAGACCAACCACCACACATCCTATGGTGCAACACTTGTCATCCAAGTAACCTGCCACATCTGAACCTACAACTCCATGTAGTGAAGACCTTGACCCTACATAACATGTTAACCTACTGCTAGTCTCTCTCAGATACCTGAGAATCTACCTTCCCCAAATTGGCTCCAATCTCTCTGACAACTCCCACTGCTTGGGAAAACTCAGGTCTACACCAGACCTCATGTGATTTCAAACACTGTTCTAAGCTGTCCAACCCTTGGTGTGCTTATCGGTTTTGCATCCTGCAAATTGAACCCTGCCAACACCTTCACATCAGCTCCCACTAGAGACAAAATCAACCTGTGATCTTCCATGTCTCTTATGCCAAATAATTTAACTGTTCCTAAATTCTTCATGACATACCTCTGAACTAACTTTACCTTTAGTTCAGCAACTCCCTACATGTGTAATCTTGCAACAAGCAACCACACCACATACAGTAACAGGGTAATGTTGTGACCATTATCCAACATGGTAAAGAAAACACAATGGTTACATTAACCTTGACCAAAGCCATGCTTTGTCATACACTTGTGAAACCTGTACCACTATCCTGTAACCTGCTCAAGACCATATACCCTGGCCTTCTGTCTCACGTGTCCATCCACTCTCTTCTCTAACTTGAGAATCCATTCATCTATCAGTGCTTTCATCCCAGCTGGCAATCCTACCAAATCTCCTACTTGGTTCTCTTTTGAAGAATTCATGCCATGCTCCCATTGTTTCTTGGATTCTACCTACATTGCCTCTTCACATCTTCCTGGTTCTTGACCATCAGTGAGCAACAAGTAGTATAAAGAAGGTGAACAATGAATATGAGGCTCACTTACCATTTCAGTCCTCCACATGGGCATTTTAGACTCTTTGACAGCTTGCTATCCGCCCAACATCCATTTCAGTGATCGATCTCGACCATCTCCCAATCTGAAACCGATCGATGTCAGTTCCCTGCGATTGACCCTAACTATCGACATTAGTTTCTTCTGACTGACATCGGTCTGCACCTACTTGACACCACTGACTCTACTAGTCTGCACATGACTGACATCAGTATCTATCTGTTTGACGTTGGTTTCTCCTAACTAACGTCGGTAACTGTGTTGTCTTGTGAGTGATGACTTTTTACCTGCGAGCTCACCTTAGATCAAAACCCTATCCAAATCAACATAATACTGCTCAAAATAATTTAGTTCCCTCAGCTGATCTCTATTCATCATCTCCTCCATGAACAATAAGGATTTCCAGTTCTTAAGTGTGTCAAAGATATCTATCTTTCGCTTAAGAACATGCATTCCCTTCTTACATATGTGACCAAGCCTACAAAGTCACATCTCTGCAACATAAGGTAAATCAATAATATAAGTAGATAGATAAAGGATACCTACTTTCTTACCACCATCTAATTCAAGTGCATCCACTGTGAGAGTTACTGTGTATCTCTCATTACCTAACTTTCTTGAAGAAATTAGCCTCATCTCCAAGACTGGTACTTGCATGACCTCATTCAACACCTGTGTGTTACTTGTCTACAATATTAGCTTCACTTCCCCTTTGTTAGCCATGTGACAAGGCTCGCCAACCCCTAAATAAATCTCTCCAAAGTCTCCCTAGACATACTCATGAAAAGATGCTCTATTTCAGGCTGCATGGAAAGAGGCAACATAATCTATGGACCAAGATTCTACTTTATCCAGAACATCTTGTGCAACAACACCTGCAACATCTACTTCTTTATTTCCTTCATGCTAATCTTCTACCAACCAACAATCTTTCTTTACCTGCTCTTTCTTTCCATCAATCAGACCATTCATGCTATTTAGTTTCTCCATTCGTAGCTTACTTTCTTCTGCCATTGCTATACTCCCACTCAATCTGAAACCCTTGAGAGTGACCTGTAATCAACAAAACACTTAACATGCTCTAACCACTTGTTAGTGTACTTAACCATGCTCTAATACCACTTGTCAAGATTGGTACCAACCTGGTCAACCTGGCTCTAGTACCAACTATCAGGATCCTACTGCCCACTAAGGGCACACTTGATTACCTTTGTACTATTAACTAAACACAGAATTTAACCAAAATGATAAGTAACTAGAAATATGAAACACACAGAATATGAGAGACAATACCCAATTGTATTAATACTCATCCAGAAGAAAATACAATAAAGAAGATGCCACACTTCTTCTTCCCACACCTCTAGAGCTCCCACACTTCTAGGGTTCACCAGTAATTCTCCTTCAACAATTCACTCTCTCAATTACGGTCACAACAATCAACTCAAACACAGAGTTGTTGTTCACCTCCACCAGTCAGTAATAATGTTGCCAGTACACCAAGTACACAACCGTACTCTAAGTAAATCTCCCTGCTCTTTCAACAACTTGCAAATCACCAGACCTTACTTACCATGTAGATGTCTCTACACCCTAAAGAACCCTTGTCCCTCCTCACCAAGTCCTTATGATTCTTCAACCAGTACCCCGGTGGATCTTCTACCAAAACTTACACAACTTGCAACTCTCCCTGATCATACACACTCGGTACCCCTTTAAAACTAAGAGGAGCTACTCTTCTCTCTACAAGCACAATGGCTATCTAGCACACTTTACAATATAGCCCATGAGTCTATTATATAGATCTCATGCATACAATAATTAGAATTTCTTAATTATAATAATTAGATCCATAGCTCCAAGACTAAAATTAGCCTTTATCATGCAAACAACCAGTTTGTTAACAAACTATCCGTAACACTCACAGTTCTAAACTACACAGGTGACTAACGTCGGTCCTTATCTATTTGGAGGTGACCAACGTCGGCCAATTTCTACTAATGTCAGTTGCCTTCCGTCTACCCCTGATCGACGTCGGTTGTCCTGATCGACGCCGGTGACTGTGACACTCAGCAACCTCCTCCCATGTCTGCATCAGTGAAGCTTTTAGCTCCACAACCTAACACTCATGTTAACCATTGATACATAGGCATAACATTTAACTTTGTTATTATACCCTTGGGAGGAATGAGATACTAGTTGAGGACACAAAATGCCATTTGATTATCCCCTATGATTTCAATTATATTTCATTATGTCCATATTAGGGTATTTAGGGGACCACCTACAAAAATAACTTATTATGTCACATGTCATGTTATGATACATCAGGTTCCCCCAAGCTCCTATATCTCTATCAGATAATAGGGACTAACTATTTCAATAAGAGGTCCCGTGGTGCTCCTTAATTATGTTAGCCTCTCCTAAGATTTAACATTAATGTCATGATTGAGAGACTAATGTGTCTAACAATAGTGAGATCTCATTGGTCAAATTTGGGCACTTTTTATCTTTAGGACACATGGCATTCTTTAATTTATTGAAGCTCTAACATTTCTTTTAGGCCTAAGAGAATAACCACTCTACCTCTGGTTGATGTGTCACTCATTGGCTAGGTTGGGTTCTCTTGAGATATGACATTTATATCAAGTCTGAGAGATAGGCCATTCTTATTTGGAATGGGGTGATTGGCTAGAGTAGTGATGACTTATGACCCTAGGCTGCACGGTGCTTCCTTATTGCTTTGGGATCTCTAGCTTTGAAATCTCTATTAGGATTGAGAGACTAATATATCTAACAATAAGCCACATAGAATTCATTAGGTTCTCTTAGAATCTAACATTTATGTTAGGTATATGATACTAATGCATATGATAAAAGATTCATTTCATTTTCTCATTGATCAGGATTTTATTACCTTTTCATAAATTTTGATCAAAATTAGTCTTCACCAAAATTTCCTTCATAAATTTTACTCATAACTTTACTTGTGCAAAAACTCTAACTATTGTTTTTCCAAATATCCCGAAGTCACAACATCATTGAGATTTGACACATAGAAGAACCTACATGAAAACATAAAAAAATAACTAAGAGAAATAGAAATGTAGAGATACTAATTAACTACTCTACTAGTATCCAACTAGTCTTCTAAATACTACATAAGACTCTAGGATATGATCTAGGAATAGGATTGAGACTTCAATATTATCTGAGTGAGAGCAAGCCTACAAAGTTATCATGTTAAACATTCAAAACAATAAATCCTATATTAACCATGGAGTATTGATGTAGTTTGACATTGTTTCTATCATAGACTCTATGACTCTTTGAATTCAGATTAATTGGTCATTATCAATACAACATACTCAAGAAAAACTATGAGGTGACATAGGATTTAAAATACTTGGCACAGACAGAAGCAACTAGAATGAGATAATGGGTTTGAGAACTTTGGTTTTGTATTTTTAAAGAGGGGTTCCCAATTTATATGAAAAAAGGTAATGTTTTCCATAACTATTTGAAGAAAAAAATAGTTTTGTTGAATAAAATATTGTAAAACCTACCATAAATGTTGCTACTTGTATTATTAATACTTTAATTACATCTACACCTTTAGATTTGGGTAAAACACAAGGCTTATAACATCTATTTATGCCCATGCCAAACCAAATGACTCATATAGGACATTTTATAGCTACACATCCTACATCACCTACCTTACCTACTACATAATTCATCATGCAGACTAGTTCCAATTTCCATCCTAAGGTGTTTTAGTTAGATCATGATATACAAAAAGTTATCCTATCAATGGATTAAAAATCCTTACTTAAAAATCCTTTAGCACATGAGATTGCATCAAATCCTTTACCTCTAGGATTTTTAGCTCCTAAAATTCCATTATATGAAGGCAAAGGAGATCTAAAACAACATCTTTAATATTTTTATGTGGTATGTCTGGATTATGATTTTAATGAAAATCTACTAACTAGGTTGTTTCTAAGAAGCCTCAAAGATTACAACCTATGTTTGTTTTAGGATTTACTTATTAAATAAATCAAAACATTCAATCCATTACCATATCAATTTCTTAAGCATTTTTCTATCAATATTTATGAGAATATTTCTTAAGTAAAAATTGCTAAGAATAGTTTAGAAAGTAATGAGTCTATCTATGAATATGTACTTTTTTATAATATCATACGTGTAAAAATGACTAACACCTTGGTAGATAATGAATTGTAAGATATTTTCAAACAAAGCTTAATTGAAACTTTACATGAATCAATTATTTTCAAGAAATTTATATCATTCAAGGAAATTTGTCATACCATAAATGAAAGAGAAGTCAAATTATTGCTTTGAAAATATTGAAATATGCACCTACATCGACTTCAACTTCCACAATGAAATTTTAAATTAAACCATCTTACAAAGCTAATACAAAAGATACTAAAGCTAATGCAAAGGTCATAATTAATACCATTTATTAACCTTCTAGCAAGCTTGTTTTATCATAACAACCAAGAAGGTGATTTTATATATTACCACAACCACCTCATAAATTGCTAAAAATGTTTCTTGAATGCAATCTCATTACTCTACTTCCACTACTAAAGGTTAACAAGAGTACACCTCAAGGAAAATAATTTTATAAAAATGGATATTGTGATGACCATAGATGTAATGGTCATTGTAGTAATATATGTTTAAAACTTATGCACTTTAATCAAGATCTTATTTATTAAAATGTCATTGAGCTAGGCACTTCTATAGAGGAAACTAAGCCTCAAAAACATAAAAAATCTAAGTATAAAATTTTCAATGAGGCATTTCCAAATCATGGCACAAATAAGGATAATTCATTAGTGCATAAAAACTATAATACACATCCACATTTCAAGTCATATGATCATAAACTAGATGGAATTATTAGTAAAATTATACAAATTCTCAAGCATGTCCTATGATTAATTTGGATGATAGTGAGATAGTGGATGATGATCATGATTCATTTATATTGGTATAT